>RYFJ01003668.1:0-134828 GCA_003991445.1 Oryza meyeriana var. granulata
ATCCCACGGCCGGTGAGTCGATCCCCTCTCCAGGTCCCCACGAAAAACAGTGAGATTTTTGCTTCTTTCTTCAATCACAGCCATTCTTCTTCCGCTATACCTGATTTCCTACCGTGGGATCCTGAGTATTACACCAATTGAGCTTCTCACCACCTCAACCCCAACTCCATCCATTCATATATCTCGATCTACATTGTAACTCTCTGCGAAGCCTTCTTGGGGATCGATCCCCATTTCAATCTCTTTTGCTTCCTGTTTCATGTGAAGCCACAACCCTCCAAGTCCAAGATCCAAGTGATAGGGGGAGCAGGCCTTCAACTCCGCAACGAGATGAAGAAGGCCTACTTGCTTGTTTCCCTGAAGACCTCGCTAAAAGGGTGGCATCAGAAGTGGTTTTATTACTCCAATCTTGAGCCCTCCTTGTCGCCCTTCTCGGGAAATCCCCCATTGATTACTGGAAGAGCAGCTAGGTTGACTGTCTGTCGCAGTCAAAAAGGTCTAGGTATTAGTTGCTGTTGGAGCTACACCATTGATGCACTGAAGAACACGGGGTCTGACCGGTCCCTGGGTTTCACGAGGGGAAAGAAGGATCCAACACTCAGGAGTGCGCCGACTTTGTCAACCAAGGACATCCGTCACCGACACCTTGCTTGGCTACTTCGTCAATAGAGTCGTCGAGACTCTAGACGCCGTGAGAGCCCCCAAGCCGTACTGCCAAGATAGGCCCCGGCCTACGGTAATATCTCATTTCCTCATCAACTTTGATGCTTGTCTGTGATGTGTTGTATGAATATCATCCAATCGAACTTATCCTTGAATCTTGATGCTTGTAGGAATTCGCTGAGTTCGTCTCTAACCCACCTGGTCAGCTGGCCAGTGGGTCTAGAAAACGGCCAGCCAGCCCCTATTCAGTCCAACCTAGCCCCTTTGGGGCTGGGTAAAAGTTGACCAATGGACTTGGACCAGTCAATGAGTGCGAAAGATATGCCGAGTAAGGTATCAGGTGGTCCGATGATCAAGGACCCCAGTAGCACAGCCCCTGGACCGACCAGTCCCAGGACCATGCCACCGACTGCCTCCATGCCCCAGTCAGCCGCACCTTAGTATCGGTGCCCGATTGGGACAGCTACACGCCACTGACTGCCCGTGCCATACTAGCCCTGACAGCCAGCGATACTCTTCCGCTGTCGATCAGGAGCCTATCGGGCGCCATTGCCGGACTACCTCCAACCAACCTAGCACACACAGGGGTGATGTAGATTTAATGACTTCCAGAAGGTATTAGAAAATCATCAATCTCTTCAAAAATCTGAGTAATTTTATAGCCATCTTGATTGCTTGAATGTCGATGTTTTACACCGGCAATTATGAACATGGGGCTACTTGTGTACTACAAAGGAACACAAGGAGATTTTTAATACTAGTTCAGGCCCTCGATGTGAGGTATATACCTACGTCCAGTTGTGGTAAGGTAATTCCTTTGAGGATGTGTGTCGATCAATGATCTTCTGCCCTCATGGAGCGCCCTGCCTCCCCTTATATACTGGGGGACAGGGGTATAAGATAGGAATCCCAGCCGGATACAGCTAAGGGATTTCCTTCTTAGAGATACATGTGTTAACGCCAAAATTTGGTATGATTCTTTATAGATTCGGTTAAGGAAGAAATCACAGTTAATTAGTCGGGGATTAATCCGGAGAAAGTCCGTAGTTTGGGAAGGAAATCGTGAAGACCACGGAAAGATAGTTAATAATCTTATCTATTAATTAGGCAATGTTAAGTATTTCTTTCTTTAGGAAACCTGATCTCGTGTCCGATCGGGTCTTTTGAGTGTTTTCCTATCTGTATTATTTATGGAAAATCGTGCGTCGTGGTCCAATAAAGGACTTGTATCAACACGGGGTATAAATACATATGCCCTGGGTACCTTGGTAAATCATCACACAAGATCAATACAAATTCGGCGCATCGCCACACACTTTTCAATCGGGTTCTTGCTTTCGAGCCGGGCTGCATCGGTTAAGTTCGACCTCCTGCGAGAGGGTAAGTCTCGTTACCCGACTATCTCATTTCCGTATCGGCTTAGGACTTCCTACGGTTAGGTCCGATATTCTAGTCCGGTCTACGGTAATCGGCTTACCACGATGTATCTATTCTGTCTACGCGCTGCATCAGTTTAGGTTTTAGATCTCTTAGTCCGATAGGTATATCACATCACACTAAAATGAGTAGATTTATCAGTACTTACTGGGATGTGATTTATCATCAGTTTGTTGCTGCTGCATCGGTTAGGTCCGAACTACTAAACTGCTAAAGATAAGTTGTTCCTGCTAGGTTGATAGATAATTTTCACGTAAGGGTCTTAATCGGAGTAGTTTAGCCGATAAGTTAATCTATAATTACATCACAATTGCATTAGATCTATCGGCTCATCGAGGTTCTTTTATCATTATTAATCGGTGCTGCATCAGTTTAAGTTGGACCTACTAGATTGATAATGATATAGATTTATCCTTGTTCAGGCCGATGGGTGTATATGCATATGTTTTATTCAGAGTGTCTAGCCGATAAGTTATTCTTTTAAGCGCGACTTGCTTAAATTCGTCTATTTTTCTGATTGTCTTACACCTCATCATCGGCTTTCTAGCCGCGATACACATGTTACTATTGGTAGTCGGTTGATTTATTTATTTTACCTATTTATGCCATCATTGGCTTCCAGTCGAGTGTATATAGTGCTTTAGTTCATATCGGCTATTCGGCCAATGAAACGAGTCCAAATTCGGCTTCCAGCCAGATTGGCTACTGGTCTAGTATATTTCTATTTTCTTGTCAATTGCAGGGTTCAAATTGAAACAGGCACGCCTACGAACCTCAAATTTAGGACCTGCACTGGAATTAAGCAAATCTCCTAGCCCTTTGCGTGTCTTAGTGCATTGAATCCAGATTCCTCAGCTAATCGTTCTCATTGACGCTCGCTGGTGATTTTCCTGTTGTCAACACGCTTTTGGCACGCCCCGGTGGGACAACGGCATTTTCGATATTGGCCGGAAAAGAGATCAAGAAACAAGACAATGTGATTCCGGTCAGCATGGAAGTATCTAACTGACGAGTCTCAGAAATAGCAAGTCGAGCAGAAAAAGGCCAATTTTTTAGAAACTCTGTCCGTGGAATCTTTGGCATAATATATAAACCAATCAGGGCCGATTCAGAAAACACAGTTTCCAAAACTAGTTGTCTGGTTGTGAATTCGAGCCGTGCATCACCTGGAAAGTCCCCAAAACCCTTACAAGAGATGGTAAATGAAGCAGTACATCATGCGCTCCGCTATCAATCAATCAGGCAATAGGATTGGTGATTCATGCTGCATAACCTTATCAAGAAGGCAGTGGATGGCTCACTCTCAATTGCTCAAGAGGCCTAGTCGAGGTACCTGTTATTTTCCACCAAAAATAGAACCAATCGAAGTCACTTATGCACCAGAAAAGATGTACTGAAAACTTGATTTCACAAATACAGAACCCAGGCTGGGGGGCAAACAAGAATGATTCCTTCAGATATACCATCCAAACGGCTCATACAATTCATGGGGCGTATTAACAAACAAAATTATCCAGAGGTTTTTCGATTCAGATAACTTATCAGCAAAGAGGAATGATCCTAAGCAGAATCGGCTCTACCAACTTCCACATATAACATATATCCAACAGGAGATTCCAAGGGAGAAGATTTACAACAGAGGTTGCATGAAATATAAGAGAAACAGTTTGGAAAAACCAAAGAGGAGGAACATTTATGTGATCGGCATTCCGTAATCCCTGAGGTGGTATTGACAGAAGTTCCATTACCACACCGATTTACAGAGTCTAGTTTTTTCCTAAATTCTACAGAACAGCGACTCAACATATCTACAGTAGTAGACCATATTTAGCCGATTCTTGACATGTGGGAGAGCCATCGCTGAGGAGGCGTCTTGAGTGTTAGATTTTTTTCCCACTTGTCATGTCTGGAACTGCAGTACGATCTCCAAAGTTCAATAACTCACCCACATAGAGAAGACTACTAGGGAAGACTCACCAACGAGTCGAATGACATAGTAGCAGAAATAATGACACAACGATAGAGATATATAGCACACCTCCTTAGGAAATATATATACATCGCGTTGCTCCTTACACATGATCACCCTCTCTCACAAAAAATGATAGTAACTGCTACAGAGATAATAAAAGTACTCAAATAACCCTAGAAAAGAACCGGAAGGTTAAGCTATAGATAAGACTAATAGGAATCCGTGTAAATCCAACTTCTCGAATATCCGATATAGTACGGACTGCTGCAAGAACCAACCCGCGAAGCACACTACGACAGCTCCCCCACGACTCCGTCCTCTACTGAGACAAGAGCTCGGCGCAAAACTTATTTAACATGGTTATTCTTCATTACACCAAATTCAGTTCGGGGATGGGCCGATCTGGGAGAAAAAACGTTTCACAAGGTACTTTTTTGCTGGATCCACGAATGAGGCTGACGTACCTAACATTCAGTTAAACAGGGGCCAGAACAAAACTGGGGTACCGGGAATATGTCCCAGCAGTTTCGGGAGTTAGAAAACCGCATGTTATAGTTTGAATCTTAAGCGATGGGGCATATCTTAGCCGAGTTGCTTTCGGGTCTCCTTAGCTCCATTAAAGCAGAGCGTTTCATCGCAGGAGTCGAGAGTTCTACGCACCTTGTTGCAGGAGTTCGGCTCATGAAAGCTGATTTCAACGAAGCCAAAAAAGGAAGAAGTTTCAAGAGAAGGGTTGCTTAGGTGCAAGCTTATTCTTGAACTTAGATGATGAAGGACCGATGTTGAAGTTGGATTGGCGGAAGTGGGCTAGAAATAGAAATCAATATCGTGCCCATGGTGAAGGATATCGGTAAGGAAGAACGATATGATTTTGACATCAATAAAAGCCGAATAACATATCTTCGATCTATGCCTACAAAGAGAAACAGATGCCTAAATTTAGAAGAAGCCAAAGTAGGCTAATGTGCGAAGTGCAATGGGGTGTGTGGAACTCATCAATGGGCTCATAAGATTGAAGTGGATATTTAAGAAGAGTCAGGATATTGGCCGACAATGTTTGGAAGATGCTTTACAAATATTATAAAGGAATGTCAAGATTGCCAGAAATTTGGAAATATATAGGAGCACCAGCAATCGGCTATGAATCCCTATCATCAAATCGTGCGCCGTTCAGGGGATGGGGAATTGATATGATCGGCCAGGTTTATCCTCCATCAAATAAAGGACATAAATTCATATTGGCAGCAACAGATTATTTTACAAAATAGGTGGAAGCAATTCCTTTGAAGAAGGTCACGTCCAGAGATGCAATTGAGTTTGTAAAAGAGCATATAATTTATTGGTTTGGAATTCCTCAGACGATAACTACCGATCAGGGATCTATTTTTGTGTCCGATGAGTTTCAACAATTTGCTTCCAGTATGGGAATTAAGTTACTGAATTCATCACCTTATTATGCTCAAGCTAATGGACAGGTAGAAGCTTCAAATAAGAGTCTAATCAAATTAATTAAGCGGAAGATTGATGAACAGCCGCAACGATGGCATACTACATTAGCCGATTCATTATGGGCCTATCGGATGGCATGTCATGGGTCTACTCGGGTACCACCATACCAATTGGTATATGGACATGAAGCAGTTTTGCCTTGGGAGACTAACATCGGTTCTAGGAGAATTTCTTTACAGAATCAGCTGACAGCTGATGATTATTATAATTTGATGACAGATGAACTCGAGGATTTGGCTCAGAATCGGTTAAGGGCGCTAGAAAGGATCAAGGAAAATAAAGCTAGGGCAGCTAGGCATTATAACAAAAAGGTAATGAATAAATCGTTTACTGAGGGAGATCTTGTATGGAAATTGATTTTGCCGATCGGGTCCAGAGATAGTAAATTCGGAAAGTGGTCGCCTAATTGGAAAGGGCCCTATCGGATTAATCGTTGTGTACCTGGCAATACCTATATATTGGAAGATCTTGAGAGGACAGAGTTTGCTAAGGCACTTAATGGGAAATATCTCAAGAAGTATTATCCGAGCGTTTGGATCAACTCCTGAATCGGTTGAATGCGGCTGATTTCTAAAATAGTTCAAAGCAAGAGCCGATGTTGTTACGTCGCCTAAACATAGCCGATATCAATTGGTATCACCTTTAGATAAAACAAATAAAAATGTAATCAAGCGAAGATGGAATCAGATGAATAAGTAACAGGGTTAGATTATATTACAGCAAAAGACCATCGGCATGTTCCAGAGCAATATCATGGTCATCAATGTTAAGGTTTTACAAGAATTTTTGGATTGTTTCGATCGCGCGCAGGCGGATCCGGTCAATCTCGTCAATGGTATGAATGTCTTCTTCATCGGAACCCGGGATAGCCTTTAGATTTTTGCGCTGATGAACAACTTGACGCACTGCTGCTGCAACTTTGGCTTCTTGATTTTGTACAGCTTGTGGCAGGCCGATGAGCTGGGATTCTATTGTTTCGATGTCCTTGCAAATTTCTTCAAGTTCTGCCAGCAAATCGGCTTCCCTTTTATTCAGCTGGTCCAGTTTGGATTGGAGTTCTTGAGGGGCAGCTGCCATATCGTCAAGCTTTTTCTTTTCTGTTTGCTGACAGCCGATCGTTTTGGATATCTTGGACCATTTTCTGTTGATCAGCACGATTGGCTATATGCTGCCTGAGCTTGATGAGTTGGAATTTGTGGGATTCCAAATATGCTGCAGGAGTCCATGCGTCAATGAGCTCTTCGGGCAAATGATGCTCAATTTCTACAAATCTTGCCTGGATCAGCCCGCAGTCTTCCACCAAAGCGTCGATCGGGTTTTCCAGCAGACGAATGATATTCAGCAAGTATTCACGCACGTCAGCTGGAAAAGATGGTTTGGTTACCGCGTTGGTGGTTGTTTCTTCATCTGCCTCCAAGTACTTGCCGATGTCGAAGGAGAACAAGTCAGCTAAGGACTGCAGATTGACATCGGTAAACGGATCAGTAATGAGTTAAAATGAAATATGGATGTAAAGAGGTTACCTGAGGCAAGACATCGGCAGCTTGAGTGACATTGGCATCAAATGGATGAGTGAGTTGTTCCTCAGGATGGCCGATGCCTGGCACTGAAGTTGTAAGAACAGCCTCAACGTCGGCTTGGGGGCTGGGTGCTGGAGTTGGAACGGCTGGGGAAATCATCAGCTCAATGCTTGTAAGGATGTCAGGTGAAGGTTGAGGTTTGGGAGCCGATGACTCGAGCTGAAAATAAGATTGATAATGAAAAGATGGGAAACAGATAATAATATCAAGAATTAGCACATACTCACGGGGATGAAGGGGCCGATGTTGTTCCAATAGCAGGTGGCGCCGTGACCATGACATCGGCACTGGTTTTCTTCTTCTTTTAGGAGGGCGAGACACCAGTTTCTTGTGTTTTGGTCCTATCAACCGTGACGTACGGAGGAGAGATGATGGAGGAGGAGCACCATGACCCAGGTTTGGATTGGCCGATGGTGCTTGTTGTTGGCGGTTCCTCGTCGACAGCCTGCGAGATAAGATTTAAGAGATGATCGGAGAATGATTTAAGGCTTATGGGATGTTACCTCTTCATCGGATTCGACGTAGTCGGGGTTGAGGCGAGAACAGTATTGGATGGCTGATGAGTTGAACAAGTGTTTCTTCCATTCTGACCACCATCGGGCAAAAAGCTTTGTGTTGGCAGTACAGGTCTCCACACTGGTGGCGGTGCTCAGAGGTAGGGATTCCGTTAGAGTCCGCATCCGATCGTACTCTAAAGCACTGTTTACATTACCCCGGGCCTGAAGTTTATCAATGAAGAATAGGCAGATTGGAAGTTGACCGAGGCCGAGTTGGCGAGAACCGGCCGATGGATGATAAAACTCATATGATGGTTGTTGCGATCGGCCCTGAGAGAAGCCAGTCGGCAGAAGGCAGGGGGTAATGGCCGATAGAAATATGGTCTTGGATTCTTCATCGGCCAGAGCGTCAAGAGGATTGAACTTGAAGGGCATCTCGAATGATGCTGCATCATCGTATGCAAACCAGAGTATGGCCTCCCTGGTAAAGCCATAGTAGAAGCCTTTGAACCACTGGCTGAGTCAGAGAGGAGTCATTTTGCAGCTAGGAAGGGCCGATGCAGCTTCGCCCACAGAGATACATCGGCGATAGATGGGTTCCTGTTCCTCTGTATGATTGGCTGGGAAAGTTAAATTGAGGAAGGAAGTCCCGGGGATTGCCTTGGATGTATAGACGTTGAGCCATAATTGCACAAACCACCAAGGACCCCCAATATGGCCGACTGGCTAGCCGGCCGATAGCTTGACTGCCACCTGATGCAGCAGTTGATAAGTGGCACTGAGAAGGTATTGCCCCAAGGGGATTTGTTTCCGATCAACCAAGCGTTCTACCAAACACTGCATGTTGGCTGTTGGGCCGAGGGTTGCACCACCAAAAACGAATCGTTCCAACCACAAGTTCAAGAAAGCAGCATGTTCCCGATCGTCAACTGGCCCAGTCCCCATGTTGTGAATTGATATGTACTTGGTCCAACCGCCGATATTCTTCGTCTGTAGCCGATGAGTAGGCTTAAATTGGAGGTTGAGGGGGTTGATGTAACTTGTTGTGTTGAGGCAGGTGAGCATGGTTACATCCATCAGAGTTGGGGTCATCGGCCCGTGTCCAAACAGGAAGGCGTTGAGGGCGTCTGACCAGAAGTACGAAGCCGATGCGAGCAAAGGTTCATTCTTCTCCATCTCGGCTAGGGAAAGATTGATGCAATGGCCAATATCTGCTTCTTCCTAGAGAGTTTTCTTTGCGGCCGATACTCTGATATACCAGTTCCTCCACCCAGGAAGCTTGCTAGGCCATGATCTGAAACTATTGGTCCAATCGCTAGCTAGCATGGCAGAGTTCTTGAAAGGGAGGCGTTGGGTTTCGGCGTTGATGAAGTCTATAGGGTCTTCGCTACCCATGGGACCGTGATAGAAGAAATTTGGATAATCGGCGGCCGGAATCAAGACTTGGCTTCTAAGGTCCTACAGTAAACAAGAACACGATGAAGAACAGATGAAGAATATAGCGGATTTAATCTATCTAGATTATAAAGCAGAAAGAGTGATTAGACAAGAGGGTTACCTCTGGGACAGCGGTTGCTGAAGCCATCGCAGAATAGGAGAGTGAACGAAGGCCGGTGGTTGAGGAAGAAGATCGCAGCAGTTCGCCTAGGTTCGCCGGAGCTCGTCGAGGTCTTGAGGGAAGCGAGAGAGTTCTGATGATGTGAAAGCGTAAAGAAAGGAGGCTAGGAAGGCGAAGCGGTTTATAGAGGAATGATGACCGGGCGGGAATCGAGGCCGTTGGCACTATTGCAAACAATTAAGGAAAGTGGGCTACCTTGGGCCGCCTCGGTGTGAAAGGAATCTGAAAGCCTAGATGGGAGAATTTCGAAGTCTTATGGAAAACTCCGAAATTGGGGGGCATGTGTTAACGTCAAAATTTGGTATGATTCTTTATCAGATTCGGTTAAGGAAGAAATCACAGTTAATTAGCGGGGATTAATCTAGAGGAAGCTGAGTTTGGGAAGGGATCGTGAAGACCACGGAAAGGCAGTTAATATCTTATCTATTAATTAGGCAATGTTAGTATTTCTTTCCTTTAGGAAACCTGATCTCATGTCCGATCGGGTCTTTTGAGTGTTTTCCTTCTGTAATTAGGAAATCGTGCGTCGTGCCCAATAAGGACTTGTATCAACTCGGGGTATAAATACATATGCCCAGGTACCTTGTAAATCATCACACAGATCAATACAAATTTGGCGCATCGCCACCCTTTTCAACGGGCTCTTGCTTCTCGAGCTGGGCTGCATCGGTTAAGTTCAACCTCTTGCGAGAGGGTAAGTCTCGTTACCCCAACTATCGTATCAGCTAGGACTTCCTCGGTTAGTTCCAATATTCTAGTCGGTCTACGGTAGTCGGCTTACCACGATGTATCTATTCTGTCCACGGCTGCATCAGTTAGGTTTGATCTCTTAGTCCGAATAGGTATATCACATCACACTTGAGTAGATTTATCAGCTTACTGGGTGTGATTTATCATCAGTTTGTGCTGCATCGGTTAGGTCCGAACTACTAAACTGCTAATGATAAGTTGTTCCTGCTAGGTTGATAGATTTTCACGCAAGGGTCTTATCGGAGTGTTTAGCCGATAAGTTATCGTATAATACATCACAATTGTATTAGATCTATCGGCTCATCGAGATTCTTTTATCATTATTAATCTGTGCTGCATCAGTTAAGTTTGACCTACTAGATTGATAATGCCTTGTTCAGCCGATGGGTGTATATGCAATATTTTATCGGAGTGCCTAGCCGATAAGTTATCTTTCAAGCCGACTGCATTGTCTATTTTTCTGATTGTCTACACTATCATCGGCTTTCTAGCCAATACACATGTTCTATTGGTAGTCGGTTGATTTATTTATTTTACCTATTTATGCCATCATCGGCTTCCAGTCGATGTATAAGTGCTTTAGTTCATATCGGCTATCGGCCGATGAAACGAGTCCAAATCGACTTCCAGCCGATTGGCTCACTGGTCAAATATTTCTATTTTCTTGTCAATTGCATGGTCAAATTGACTGGCACGCCTACGAACCTCAAATTTAGGACCTGCACTGGAGTTAAGCAAATCTCCCAGGCCTTCGCGTGTCTAGTGCATCGAACCAGATCCTCAGCTCGTTCTCAACACTACTGGTGATTTTCGGTGTCAACACTTACCCGGCTAAGACTGTATATTCCTTTCTGTACAAGGAAAAATCTACCGGGTGCTATTATATCTCTAATTACAAGTCTTGGCCCATCCTCTATCGGAGTGGCCCATATGCTTGTGATGAGGTACCCGGGGCCCATGGCCTCCACAGTAGCCCCTGAGACCTTCATAGTTGTGTCACAGCTGATGCCGAGTGCTCGTCCTCCACGGTGAAGATTGCCCGAGTGCATTGCTCCCGAGTACTCCTTGTCCGAGTGCTTCTTCTTTCCGAGTCCTGCTTCATGTCAGTTGGCAACAAGGCTATGAAGGGCTTCATGTTGGTGTATGAATAGTATACGCCGAATAGGCGCACCTATTAGGTGTAGCCCCCGACTTTGTGCTTAATTGTGAAGACAATTAAACATAAAGTCAAAGATCTTTAACCTTGCAGTCTTTTCGAGTAGATTACAACTGGTATATGAGACTCTTCGGTATCATATCAACCGGAATATGATTTATAGTCTTACCGAGTAGCATGCCACTCGTATATGGGACTCTTCAGTTTCATGTCAGCTGGAAAAAGAGGTTTATAGTCTTTCCCGGATGGCATCCCACTCGGGAGATAGAATCTTTAGCGTCATGTCAACTAGAAAAAATATTTATAGTCTCTCCCGAGTAGTGCACTACTCGGAAGTTAGACTCTTCAACATCATATCAGCTGGAATAATGTTGCTCATGGCAACTAGTGGCCAAGCATGTAGGCCGAGTACCACTTTATAAAAATTAATCCATAGCGTGGTCAGGTGTACTCGAGAAAGATACCTGCATCCCCAATTTTAATGAAGACCAGCTTGTGATCCTTATAAGGATATATCCTCGATACCTGGTGGATAAGACAGACACCCAAACACATGTGTTTAGCCATTAGGCCTTCATGAAGCATATCTGTTTACCTCATCGGTTCCTGTTGGTAGCATCAGCACTACGATTTCAACCAAGCCTGCAAGCGGTCCATATTGAGCGTGCTACTGTAGAAACTCATATCTTGGTAGCCTACTACTAAATAAGCCAACCTAAACCGACCTACCCAGCGTAGGGTTTGTAAATTTAGCATCCCTCGCATGTCAGGATGAGTTTTTTGGCGTCAGTAGCCGCAATCGGCCAGAGGAATCCTTGTCTGCAAGCCTTTCCGACTTATGCTCTGGATACAGCCTGGTTGCCACAGATGCCTGAGTAGGTATATTGTAGAATCTGCTTGCTCTCCCCAGGTGTGACACAGTGCATGAGAACTCCGGATGCGCTTTGACGACGTAGATCTTCTCTGACTTCGGTAAAGCTGAATAAGGTATCCGAACCTTGCTTTAGCATAGGATTTGGCTGGCGACCCTCATGGGGCATACCCTATCCAACAGAGTTATAGCCAAATAAGGTACCTGAACCTTGCATTAGCATAGGATTCGGCTAGCGACCCTCATGGGGCGTACCCTATCCAACCGAGTAGCATACGAGCCCCGATTGGCGCCGAAGGTCGGTTATACTAGCCGAATAAGGTACCCGAACCTTGCATCAGCATAGGATTTGGCTGGCGACCCTCATGGGGCGTACCCAACTCAGCAAAGTTGTGACCGGATAAGGTACCTGAACCTAGCGTTAGCATAGGATTCAGCTGGCGACCCTCATGGGGCGTACCTCACCCAGCCGAGTGATATACGACCCCCGACTAGTGCCGGAAGTCGGTTGTCGGCTCACATGGAGCATAGCCAGGGAAGATGACGTCCCGACTGGTGCAAGTGCTCGGTTAATAGCCCTCATGGAGCGTTCTGAGCGTATCTTGGCAGAATGGTCCAGCCCCCGAACGTAGGAGATAGGCTCGTAGCCCTGAATTCCTATCACGCGTATTTGGAACTGGCCCTGCATTATAAACATATCAGATGAGTAGCATCTGATGATGAAAACAATCACCCGATAAAATGTATTTTACAATACATATAAATACGTGTTCTTCCTCTTATTGATATTAATTTCCCCGAGTAGTTGACCCCTTACGTTTAAGCACTCTGCCCGACTAGCATAGCCCCCAAGCGTCAGGAGTTGGCTCATGGCTCTTTCCCAGGCACACGTTTTGAGTGACTTGAGTTCGTCTTTCATGGAGCAAAGTTTCACGGATCAGAATTTATGCTACTCAAGTACTTTTACAATCATTTAAGAGCAAAAACAGAAAAAAGTGCAGCTTGTACACCTATTAGGTGTAAGCGGCTACGGCATTGGCAAGGCCGTGTAAAGAAATATTTATCAGGAAGCGACTCAGCTATTCGGTATTTCGGAGTGGGGATGCCATCCTTGTGTTTGAGCTTGTGAGCCCCTGAGCATGTCACCTGTTGTTCTGATAATCTTCAATTGTAGGAGGTCGAAGACGGTTGTGACCGACTGCCACAATGAAGCCGTCTAACTTGCGTTTGCGATTCCCGGCTTTATTCGGGACCGCATCGTCGGTGCCCTCCCGCTCCTTCTGTCAGGGTGTCTTCTTGTCATCTAGGGCCTGAACAACAGCGTCGGCCGAGTCAGCGTACTTGTTCGCTTCGAATAAAGCCTTGACAGAGTTGGGAGGCTTCCGAGTGAATTTATCAATGAACGGGGTGTCTTTAACTCCTTTTCAAAAGGCGGCGATGATGACCTCATCCTTGATCATTGGGATTGAATTCTTCTTCTCAGAGAACCTCCTGATGAAGTCACGTAGAGACTCGTTCTTCCTTTGATGCAAATGATACACGTCGTGTTCGGAAGATGGTCTTTCATATGTTCCCTGGAAGTTGGCAATGAAGCTTTCCCGGAGTTCTCCCTAGGAGCCGATTGATTGCTTGGGAAGTCCTGTTAGCCATGTCCTCACTGAGTCGGCTAAAGCGACTGGGAGGTAGTTAGCCATGACTTTGTGATTTCCTCCAGCTGCTCGGATCGCCAGAGTGTGGACCGTGAGCCAGAACTCGGGATTGGTCTTGCCATCATATTTTTCGATGCCTGTAGGCTTGAAACCCGACGGCCAATCGAACTGTTGTAGCTTCTGGGTGAAGGCCGGTACGCCTTCATCTTCATGAGGACTATAACCCCGACTATGGCGGTGAAACCGCTCGTGGTGGGGGCCGAAATGCTCGTTCTCGTCTTCCAGTTGGCGTTGCTCGTCTTCTTCTCGTTCACAGCACCGAGCATTGATGTCCTGCCGAAGGTCACGCCGTAGTTGGCCTCGGAGATCCTGATTGTCCCGACGGTCGCTTCGACGCTGCCGGATGTTGTTGGGGTTGCCGAGTGACGTTTGGCGTGACTCCGTGTGCAGCCGACTAGAGTCGACCGCTCGACGTCGCTTCGAGGTAGATGAGACTGCCGCTGGGGAAGCCGACCGGTTGGTCGGTATGAGGGTATCGCCCGACTGTTGGTGCTGCTAGCATGCAGTGGCGGTGATCATGGCTTTTATCCTTGCTATCGTCGGGGTGGCCTGGTGATCAGGCCCGAACTGGAGTGTATCCAGTAGAGTTGCAGCGGCCACGATGTTTTGTTGAAGAGTAACGAAGACGTCGTGGTCGCTAACTCGGGTTTGGAAGATTTGTTGCTGAGCAGTTCGCCCAGCTCTGCATAGATCGTCATTGCGGGCGTGCAGGCGTCTTGCTTCTTCCTCCTGTTGTTCTCACAGTCGGTAGGCCTCCTCCTCCTGTTGCTCGTGTAGTTGGCGTGATTCCTGAGTAGGAGTAGAGCCTTTGGATGCGATGAAGATTTCTCGCGGTGGGGAGAAGCTTGTCGAACTGCTGTCAGACTTAGAGTCGGAGTCCGACTGAGAGTTGAAGTCAGAATAATTGATGGGGTGATTATAACTCCAACCTCCCTAGATCCGATCTCTAGCGGCTCTAGGCCGTATCCGAGTCGAACTCCAGGGGATTGGGTTTGCCACGTCGGATGTTGTCTGAAGATATCCGCAACGTTGCCGAGTCTGCACGGGAGATTGACGATCTCTTCCCTTCTTAGCTCGATCTTGGCTGGCTCAGGTCCGAGTCCGAGTTGAACACCGAAGGAAAGAGTTGTCCCGAGACCTGGACAAGATGAAGATTACCGCAGCAAGTCGGCGATGGTTGCTGCAGTGTCATGTGGGCCGACTGGCGTGGAGTCGGCCGGTTCCCTGGCAGATTGGATCGAGTCCGAGTCGGCCAAGGTGAGGTTGCCGAATTCGTCGGTGATGAAGTCGAGGCTGCCGAACGTGATCGTGTCTCCGGGGGAGAATTTGCTGCCGTCGACTCCGATCGCTAGATCCATCGAGCTTGTAGATGTAGATCTCGCCGAAGCCCCTACCTGGCACGCCAACTGTCGATGTTTTACACCGGCAATATGAACATGGGGCTACTCAGCGGATGGAAACTCGGTAGACTGCAAAGGAACACAAGGAGATTTTATACTGGTTCAGACCCTCGATGTGAAGTAATACCCTACGTCCAGTTGTGGTGGTATTCCTTTGAGGATGTGTGTCGATCAATGATCTTCTGCTCTCATGGGACGCCCTGCCTCCCCTTATATATTGGGGGACAGGGTACAAGATAGGAATCCTAGCCGGATACGGCCAAGGGATTTCCTTCTTAGAGATACATCTTACCCGGCTAATACTGTATATTTCTTTCTGTACAAGGCAAAATCTACCGGGTGCTATTATATCTCTAATTACAAGTCTTAGCCCATCCTCTATCCGAGTGGCCCATATGCTTGTAATGAGGTACCCAGGGCCCATGGCCTCCACACTGAATAATTTCACAAGAAGCCAAGTGACGCTGATCCTAAGGGGACAGCGCCACCAACCCCCGTAGTTGCTCCTATCCCGACTAAGGCCAAGATTGCAAAGCCGCAACCCGAGCCAAGTGTTGTCCCAGCCCCTGAGGTTGAGACAACCCACTCGGCCGGACTGCAGACCCTAGCCAGTCGAGACACCACAGCTGACATCCTAGTTACTGAACTTGCCGAAGACCCAGCACCGCTAGTTGATCTAAGGCCCAGGACTCCCTCTCCACTGCTTTCCTTGTCTTCAGACAACGATGACCTCCCCATGCTTGAAGCTCCTCCTCCAAACTTCCCCCAAAGGTTCTATTGGGTCACACGGAGGGGATGAACAAACCTTCGAGTTGAACGAGCAAGCCGGCTAGAGGAAGCAAGTCAGTCTGATGGAGGCTGCTATCGCAGCGTCAAGGAGTATCCAGGAACATAGTCCATCCAGCTGTGTTTGTTGATTTGCAATTTTTGGAATCTTTTGCCATTGCATCTTTCCTTGTCTAACTGTGTCACGACTTATGCAGCAAGTGGTCAATCGATCTAAGAGGATGGGTAAGGTCCTTTCCCAGCTTGCTCCTCAGTTGACCCAACTCCAATAGCTTCAAGTCACCAAAGACGACTTGGAGAAGACTAGCAAGGAGAGGGAGGAGTGGCTGAAGGACTCGGTGAACAAGCTCAGGGACAAGAACTGGGAAAAGACAGGGACCATCAGAGGTATGTTTCCCTTTTGCCAGAGTAACTCCAAACAAATCTCTTTGTATTGTTGACCAATCCGGACCACTTTTTTGCACATGCGCCATTTACCATTCTTCTTTCGGACCAAGACTGGGTTTGTCAGCCAATCTGGGTGGGAGACCTCTTTGATGAACCCGGCTACGAGGAGTTTGGTTATCTCCTCCCAAATAGCATCTTTGCGGTCTTGTGCGAAGCGGCGTAGTCATTGCTTGACTAGTTTGGCGTTTGGCTTGACATTCAGGGAATGCTCAATCACCTCCCTTGGTACACCAGGCATGTCGGAAGGCTTCCAACCAAATATATCCCTGTTTGCCTGGAGGAAGGTAACGAGCGCGTCTTCCTATTTGGGGTTGAGTCCGGCCTCGACAAGCACAGTCTTAGTGGGGTGGAAGGGTCTAGGGGGATCTTCTTCATCTCTAAATCCGCTGAAATTCCCAACTTGGCTACTTTCTTGATCGTCCTCGTTTGCAGTTGTTGTAGCTAGTCGGATATTGCTTCGTCCGACTGCCGTCTTGTGAGATTGGGCCAGCTCGTAACTCTCCTTGTCATAGGTGAAGGCTTGCTTGACATCGCTGAGCAAAGAAAGTACTCCTACTGGTGCTGGCATCTTGAGCACCATATAAGTATAATGAGGCACTACCATGAATTTGGCTAGTGCAGGTCGTCCGAGTATAGCATGGTATGCGGTCCCGAAGTCGGCAACCTCAAAGCAGCTGTTCTCGGTGTGAAAGTTTTCCCGCGTGCCAAAAGTTACTGGAAGAGTGATCTGTCCGAGTGGAGTAGAAGAGAGGCTGGGGATTACCCCGTGGAAGGGAGCTGTACTCGGCCGCAGCTCAGATTGAGGGATCTTCATCTCGTCGAGCGTCTTGGCAAACAAGATGTTGAGAGCGCTTCCTCCATCGATTAGAACCTTCTTCAATTTGATGCTTCTGATGACCGGATCCAGGACGAGTGGATAACGCCCTGGATGAGTTACTCGGTCAGGGTGATCTGCGCGATCAAAAGTGATTACCGTCTCTGACCAACGCAGGTATTGAGGGGCGTTTGACGAGACCGAGTTGACCTCTCGGGCTGTTAGCTTCTGTTTTCGCTTGGACTCGTACGCAGATGGCCCTCCGAATATGTAGTTGAGCTCAGCCTGGGGATCTTGACAATCACCGGCTACGCCCGAGTCTGACTTGTCCTTGTCCTTGTTGTCACCAAACATTGATGTCTGCTCGAAAGCAAACTTCTTGAGCATGAAGTAATTTTTAGCCGTGTGCTTCTCCTTTGGGTGGAAAGGGCATGGCCCATTCATGACCTTCTGGTATTCATCTGTCCTCAGGGGTCGCGGTCGGCTGCATTCAACAGCTGGCACAACATTGTCCGACTTGCATTTGTGATTGCCGGACTTAGTCAGGGCCGCTTCGTCGGTGTCCTTCCACTCCTTCTGTCGGTGCTCCTTCTTGTCATTTAGGGCCTCAACAACGGCATCGATCGAGTCGGTGTATTTGTTTGCCATATCGAATAGAGTCTTGACAGAGCTTGGAGGCTTCCGAGTGAACTTAGCGATGAACGGGGTGTCCCCAACTCCCGGAAGGCAACGATGAAAACCTCTTCCTTGATCTTGGGTATCGAGTTCCTCTTCTCGGAGAACCGCTTGATGAAGTCGTGGAGAGACTCATTCTTCCTTTGGTGGCACTTGTACAGATCGTACTCGGAAGATGGCCTCTCATACGTTCCTTGGAAATTTACGACGAAACACTTACGAAGTTCCCCCCAGGAGCCAATTGATCGTCTAGGAAGCCCCATCAGCCATGTCCTTACCGAGTCAGCCAAGGCGACTGGCAGGTAGTTAGCCGTGGCTTTGTGGTCACCTCCAGCCACTCGTATTGCCAAGGTGTAGACTGTCAACCAAGACTCCAGGTTGGTCTTCCCATCGTATTTCTCTTTTCCAATTTGCTTGAAGCCAAATGGCCAGTCAACTTACTGTAGCTTGTAGGTGAACGCCGGCACTCCTTCATCTGGGTGAGGGCTTCGGCTCCGACTGCGGCGATGAAACCGCTCGTGGTGAAGACCGAAGCTCTCATTCTCATCTTCCAATTGGCGGCGCTCATCCTCCTCGTGTTCTCGGCGTCGAGCGTTGATGTCATGGCAGAGATCCCACCGTAATCTTCCTCGTGCATCCTGGTTGTCGCGGTGGTCGCCCTGATGGTGCCGCCGTTAGTAATTACTCAGATTGCTGAGTGACGTGTGTCGTGACTCCGACTGATGCTAACCAAAGCTAGCCACTCGGCGCCGTGCTGAAGCAGATGAAACCGTCATATCGGACACCATCTTGTTCGAAGGTACGAGAGTGTCCCATATTGTTATCGCTGCTGGCATACTGTTGCAGTGATCATTGCCTTGATCCTTGCGATCGTCGGGGTGGCCTAGTGGTCTGGCCCGAACTGCAAGGTGTCCAACAATGTGGCAACGGCCATGATATTCTATTGCAGGGTTACGAAGACGTCATAGTCGCCTACTCGGGTTTGGAGGATCTCTTGTTGAGCAGTCTGCCTAGCCTTCTGCAAGTTGTCATTTCGGGCATCGCGCTTAGCTTGGAAGCGTCGTGCGCCTTCCTCCTCTTGCTCACATACTTGGCGAGCCTCCTCCTCTTGCTGATCGTGTAATCGGCATGCATCTTGTGTGGGGGTTGAGCCTTTGGACGCCATGAACACTTCGCACGATGGAGAAAAGCTTGCCGAACTGCTGTATGACTGTGAGTCGGAGTCGGAGAAGTTTAAGGGTGTGATTACGACTCCAACCTCCCTAGACCCGATCTCGAGCGGCTCTAGGCCGTATCAGAGCCAAACTCCAGGGGATTGAGTCTGCCGCATCGAAGTAAGATTGAAATTATCTGTGGTATTGTTAAGTCCAAATGGGAGATTAACGATCTCCTCCTCTCCTAGCATGATGTCGGCCGGCTTAAAGCCGAGTCTGAGTCGAACGCCCGAAGAAAGAGTTGTCCCTAGACTCATGGATCTTGGAAATCGCCGCAACATGTCACCGAAGACAGCTGTAGCGTTACTGGCGCGAAGCCGGCTTGGCTCCTGGCTGATCTAGTCGAATCCCAATCGGTCAGGACGAGGTTGCCGACTTTGTTGGCAACGAAGTCGAGGCTCCCAAAGCTGATTATTTGCCCTGGGAAGAACTTGATGTCGTCGACTCCAGTGATTGGATCCATCAGGTTTGATGAAGATGATCTCGACAAAACCCCTACCTGGTGTGCCAACTGTCGATACTTTGTATCGGCAATGATTATATGGAGCTACTCGTGAGACCTAAACTTGATGGATTGCAAAGAAACATGAAACAATTTATCCTGGTTCAGGCCCTCAAGGTTAGCTAATACCCTACTTCCAACTGTGGTGTATTGTCTTTGAGGTTTTTCTGTTGAGATTCTATATGTTGATCTCTTTTCTGTTGTTTTGCTCCAGTGGGCTCCTTGCCTCCCCTTATATACTGAGGAGGTAAGGTTACATGATAAGAATCTCAGTCGAACTTGACCAAGAGATCTCCTTCTAAGAATACAACGTATCCAACTAGGACTATATCTTTTTCCTTATCATACAGGGTAATATGTACCGAATCCTGTTGTATCCCTAATGACAGGATTAGGCCCATCCGAGTGGCCACAAAGCTTCCCATAAGGTATTCGGGGCCTATGGCCTCCATAGACGATGACGCGCATGCCCGAACGTAGAGGAAGACAAGCCATGGTGGACAAACAACGAGCAGTCACGCGGAGCGCTTCCCAAAAACCTTATTCGCCATCTCTCGGTAAAGGACTTTACGAGGACGATGGTTCCGGAGACCTACTCTTCCGATCGCCGGTGCACGCCGACTAGTGAGACAGAGTAGATGACGTGTGGCGACGCAGTATAGAGGAGAGGCAAAACCCTACATTGCTTTCATGTGTGTTGCGCGGAGGTGGTGGTTCGGTATTTATAAGATGTGTAATTAGGACGCCTTCCATAACCTATAACCTAACCGGATAAATCACGTGTAACCTATCCAAGCTCTACACTAGTCCAACGCACGGAATAATCCAGTGAGTTCTAAAATAAACACCAAAACTAAAACTGCAAAAAAAAAGAAAAAGCATGAGGAGCCTGCCTGCTAGTTGTTGTCCGGTGCACTACACTGAGTACCGCCACACACGTGTCAACAGTACTCCGCCATCCTCGCCGCACAGAGTGCATTGCGTCCAGCTGCACCTCCGTGGTCATGCGGGGCCATGGCGACGGCTTCCGTGTCCAGGCAGTACGTACCCACGTCTGTCACTTCCCAATACAATGACGAACTGGTCCACCATAGTTCCTAGCCCCCACCGCCCGCGTTTCGCGTCGCATCTCTGCCCGACGCTACGACAACCTCACGCTAGCCAACATTTTCCCTCCCCGCTGGTGAGCCCATCCCATCGCGACACCTTGTGTTAAGACCTAAATTTAGCACTAAGTAAAATATATGAAAAGTAAAATATAAATTTAGAAAAAAAAATCCGAACCTTCTCTACGAGGCCGGTCTGATCAGCGATATACAAGCGGTTGGATCGGCCGGTCTGATAATAGGATAAGTCCGAGTCCCGTTTGAGTTTCTCTCGAGTTTTGTTTTGATGTGTACGGGGGTTTGATGAGTTTAGTCTCTAACCTAAATAGGACGTGAAAAAAGCTTAAGAAACACAAGACTAACCCTTTTATAAGGACTATAGCCGATTCAATTTACAATTCCCCGAACAACCAATAACACAAAATTTAATTAGTCAATTGAATCGTTCTTCCAGCTTTACATCTACTTTTTTTTCTAGTTTTAGTTTAGTTCATCTATCTTTATCGATTTGCACTATAAATTGTTCGTCTTCATTGTGAGATTACAAGTTAGCTCTTTATTGTTTGTTCTATAAACCTTTCATTCTTTTCACGAGATGGGTGTTTATCTTAATCTATTGAAATCGACTCTGCTAGCCGGTTTTGATTGTAAAACCCAACTTGATCAAAAGCTTCTCAAAATCAAGATGGTTCATAACTCTCTATATCATAAAGTTTTAGATGATTCTCGTCTTATGACCGAAAAGAAATGTCCAACACCTCGCTCCTGCTCTACCCCAATCAGCGCGTCAGCAGGGATGGACCACCTCTCTGCGGCTCAGCTCTCTCGCGTCCGCCAGATGTTCGACACCATGCCGAACATCGACGTGTGGCGACGTAACCACCAACCATCACGTCCCTGGAGCCAAAGGAGGCCAAGGACGAGCACACATGCTGCCTTTTTGAATCGATGACTTCCGCGTCATCGCTCCCCGCTAGGTGACCAAGGACCGCTGGCCACGCCCAAGAGTAAGAGGGGCCGAGCCCGAGCCGCCCGTTCACCACGCCTCCATTCATAGCCGCCCAGAACCCCGCGTTCGAACACCTGGTGGGCACCCCACCGTGTCGGTGCAGCTCCTGCTCCACCGCCGGCGAGTCCGCCCGAGGCCAAAACCCTTCGGCAGCCACTTCACCAAGGTCAGGACGACGGGGAGGGTCCGTGGTGTCGACGTCAACACCAAGGACGCTGCTGGCCACCTCATCCACTCCCGGCGCTGGTTCTGCCTCAACCCTCTCTGTCACAAGCCACAGCGCCACCCTATCCGCCGCGACGTCGCGGCCGCACCGTGCACGGAGCGAGGAGGTGAAGGGCGCCTGTGTGTGTGCGAAGACAGCGACACCGCAGCCGTGAACCCGCTAGACGAATCGCGCGACGCCCGAACCACGCTGCCCGTCGCTCTTCCCCGGCTCGACGCCGCACGGTTGCGCCGCTTCCCGTACGCTGCGAGGTGAGCTATCCCGCCTGTGTCATCCTCTTTCTCTCTAGTACGTAGGCTCTGATCTTGTTGGCTGTTTAGCCAAGTAGCAGCACTACCACGGCACGGAACCCTTCTTCCTCCATGCCAGTCACCGTGGGCAACGAACCACAGAGCTTCCCTTAGCCACCCCGTTGCATGAACGAGACCCCATGACTAGGCAAAGCTCCTGCGTCCTTAGGACTAAAGCGAGACGCATATAGACGCCAACCTGACCAGCGACCCGATCCCTCAGCCACGACCACGGCCACGAGATCGCACGACTCTACCTTCCCCTCTCCATCGCCGGTGACCCATGGGCCATCCCAAGGTGAACCACCACGCCAACCACTCTCCCTCCACGCTTTCCTGTGATGCCAAGACCGATAATCCGCTGGCCCCGCCGCACGCGCACGAGAACAAGTGCAGCCTATGCTTTGTTTGGCTCCGCCGCGGACACGAGCAGCAGATAGCAGCCGCAGTGCCCTGACCCCGCTAGCTGGACTGCGGCCGTCCCTAGAACGCCAACGGGTGTCCTGGTGCCCTGCACCGAGCGCTGCGCCGCCGGAACGACCACGCCGACGCGCCGTCTTCCCAAAGCCGCGGCCACCGAGTTGTGGTGCCATGTGCGCCGCAACCAGCTCTAGCTGCCCCGCGGCCTTCCCGTCACTTTCTTTAAAGAAAATAATTCAAATGGATATGAAAATCCAGTAGGTGCCACCTGTAAGTGGTTCAAGCTTTTTCCTTAAGAATATAATTCAGGGTAAGAAAGTAAAACTACTACACAATGCAGTTAATATTTCCAAAGAAGGAAAATCTGAATTAATCATTGAAAATTCATGACTAATTCAAATAAAGTCCAAACTGTGTGGAACCTGTCTCTAAACTTTTGTAAATTCAAGCTCTACATATTGGACCAGGAATAAAAATTGTCACAAATATAATTTTGTTCCTAAAATGCAAGGTAAACCAAACTAGTTAGTTAATCACCATGCTAAAAATTGTCTTAAGCTAAATTTTGATGTGACTCCACAATATGAAAACACATGTTTTAAAAGAAGAAACATGTTACACAAATGATCCTTAAGCTCAATTTGTAATTAGAACACAAATGATTTGCCAAAACACCCTAAATCAAGTATACGGATAGTTCCGGTACACATAAATATGAAAACTACAAATTAATGCTCTATATGAACGTGCTACACTACAAATCACCATGGACTTACCAACTGCCATTTGTGGACTTACAACAGCCACAAACACGCCCTAGTGCCTTCTGTTGAACGTGCTACACGTCCAGTCAAGCCATTACCCATTCTAACTAATGGTCAGTACGGGTATTGCTTCGCAACAAGTAACTCGCGAACCGGTCCTTAATTATCACGAGCACCTCTAGCATCATCATCCTTCCATGTGCTCACAACTCACCATCAATCAAATTTTAGTTGGCATGTTTAATTAACCAACCACGATCAACCGTCGTGAAAAGATAGCCATTGACCATTAACTAAATCATAGGTGAATAAATAATTTCCCCACATGAAATGATGCTAAAATTTCTAAGCATGGGTAAGCATAACCTAATAATCTAGCTAGATCATTAATTAGACATCTAGCTAGTCAATATTAATTATCCAGGGTATCAAGGTAAAGGTATCAATAGCAAAATATTGGCCATAATCAAGGAATAAAGGAATAATAGTAAATACCCGTATTAATGACATTCAAAATGTTTGCATGCAATAACGTTAAAATAAAATAGTTTTCACAAATAGGATCAACATGCTCAAAGAGATTGTTGTATGACTTACCTTACAATAGAAAAGTCTTCTCCTGATCTTCCGGACTCTTCCTCCTCGCAATCCTCCAAAACGGTGGAAACTACGTGACTACACGCAAAATAAGAAAAAACACTAAGAAACTCCAAATAAGTAGTATATAAAAAGTACGTAAACATATAGATCATGATTTTAGATGAATTTAGGAAGAAGAACGGGTCGAATCGGAGTTTGGACAGAAAAGTTATGGCCTCCGGAAGATTGAATACAAAGAAAATCTAAAAAGAAATTAGATAAGAAATATTCTTAGAATATTCTCTTAGAATTTGAATTAAAAGAATTATTTTTGAATGGACAAAGGAGTAGGGCCCACTATCGGTGTCCTGGCACTCGGTGGACTAGGTCTAGGGACTGAGGAGAGAAACAATGGTGGATCGGT
The DNA here is from genome assembly GCA_003991445.1 of Oryza meyeriana var. granulata. Classification (NCBI taxonomy): domain Eukaryota; kingdom Viridiplantae; phylum Streptophyta; class Magnoliopsida; order Poales; family Poaceae; genus Oryza; species Oryza meyeriana. The sequence continues at coordinate 24,419 of RYFJ01003668.1, forward strand.
TGGTGATGTGGCTTCCACGTGGACGACACGTGGGCAAGGAAGGTTGAGGTGGCGGCTAGGGCTGAGGTGGCATAGACCGGAGTAAAGAGGATCAATCGGCTAAGATTGAGATCGGACGGCTAGGATTTGCTTGGGAATTAGATCGGGGTAATCCGACGACTAGGGATGGATCGGTTACTGTGCGTGGGGTCCACTCATCAGCCACATGGAAGGGAGCATAGGTGGGGCCTGCCTGTCTGTCACCGGAGCAAGGCAAGCAGCTGCACCCATCCATGGTGCAAGCCGGCGTGGCGAGACAGAGGAAGACGGCGACGTCCGACAGCGACACCTAGGCAGCGCAGAGCGGGAACGGCGACGGCGGCGAGCCGGGTTAGGGAAAGGCGGCGACCAGCGGAGTGTAGGGAAGGAATTGGGGCACCGGGTTCGAGTGTGGACGATGACGATGACGCCGAGCAAGGGGGGGAGGGACAGAGGCGCCGGCGGGGCTCACCCACCACGTCGACGGCCGCAGATGGTGGAGATAACGACGACGGCGACGAATGGCCGGTGGCGGTGTCCCGGGAAGCAGAGGCGCAAGGCAGCGGCTAGGAAGCAGAGGCGCAGCGGCGGCTGCTTGGGGCGAGGGCGGCGCGAGGTGCGGCGGCTGCTTGGGGCGAGGGCGTGAGGTGTGGCGGCAGGCTAGGGCGCGGGGAGGGGCAGGGAGCTGGCTATTTATAGAGAGGGAGCCAGGGCACTAGGGTGCAGGCGGCTATGGCGGCGGCGCTCCGGATGTTTCAGCGGCGGTTGCGCGAGGGGGCGGCGTAGCGCGGCTCCGGGCACAGCCGAGCTAGGCCGGGTCGGCGGAGCGGCATGGGCTGAGGTGGCGTAGTGGTGGGCCGAGGCCGGGAAGAGGGAGACGCGGGCCGGGCTAGAGCTAGGCCGAGGAGAGCTCGGGCCAAGGGGCCGGCCGAAGGAGAGAGGAAGAAAGAAGGAAGAAGGGAGGGAGGAAGAAGAAGAAAAGAAAAGAAAAGGGGAAAAAGAGAAAAGAAAAAGGAGAAAAGGGGGGATTTTTCTGGAATTTTCCCAAATTTGGAAAATTGGAATTTTTAGGAAATTTGCGAAATCGGACTTTTCAAGAAAATAGGAATTCGAGATGCGAGCTTCATGACACAAGGTATTTAGAGAGGAGGGGAACCAGTGTTCGAGTTGAACAGAGAGATACAAAAGAATTAGAGCAGGAACGACCCAATATTGGGAGAAGAAAAGGAATTTGTTTTCTATTTATTAATTACTGAAATGATCTTTGCAATATTAAAATTAATTCTGGAGCTTCGAAAAATCCGAGAAAATTTCAGAAAGTTTATTAAACCATGAGAAATTTACCAGAAGCAAAAAAACCAACATGAAACGGAAGAAAATTTATTATTATAAATACTTGAATGCTTAAAATATTCCAACCAACCCCATGGAATACAAAAGCATGCCAAGCATTAAATAGGTTTTAACTTGGAAATTTTTAACATTAAAAATTTAGGATTTTATTCAGTCACTTTCACAATCAAAATATCTCTAATGATTTCTTGTATTTCCATTTACCTGTAACTAGGGTGATTTTCAGGGTATGACACCCAAGTCCTTTAGAAGTCTTCTAGTTCTAGAGGTGTAGAAGTAAGCAAACAATCCTATAGTTCTGCTGTAGAATTAGGTTTGTGACATTGGGTGTTTATTGATTGTTGTATTTGCTTCTTCTCGCACGATTAGTTTGTGTCACTTTTTGAGGATTGTCAAGGTGCCACTTGAGGAGCTGAAGGGCTGAGCACCTGCTAAGTAAGCAGGTCAATCATTAGACTGCCACGAGTAAGGCAAGTCACCACATCCCCTCCTTGAGCATGTTAATCCTGGTTTGTGAAATTATTTGTTTGCAGAGTAAATTGCATCCTATATTTAACATATGATCCCAAGTATCGTTTATGCCTTCCTTGTTATTTAATTCATTCCTTGGTGCCATGATAATAATTGAATCCCTAGTTATATTGATAACATTGCTTAGTCATGCTTTGTTACACTTGGGTGATTGAATTGTCCTCATGTATTAAACACGGTATAATTTATTATTACCATTGCAATGATTCTTTTTGTTACTGCGAGTACCAGTATCATATTTCCTAGGACTGGTACCGGCAGCGCAATGCTATATAATACGGTTCGTTGTTCTCCTATGACACGCCCTCCTTGGCGTTGTCTGTACAGCGGCGCTAGGGCAGGGGTTAATAGTTTTGAAATAGAGGGAGTAAAATGTAGCAATAATATGTGCTTTTTTTAACATTGTAGATCCAAATTAATCGAACCAATTTGTATTATTTTGGATGCAATTTCAATTAGTCTTTGGATATAAACCATGAAAGTCTATAGGTGCCTTTGCGGTGATGTCGACATGTATGTAAAGTTTGAAGCTCGAGCTCACACATGACTAATGCAGCCTCCATAGGTTTTATCTCTCTTCCTCCTATCTCTTCTTGCATCGATGGCACCCCACGGGTCGTAGCCACCTCCCCTAGGCCATATCTCACCCGTTTGCCTCTCCAGTGACGGTGCGTTTGCCCTGAGCCGCTGCATCTGCCTCCGGCCCTCAGCTGCATCGCCTCTAGTTGAGCCGTCATCTCCCCCATCCATACCCAGCGCCACCGCAACCCCATCCAACCAGGAGACCTACTCCGGCTGCCCCCCTCAGCCACTTGCTCCCCGCACCAACGCCTTCCTCGGCCGAGTCGCCTCCTCCCTAGGCCGCCACCTCCATCTGCCGGATCTAGCAGGAGCACCGCCACGAGGATGGCACAAAGCCATCCACTTCCCACTTTGGCCTCCACCGACGCATCCTTCCCTGATGCTGTTTGGCTGGGATGCTCTTCGCCGCTGCTCCGTTCTCCGCCTACACCCCCTCCTGGTCCTCCTATCCTACTCGCAGTCCTCTGGTGGCACTGGCAGCGTGGCCACCTTCAACCAACTACCCACGCTCCTGCCATCATCGCTGCACTGGTCCATCTACGACAAAGGTGTTGTCCACTGGCACACGCGCTGTTGGTGCTCGTCACAGGCGGCCATGGGCAGAGCTAGGCCTAGGGCAACTAGGGCTTGAGCCCCAAGCTTGGCTCCAAAACTCAATTTAGATTTTGTAGAAATTACATAAAAATATTAAAAATATATGATATCTGTCCAAAATTAGCTAATTCACCCCTACACTTGCACATTTTCTGGTTCCACCCCTGTAGGTGGCATCGGGTTTGTGGGGAGCCACCTGGTGGACCGGCTGGTGGAGTGCAGCGATACTGTGATCACGGTGAAAAACTTCTTCACCAGGCACAAGGACAACGTGGCGCACCACCTCGTGAATACATGAATGTACATATGGCTACGAATTATGCTGGACTAAACTGGTGTTGCTCTATTATCTGTTGAATGCATTTAAATTGAAGATGGAACTTGTCGATGTAGTATGGAGAGTGGAGTATGGAGTATGTTGGAGGGCACAAGAAATTAATATGGAGAGTAAATCTTAAAGCGGGCTAGCTATATAGACATCTGGAGAGCCAGATATGACTAACCTCTTAAAGATGCTCTTATGATAAATGCATTTCAAGACAAATCTACGTATGCCATTTTTTTTTATAAACTAAGCATTTGAAAAACTTTTGATAATCAAAGTTTCAAAATTTTGACCAAATCTTGTCTAATATTCAGATATTTATAACTGGTGGGAGTATAACTTCTATTGTTTATTTATCTCTTTGATCGAAATTAATGTTTTGATCAATACTATTCCACGTGGAACTTAAATCATATATATGGACCGTTTATTGGTCAAACGTTTAAAAAATATTTACGACTAAGTTACATAAATATTTATGACCATCGATTTTTTTCTGTATCTAAAGGCCAAGATACGAACCGTTAGATATAGTTGCATATATTTATAAATGAGTTGCATAAATTTATAACTAAAATTACGTATGATCGATAATGGCATCTATAACAAGTTGAAAGTGTGACTTGCAATTCACTTCCCCTGTCCCAAATCTCAAAGTTCTATCCAACGGCCACGTTGATATAATCAAAAAATCAAATGTTTGATCAATAATAAATATATATAAACTTAGGACACTAGAGTTCCATTATAGGCATCCTGCACTCTCGTTACCTACAAATTAACTCGGATCATTTCCAAGTGTGCGACATTAATTTGTCTCAACTAAACAAATCAGTAAAGTAACACCTTGAATAAATCTACATCTCCTACATCTGATCAGTATTTGCATATATATGAGATTTTACAATAATCATACATGCATCGACGCATGCAACCTGACGCACAACTGACAGCGAGGAAATTTTGATTGATGAGTTGATTCGCGGAAGGATGGGCGACATGCTGAGGTGTGAGCTCGCCATGGACGCCGGGCTCTTGGCCGCCTCCATGCCGGTGCCGTAGTCGCTGCCGCCGTCGCCAACCTGGCTCATCGCCTTGTCGCTCTCGTTCTCCTCCAGCGACCGCATCATCGTCTCCGGCGTGAACGCGTAGGTGAGTGCCAGCCCAAGCAGGCAGATCCCTCCAAGAACGAACAGCGCGTACATCATGCCGATGCCCGGCAGGTGGCCAACCTGCACCTCCGCTCTGTCCTTCTGCTGCGACGTCCACAGGAAACCGATGGAGCCGATGAGAGCGCCGAGCTTCCCCGACGCGCCGGAGAGGCCATGGCAGGTCGACCGGAAGCGCGCCGGGAAGAGCTCCGCGGGCAGGATGAAGGTGGTGGTGTTGGGCCCGAGGTTGGCGGAGAAGAAAGTGAGCGAGTAGAGCACGATGTAGCCGGCGTGCTTGGCGTGGTCGCGCCAATAGATGTCGTACGGCCCGGCGAGCGCGAAGAGGAAGACTGCCATGAGGAGGAACCCGGCCATCTGAAGCCGCCGGCGGCCGGCGCGGTCGATGAGGAGCGCGGCGGCGAAGTAGCCCGGGATGGTGGAGGCGACGGCGATGATGGCCTGGAACTTGGCCACGTTGAACGCCTCCTGGAACGCGTTCACGTGCTCCGGCGCCGGGAACAGCGGCCGGTAGATCTCCGACTGGAACAGCGTGCTGCTGTAGTAGGGGATGTCGAGCAGGAACCACGCCGCCGCGCACGCGAACAGGTCCCGCCCGTGCTGCCGGACGAACCGGCTCGAGAAGAGGCCGTAGGGAGGGGTCGGCATCGGGCCCAGAGGTCGCCTCAGTGCCGCCGCCTCCTCCTCGGCGATCGCGATCAGGTCGAGGTCGGTCAGGACGCGGCCGATGTCGTTGGTCGCCTTCACTACGTCGCGCTCCACCAGCGCCGTATACCTGCTCGTTGGCAGCACACGTACATGTTAAGTACGGTCGTTACTTTTTCATCATTAATTATAGGTACTTAAACCCTTTTTGGTGTAATTAATCTAGTAGTCACTTTTCGCAACTTCCAGCATAAAGTTAAAGTGCAATTTTTTTAGGGAAATTAAAGTTAAAGTGCAAACTAAATGTTTAATTAATCACATTGCATGCCACTAATCAAAATTCAAAATCATATAAACCTGACGTCAGCAATGACAGTATGCATATCAAATCCAAGCTAGTATGCTTACCCACAGCAAGTGTAGCCAGAGACAATTTAATTAACCTTGGCATAATGAAACAACAGCTGACCATAGATACGTGTCAATGACGAGGAACAGGCTAATTAATTAAGACTCTAACTAAACAATTCATTCTGAAATTTTCTGCTTCAAAGAAGAGAAGGAAGCTTAATTGATCAGGGATCTGCCAGTGCCAGGTGATTAACATACTCGTTAAATATTAATTTTCCACTCAGATGGGCTGAACCAAAAATTTGTTCTTGGAATCAAGTTAATATTAATTTTCCACTCGGATGGGCTGAACCAAGAATTTGTTCTTGGAATCAAGTTTGGTATATTCCTCTCTCTCACATTTGTTTAAGATACAGTCCATGTACACTTAATCTAATTTAGCAATCGAATATTTGGGATTTTTTAGGTTCAAATGGTATGTGAAGTCAAAGGTACGGAGGAAGATAATGCATGAATGACATGTGGGACCATATGTCAGCAGTCTAAGTATATACCTGGCCGTCTCCGGCATGGACATCCTCCAGTAGTATGTCACCGCGGCGGGGACCGCGCCGACCATGAGTATGATCCTCCAGGCGAGGTCGGTGGACTCCGGCGTATCCAGCGGCGCGGGGTGGCCGGTGTAATGGTCGAAGGCGGCGGCGACGGCCATGGTGACCGCGGAGCTGGCCAGGATGCCGAACCCCTGCATGGAGAAGACCGCGGCGATGAACGCGCCACGGGTGCGCCTATTGGAAAACTCCGACATGATGGTCGCCGACAGCGGGTAGTCGCCGCCGATGCCGACGCCGAGGAGGAAGCGGAAGAAGCAGAGGCTGGCGACCGCGCACCGGCGCGTCCGGCAGACGGAGAAGCCGCTCCCGACGGAGCTGCACACCATCAGCAGCAGGCACGCGCCGTACACTCGCCGCCGCCCCACGCGGTCCCCCAGCGCACCGAACACCACGTTCCCGACTACCGCGCCCAGCAGCGCGACGCCGACGGTGGCCGACACGACGGCAGGAGGCGTCACCCCCGGGCTGCTGCTGCTCCCGCCGCCGCCGCCGCCGCCGTCGTCGTCGTAGTACACCCGCCTCACGATCTTCATGACGGGCGCGATGCAGAAGAGGTCGTACGAGTCAGTGAAGAGCCCCATGCCGGCGATGAGGATGGCCTTGAAGTGGTAGTACTGCGTCCTCGCCTGATCCAGCGCCGTGAGCACACGGATCGGCGCCATTGCCGCCGCCGCAGCTAGCTGCTCGAGCACGCAAGAACGGGTTGCCCGATTAGGAGAACTGGAGAAGACTGACTACCGGCCCCAGCCAGCCAGCTTGCAGCTGCGGATTGATATTTACCTGGTTTTGTATATATACAGGTGGCATGGTAGACGACGGCCGGCCGGACTCGGTGGTGACGGCGACGTGAGGGGTTAAAGAAATGGCCGGGCGCGTTGACATCGCCGTACATAAGTGAGATGCCGAGGAAGATGCCACTAATCGTTGGCTTGATCAGATAGATTATGTGATATAATACGGTCATTGACCCACGGTCGCCTACTAATTGATCTGCAATTTTGCAGCGCTTTCGCATGCAACCTTGGGGCAACGTGTTTGGGGTTGGGAGTGTTTCCCGCGCTACGCCCAGCAAACCCAGCAACGTTGCCGGGGAAATTTTTTATGTGCCAATTGATGAAATTAATTGATTACACTCGATAAGAAACATATAAAAGATAGTTATACATTTGTCTCCACAACTTGATACGCCCCCACCTTGCTTAAGATGTACTAGGTTCATGTTTCATTTCCACTGACGGGAGTTCAATTAGCTATTCAGCCACTTAGGCCTAGATAGGGGTGGACATTCGGTCAGAACAAGCCAATCGGTTTGGTTCTTTGGTTTTTTCTAAAGTTTGGTTATCTGAAAGTGAGAACCAATTGGTTCCTAGATGTCAAGACCAAGAAATTTCGGTCTCGCTTTGTTCAGTTCGGTCTCGATTACAACCAAACTAACCGAGTTACTAGAGACCACATTCAAAAACAAATTATAGAATCACCCATAGTTTACACTGGAAAGAGATATGGCATTAGGGCGAATCTGTACACAAGCTCATCCAAACGTGGAAGTTAGTTCCGTGCACGAGGATGGCTACATGTTGAGTGCACCACCGCTGATAGCCTCGCGCTTCCACGGCCAAACACGCACGCAGGCAGATCCAGCAGAAGACCGAGCCAGCCATAGCCCGACCGACCGCCTAGGGAGATCCATGAGCCAGCAGACAAGCACGGGCGAGAGAGAGAGAGGATGCCGCCGCCTAGTGTAACATCCCGCTTTTAGCGGGACGTTAAACTTTATTTTAATAAAATTTATCCGCAAAAATTTCACTCTTTGCGTGCTGTGTTGTAAGTCGTGCCTGGATCTCTGTTTGACTTCTTGTCCTTGATCTCAAAACCCGACCTCTCAAAAACCTCCGTTCCAAAATAATCTTGGAAGTTGGAATAGCCGTATTCGAGTTTTCGCTCCTAAAACCCTAACAGTGAAATCCCTCAGATCCTCCTTCAAAAATCCCCCGCATCAATATCCATTCTAAGGATCTGAATTGAAACCCTAAAATATCCCCCTGGACCCCCTGGGGAGTTTCCCTGAAATCCTTTCTCAAATCAGAAATTCAAATACCAATTTTGAAATTAAATTCCATCTTTCCTTCCCTTGAACCCCTTTCAAATATTCCGTGGAATCCAAAAATACCAAATCATTTCCAAACATATCAAATTATCCCTTTCCCCCTCATCCCTGATGTCCTTGACTCCTTCCCTTGCCTTGAATTCAACTAATCGTTTTGAATTCAAATTTGAATCCGAATCCTTTTCTCAGATTCCTCTCAAATATTCCTTGAGAACCCAAAGTACAAATCCCTTCCAAAAATATTTGAGTTATGCCTTGTTTTCACCTCCCTTGGCTCCAAGATTCATTCCTGAGCTCAAATATGACTTTTGAATTCAAATCTCAATTCAAGCCTTCAAACTCCCCTCAAATCAAATCCCTGTTCAAAAATCATTTCCACCAACATATGAATATATATATATATATATGTATATACCTATATGTGTGTATATATATACCCTCCATCCTTGTTCTTCTGAAACCCCTTGACTCCTTCCCTAAGTTCAAATATGTAAGATTAAATTCAATTTCAAATCTCCAAAATTTCCTCAAATCAACCACTCTGGAAAATGAGAAAGGCATTGTGCAGAATGGGCCGAAACCACCTCCATCCTCGTCCCTGACGGCCTAGCTAGCCCACACGCCCCCACGCCAGCTGCTCAATCTCACTCCTCGCCCGTGCGACCGCCGATCGCTGCCACGTGCTCCCCGAACACTGCGGACGCCATCCGATCTCTCGGCCTCACCTGTTAGACGGCTTCTATCTCAAGCCGCCTACTTGCGTGCCCATGCGAGGACACCGTCGGCCGCCTGGATCGCCGATGCGTGTCGTCCCGTCGGTGCACAGTCGTCCGATCTATCCCTGCATAGTCTTCGTCTTACCTCCGTCCTGTTCCTCAGCTTCCTCACGCTTGGAGGCTGTTCGGCCAAATGCCACCACGGCCGCCCGACATCATCATGGCCCTACCCGGCCCTGCCATGGCCGCCGCTAGCCGCCAATAGTTGGGCGTCCCTCGCCGTTCTTTCTCCACTCCTTTTCCCGCCCCTTCCCCCTTCTTTCGTCTCTCCCTTGCCCGGACCACGACCAGTCAAAAAGGGGATCCGCTGCCTGCATCACCCTGGACCCGTCTCCGCTGTCGTGCCTTGGACCGCGCCAACCTGTCCTCCTGCTCTCGTGTTTCAAACCTCACCGCCCAATCCACCGACCTCCGTCACCCCTCAAATCTTCCCCGTCGGCCAAATTTTCGCCGCCCGCAAGGGATCCTGCGCTGCCTCAGCATCTCCCGCCTCTCTTCCTCGATGATTGGGGAATCGTCCCAACCAACCTAGCCACCTAAGTACTTCTCTCCGCTCCTATAAAATCCCCTCGAGAGCCTCTCTTATTCCCCTTGCACCTATCTCCTTGAAGTACCGTCGAATTTCTTTGGTCGAGCCACCCCGCCAACGCAGCTCGGAGGCCCCTCGCCCAGGCACGCGCAACCGAAGCCGTGCACCGTGGACCTCGCATCCCGCACCGCTCGCATCATCGCCATCGCCTTGTTCTCCCCCCTTCTCGTCTCCCAGTCCAAATCGCCACCCCGAGCCTGATCCCCATCGGTGAGCTTCCCTTCTGTGCCGTTATGTATGCCCTCCGTGCGCCCCGGACGGCACTTAGGCCAAATCATCCCTGTGTGAGTTGGAAGCCTCGGATTCCTCTGTTCTCTCCTGCGCCGTCCCCATGCACTGCCATCACACCCCCCCCTCGGAGGGTTCCCCTCACCGCCGGTCATCTTTGAGCTCTTAGAGACCTCCCCGGTCCGCTGTGGCTAATTTCCCTCCTCTTTTTCTCCTTTCTTCTTCGCGGCGGGCAAGAACGTCGAGTGCTCCCCTCTTTCTCTCCCCTCCCGTCCTCGGTTCCCCGTCGCCGGCCACCATTGTACGATCTCCTTTGAACCGAACTGGTCAAAAGTTTCCCCTTGACCTCCTCTTCCTGCCGGTGGCAGCCGCTCACCTTGAAGCGTCGTCATTCGCCTGATCCAATCCACCGTTGTCGGCCGTCCGATCTCTGCAAGCTTCTCTCTCGCCCTGTGAAGGTCGGAGAAGAAGACGCCAGCTCGGCACTAGCTAGGCCAGCCCGGCCCTGTGCGTGCTGAGTCAGTGACTCGTTTCCCCGTAAATGCTCTCGGTCCACCGCACCACAAACACCAACAAGTGGGCCCTTGTCCCCTCAGCCCACCGTAGACCGCCAGTGCACCCGTCCCACCTTCCCCCTCTCTTCGTACCATGCTAAACCCGGTCCATGTAAACCTAGTCACTAACGTGTGGGCCCTAGCCCCTCGGTCCGCGATTGGCCTACCACTGTGTACCCCCTGTGTGGCTGACACCCGGGCCCCACATTCTTTCCATCGGCCCACTTCCCAGCCCTCTCTCTACCCACTGACCTATGGGCTGGGGCTGTCAATGGACCTCTACTGCCAATGGTCCCCTTTCGTCAGTGATCCATGGAATATTCCTGAGAATATCCCATTCCAGAAATTCAAATAATTCATTTTCTCTATTCCAGAAATTCAATTAAACTTCGGAAAATCATATCTTTTGATCTGTAGCTCTGATTGACTCCGTTCCAACTCCAGTAATTTTCTAAAATTGAGATCTATCTAATGGCACTATTAGTAGTACTAATTAGACCCCTTTTCTTGGTCTTTGTGTAGATTTTAATTGTTTGCGCATAGTAACCACTGTTGGAAAAATGTTTCGGAGTGGATTTCACGACGATTCTCAAAGACGCATGAAGACCTAGAGCAAGGCAAGTCACCTTTGATCAATTGAGCCCATATGTGAACTTAATATATTTTATTTGTGAAATTTGCATCGATAAGCGTGCACGGAACAATTCGGCCCCGTCTGTGAGTCATATCGGTGGGCCTACCCGACCTTGTTGCACTTCAATCTTTCCTTGACATTGAAATACTTTTTTCCCTTGTAACCACCATAGTTGCGCCTCGGTATTCATGCACTCCTGTGCGAGTACTAACGGTCGCCTTCCAAACTTCAAATTTGAGAAACCCTTGGGTAAAACTTGATTTTTTGAAATGTTTGGAAAACCCGACACCTGGGTCGGTGCCTTGTGAAAAAAATGAGTTTAAAAAATGGAGACTTGTGACACAAGACCGGTCTGGTGTGTGATGCCTATGTGGTCGCCGTAAGGACCGATTCCTTCGGAATTTCATCCGAACATATAACAAGTACAACTACATGGGTGGAATAGGAAGCCCCTAGCTGAGTAACTAGCCGCCCAAGGACGCCTTGTATGTCATTGGACTGTGGATCACTGGGAGGGCATCGAGGAAGGCCTCTTGGGTTTCTGGCACAGTATGGTTTGGGACCTACCCTATTGTTGGTCGCAGACCCCTCTAGTTGATATAGGGTAACCTAGGATGGCTCGGGAAATGCCTTGTCGCAAAAACCTCTAGGCCACCGATCGTGCCTGATCAGTGTGAGCTGGTGGCTAGAGTGAGTCGCATCATGTGGGTAAAGTGTACCCCTCTGCAGAGGTCTAAACTATTTGAATAGCCATGCCCACGATCATGGGCGGATGTGAGGTGATTCCTTAACGTAGTTTTGTTTTACCCCGTTTGCAAAATTTGTGTGTGGTTTGGGAACTGTGAGAAGAATGTGTCGTCGAGGACATGGGACGTCCGATGATTACGGCTTGGCTGTCGTGGACAGCGGGACTCGGGAAATCCAAAGATGGATTTGGCTCTAGGAGCCGGCATGATGCCAACTCTTGAGATTGTGAAAATTGGAGAATTAAAGATTGATACATTTCACTCCGATCGGACGAGACTCCACCTCGCCTTAATTGTTGAGAAGCACACACTTAGCAGATTTAAAAGAATTTAAATAAAACTAAATACAAAATATCCAGCCTCTCTTTGAAGCCTACAACAATCACCTAAGTTCTCCTGGCTTGCTGAGTACGTAAGTACTCACCCTTGCTCTATATATATAGTTTTCCATTGGGAGTTGGAGCTGGAGTTACAGTGAAGTGAAGATTAGGGATTCGTCCTGGTTTCTAGCTGCCGCCTGTGGTGTTGGGACTTAGTTTGTTGTTTCATTGCTGTCTCCGGTTTGCTCCGAAGCTGCAACGTAAGTTAATGTATAAGTTTATTTATTTATTAAGGTTTGCGATGATGCATATCTGATTTCCGTGGATACCAGCGCTGCGTCCTGGGACTGGTATCAGTTTCGCGGTTCCGCGGAGAAGCAGTTTACGCTGTTTTCCTGCGGCACACCCTATTTGGTGCCATTGTACGGTGGTGCTAGATCGGGGTGTGACACCTAAGGAGAGTCACTAGGATCCACTGCCTGCCTTTCCATCGCTCAAGCCTCGATGTCGAGGGAAGGGTAGTGTAGCAACTTGGCACATTGCCGCCTGCCACTGCAGGCTATGGTTTCGGTTTGGCGGCCAGGTCGTAGGTGGGGTTGGGACTAGAGATGGAGAGTGGAGCAGTGGTCACCGACTCGCCGTAGGGTTTGGGTTTGGGTTTGGGGTTGGGTGGTGGTTGGTCGGCTGCGGTTGGCAGGTGGGGTGGGAAATGAAGTTAGCTAGGGTTAGGGTTGGGAGCCGGGTGGGGTTGTTCATATACATGGCATTTTGTATTGGGCCTGGGTTGGTATTTGTTCACAGGCCTTTTGGCATATATCGGTTCCTTTGGTTAACCGAGGGTTAAAACCGAATAAACCAAGCAAATTCCGGTTAGCTAGAAGTGAAGACCGAATCTACGACTGATTTTTTTGGTTTTGGTCTTTTTAGTTTTGGTTCAGTTTTTTGTCTTAGTTAATTATGCCCCCACCCCTAGGCCTGGAGTCTATAGAGAGATAACTGTGTGCTACGGTTATCTTGAAAAACAAAAGTTTGTGACACAGTGGAAAGATAGTTGTACGTGTTGTTATTGCAATTCTAAAGAAACTATACATCTATTTTTAGGACTGTTCTTTTGTTAGATTTAGGGCTGGATAACAAGCTGGCTCTGCTCGGCTTGGCTCGGTGTGGCTCGTTATGGAAACGAGCTAGCTCGGCTCGGCTCGGTCCAGCTCACGAGCAGTTAGCTGTTCAGCTCACGGTGCTCTATGAACTACAGATGCAGTGGGGATTGGGGAGGGAGAGCAAAGCACCACGGGACGGGACTATGGGAGGGTGGACGAGGGGGAGCACGAGGGAGGGCCGAGAGTGCCTGAGACTTCAGCGGCCGCCAGTCGAGGATGGTACGTCGCGGGAGGCTAGGGGCGGCAAGCCGCAGGCGATAGGGCACGGTGTGTGATGGCTCAGTAGGGGCAGCGGGGGCCGGGGGCGGCGGCCGGCGGGGGGTGCTCAGGCACCTGGCTCAAAATTGAAAATCAGGTGTTACCCCCAGATTTCCACCATATGGACATCCCCGGCCCAAACTATGGAACCCCTCCATCTCCGGCCTAAACAGAGAAAGCCCAAACAGCTGCACGAGTGCACGACGCTTCCCCTCGAAGCCTTGCACGACGCCCGACGCGCTACGGTCAGACGGGATCGTTTCATCGTCCGCGCATTGTTCCGCCTGTTTCTCTCGCGTCTCCTCCTCGCACTTGCCGGTCATCGCCGTGATTCACTTCGCCTATTGCTGTGATGCCACGCCGCAGGCCCCAATCCCAAGGTTAGCTGTTCCTAGCCGCTACTAATGATGATGGTTTCGTTCGTCTAGGCTTACAGACGAGATGAACAAGACGAGCAGGTCGTAGATGGCGATCAGACGAGCAACGGTTGGAGCTCGCCGACTCTCTGCTAGCACCCGCGCAAGCGTGGCCTGCCTCCGTGCTCCGGCGGTCCCGCCCTCCTCTCCCCGGCTCCTTGCCTCCTCCAATCCTCCAATCACATCTGGCGGCCTCACTGCCTCAACCCTCAGCTGAGAGCAATTAAGCTGTCTCTCAACTCTTATCCTTAATTTGTAGTTTTGTACCAACAAAAAGTTTGAAAAATTTTATTTGATCTTAAGTAGGCTGCCACTTGGTATTTTGTAACATCCTGGTTTCTGTGTTCCCGTAAAAAGCTATTTTAATAAAAACATATGTTCAAAAATTTGGTTTATGACATCGTGCCAAAGGTCTTAATTAAAGTCAATCCTTATAGCCCTGAAATCTCGCCTCAAAAGCCTTTCCCAGATAGATTAGTGGAATTTGAATTCCGAAATCAAATCCCTCTATTAAAGTACCTTGCTTCTCCCTCTTTTTTTGAAATTATTCAAAGATTGTTCAAAATAGTCCACGTCCATCACAAAATCGCGAGCAAGCAAGCCTTCCATGAGATCCTCGAACTTCTGGCAATTCGAATACCTAAGATTTGATTCCAACACTTCCTTCAAAATTCTCTAAATTTTAATCCTACCACCTCCCTAAATTTATTCAAATTTGATTCATGATTTAGACCACATATCACATATACAAATTCCTAAGAAAATCATTTCCCTCAATTCCTATGATCTCTGCAAAAATTCAAACAACGAGTTTGAATTCAAATGTCGAAGGTAGATATTCAAATTTTCCTCTCCAATCAAATCTCTGAAAATTGCCAAAAGATTACTATTCAGACGGGCTACCCTTTTCTCCTTCTCCCTTAGCCAACCCACTTTTCTCCTTTCCTCCCTCTATTTCCCCCGGTTTGGGCCTAGGCCTTTTCGGCCCAGCCGCGCACCCATCCTTTTTCCTCCGCCTGGGCCATGGCCAAGCCAGCCCAAGCTGCCCCCACCTCTCTTCCTAGCGGGCCATCGCTCGTTTGCTTCTGCCGGCCTAGTATGTCGCTCGTTCCTCTGTCCTTCTTCCCTCCCACCTGGGCCGCGGCCGTGGGCGAACACTGCCCAACCTAGCTGCAGCCCACAGCCACCCAAGCCATGCACCATTCATCGCCACCTTTAGGGATGGCAACGGGTCTGGTGAGTTGCGGGTGGAGTAAAAACCCGCCCTCGATGGCGCCCGCGACACTTGGCCACGCCCGCCCTCAATGAGACCCGCGGGTGGAATGTCACACCCGCGCCCGCACCCGCGGGTCACTCGCGGGTGTCGGGTCACCCGCGGGTGCGTTTATTGCACAATAATTAATATATAAAAATAACCATAACAATAAATACAACCGCGATGAAAGTAGTACTTTCAAAGTATGAAGCGAAACCACTGCGAGTCTACGACCGCGCGGCCGCACACCGGAAAATGGTTGGTGAAACCCGCAAAAAGGCCTCCGAAAAACGCACGAGACCAAGCAGCGCGTGCGTGCGTGCATACGCCGTGCGGGCGCAAGCAAGCGAGCGAGCCACCACCCAGCTCGCTCCGCTCACCAGCAAGCAACGGAAGCAGCAAGGCATGGGCGCAACACTAAAAAGAAGCAGCCACACCTCCCCAAAACCACCACCTCCATCTCCTCCTCTTCTCTCCCCTCCGCTCCTCCTTGACCCTCCCCGAGCCCTGCGTCGATCGTCTCTGTTCTTGAATGGACGAGCAGGGTGGCGGGTTCGGCTTGCAGGAGCACGGCCTGGCGCTCCTGTAGCATCAGCAACAGCAGCAGCGGCGGCGACGGAGGGAGCAGGCGCAGGAGGAGGAGGAAGAGGAGGTGCGGCGCCAGATGTTCGGCACCGTCGTCGGTGGGCTCACGGCGTTCCCGGCAGCAGCGGTGGCGGCGGCTCTGGGACGACAGCAGCAGTAGGTGGAGTGCGGCGGGGAGCTAGGCGGGTTCTACGACAGCGAGGCAGGCGGGTCGTCGGAGCCCGAGCCGGCGCGGGCACCCCCCCTCCCCCCCGCGGGGGCTCCGGCAGCAAGCACCGTCACAAGGGCTAGCGGCCAGGGGGTCGGCCGCGGCGTGGGCACCTGGGCGGCCGGCTACCTGGGTGAGACTCTCGAGAAGAGACGAGAGAATGAGAGATGGGAGTGGCTCAGTGGCGGCTTGCTTGGGAGATGGTAGGGACAGGGTGGAGTGAGACACCTAGGGTTTTACTTGGGTTAGGTTGTTTGTACGCATGGGCCCTTGTTTACGGGACCTAATAGGCGCTCGCGAGCGAACTTCGTCACCCACCCCCGACCTGCGTCTATCGCGGGCCCCGACCCGATGACGCCCGCGGGCACGATTCTGCACTCGCGCCCGCGCTCGTCGAATGCGATGCCCGCGGGTGTGATTGCCATCCCTAGCCACCTTCCTGCACGTGTGTCCGCCTCTTTTCTCCCTCTCGCTGCAACTGGGGCTTGCGCCGAACCAATCTGACGATTGGCCGCCCAGCTCACCCGAACGCTTGCCTTCCTTCCCGTCTCGAGCCGCGCCGCCTGACAACTGTTCGACATAATGCCGCATCGATACACCCACGCCAAGAGCACGGCTCCCGTGCTGGTCCCCTAGCCTTGCAGTTGTCGTCCTCGCGTCACCCTTCAGACCGCCGGTTCGAGAGGCACCGTGCCGGACCGAAGCATGCACCGACACCGTCCCCCACATTGCAGCACGACACCACCTGCCTCGCCGCGAATCCCGCCGAGCCATCGCTTCTTCACCTGCCCACTACCGCACAGTCCTCGCCACGTCGCCCTTGGCCCGCTAGACCAAAGACCACCGCGACAACAGCACCGCGCTGTCCTTTTACCCACCAAACCGAGCACGTCGCCGCCACCATGAAGTCAACCCTCCTAGCCACCCGCGGCACACCGCCTTTTTGTCCGCCAGACCATAGACCGCCGTGCACCGTGACGGCCTTTGGACCAATGGGGAGTCAGCTCTCCACCGTCCTAGAACGCCCCGACGGCCCTGTGGTCTGACACCGTCGTCCTCTTCTCGCCTCGGTCAACCACCTCGCTGCTTGTCACGCCTATAAATGGTGCCGTGCCTCCCAAGCTTGCCCTCGTCATCAACGCACTCCCCTGTCGATCTCCTCCGTCACGCCGTCCCCTCCCAACCCCGCTTGCCACCGGAGTCCGCCGCCCGCTAGGAGCTCTGCCGCCACAATCCCCCTCCACAGCCGCCACCCCCGCAACTGGCCACCGCTCGAGCTCTCCCACATCGCCGCTAGTGTCCACCACCCACCGGAGCCCCTCCGTCAAACTCCGCCTCCGCAGGCTTTCCTCCCTCCGTTTGTCTTGAGCCCCAGATCCATCCCTCGAGCCCCCGCGCGAGCCTTCTCTCTGCCTCCGGCCGCCAGCACCACGGCGACCGTCTCCCTAGGTTGCCGCTCGTCCCCGGTCTCCGCCCGGACTGCCGGCCACCCCCGCCACCGCTGTGTCGGCCTTCCCTCGCCCCCATGCCGTGCCTCACCTCTCCTCTGCTGTGTGCGACAGTGGGGAGCAAAGGGGGGAAAGAGAAGCAGAGGAACGGAGAGAGAGAAGAAAGGAGAAGAAAAGAAAACAAGAGGGAGACTGACAAGCGGGCCCACCCTCCAGCCCCACACCTCACACACCGTAATGTTCCCTCCTAATCCCCTCTTTTTGTGCCAATGACAAGTGGGCCCGACGAGGTTAAAATCAGATTAAACCACCTTGTTAACACTGTGTCAATGACAAGCGGGACCCACTCCTTAACCCACTCCAACAGGCTCCATAGGTCCATGGGCTAACGATTAATGGGTCGTATCACCCGGTCCAAGCTCCCGGGCCATCCCCTATGGGCCATCACTTTGTGGGCCGCAAGGCCGGCCCACTCGATCGGCTCACGTCTATGGGCTAAGCCCACCATCTACCTCCTCTCTTCCTTTGTCCATAGACCAAGTCTACCATGGGCCATGGACTCACCCCCCATTCCCTCTCACTGACAGTAGGTCCCACATGTCAGTGTCCTGAGGGGGATTCCAAGAATATTCCCATGCCAATTTCAATAAATTCTTTTTTCTTTGTCTAGAAAATAATTTAAACTTCAAAAATTCATATCTCTCAAACTATAATTCCATTTGACTCCATTCAATTCTCTAATTTTTCTAAAATTTTGATCTACCCTATGGCACTATTATTTAATATTAAATACTATTTATTTGTAGGGTTTTGTCTTCTTTTCTCTCATGGATTGCGTAACAGAGTTCCAGAATTTCACCCGATGCGCGAATTTTAAAGATTTAATGACCGAGATCAAGGCAAGCCACTCTTTGATCATTTTGCTCATAATTTATGAAATGTGCAAAATTGCATAATTAGTGGACACTTTAATTTCATCAGCCTCGGTTTGCATGGAACCGACGGATCTACCTATTTGTTGCATTACATTCCATATGATGTTGTAAACCCTTAAACTCCTTGTCGCTCCACTAAAATGGTACCTAAATATCCATACTCATTGAGCATGGGTATCATTCTGTCACAGCCTTAGATTTAATTTCAGGAGATAATTTACAAGAAATAGAAAATGTAATATGACTAAATATGTATAGATAAAAGTTTGACATAAAAATATAGAGATAAATAAATTAAGTACCATTTCATGTGCAGGCTTTCTTTTGAATTGTTTTTGGATCTTAAAGTGCATTTTCATAATAGGATGCATATGTATTTGTATAGCCTAAGGAATTTCTAAAAATGATTGGTCAAACATAAAATCATGGAAAAATTCCTGTAAACACTATCCCACATAATTAATCCGCTGTAAATTTTACATGATTTTATCACTTCTGTAAGTATCCCAATAAAATCCCTCAAATCAGCTAGACTAGGGAGTTAGCTAAAAATGAATAGGTATGCTTCTAAAATTCACCAAATAAAAATGAAGATTAATTAGACAGAGCCCTTTTGCCAAAGAGTGTGCCAACATGAACCCTACCACCAGTAATTTTGGCTTAATTTAATTCCCAAAGAAATCACATAAAATAAAGAGCAAAGCCCTAGGGACATAAATTGCACTGCAGAAAAACTGGACCAGCATGCCTACTTTGCGATTTCACCACAGATTAGCCAGACCACTTCTAACCCTGAAAATTGGTCAGCAGGTTAAACACATCTTTCTCTACCTCCAATAATTTTCCCATAATTTATGCTCCTCATTAACCTAGTAAAACAGTAATACCAAGACTACATGTTGGATAGCTCACAAGACTTAGCTTCTAGAGGTTTCTCCTCTCTCAAGTCACTGACCAGTGGGACCCATAGGACCCTGGCCCACTTGTCAGCCTTACCACAGTATGGGACACCAAGAAATTCACCCACACCTCTCTCTTCTCCCTAGGTTTCCCCTTCATGGACCCACTAGTCATAGACTAAATCTAGCCAAATATGTGTAGAAAAGTGTTGTCTTACATGTGGGACCCACCATGAACACTGTAGCACTGGAGCAACTCAGCAACTGCATGCCAGACGTGTCACTGCCTCCTTCTTCCTCTCCCTCACAACACACAGAGGCATAGAGATGAGCTCAACCACTGGAAACCTCGACCTTTTCGCCTCAAATTTAGCCAGCCGAGTCTCTTTCTCATCCTCTCCACGTTCCCACCGAGGAAACCGACGGAAACCCCAAGGATCACTAGCGGCAGCCTCATCCTCCCTGCTGCCGAGAGTGTTCGACCGAGCTCGAGCTAGCTCCGGTGAGTTCCATCCCTTCTTGACCCCGGGAACGTGATCTACAAGCTTTGATCGTTTCATTTTTGCACTTAGCCATCCCAGGTTTGCTGGTCGAAGTCGCCGTGGCGCCGCCATGCTTTGTCTCTGCTCTGTAGAACCGCCGCCATGACATCGTCGTCGTTCCGGCCGATCCAGTACACCGCCGACCGAGCCAGCTCGCCAGCATCGTCGCCTCGCCTCCAGAAGCCCGCTAACCGAAGGAATCGGACTGTGAAGCCCCAAGCAAGGAGATCGGCCTCCGTCTTCCCCAAGTCCAGCTAACTACAGCCGCCGTCCTTTTCTCCTTCCCTGGTGAGCCTCCATCCGATTCCTCGCGCTGAGACCATCTCTACGAGGCCTCTAACCTTTTCGGCAACTCGGCTTTTTCGCAGAACCCTAGGAGAAGGCCAACGATGTAGTCCCGAAGCACGCCGCCGCCGCCGGACCTCTCTTGGAGCAACCGCCGCCGTTCTAGCACCGTCGAGTAACCCAGGACCTTTGGTGAGCCTCTCCGGTCCCTCAGACATCGCATGCCTGCATCGTTTCAGTCTGTAACGTGACATCCATATGCAACCTGAGCCGACTTACCGCCTCCGCCGTCGTCGCCATCGATTCCAGCCACCACCGGCGATGAGAAGAACACTGATGTGTTCGCCTCGTCTCCCTCTTTCTTTTCTCTTTTAGACGCGACCCTAGCCGTGCCGCCGTTCGCCACTGGTGTTGGCGAACAGAGCCGGCGGCTCGATCTGCTTGCGCCTCCCCTGTTCTGGGCCGCCGACAGGTGGGCCCAGGCTGGAGAGAAATAAGAAAAAGAAAAGAAAAGACAACCGATTTATTTTACAACAGAAAAATATGCAAACTTCAAAAATCCATAACTTTGCCATTTTAACTCCTTTTTGAGTGAAACCAATTTTGTTAGTTCTGTAAATTTGTAAAATTTAATATTGTGAAATAAAAATATGACCACTTCTGTACAGAAAATATCTATAAAATAATATGAAGCTATAACAACTTATTTTGTGCCTAGGAACTTGGAATATTTCTAGGAAATCCTTTATAACTCCTTTTGAGGTGAACCAAATTTCTATGGATTCATAAAAATGTTCTCTTTAATTTTGTAAAATAAAAAGTGAGAACTTCTGTGTAGGATTTTTCTCTAAAAATGGAAATATCTATTATATACATCTTTATAACCTAGAAGTTTATAAATTTCTAGAAAATTCATCCTAACTGCTAAAAATGTGAAACCACTTTTGTTTAACTCAGAAAATTGTAACCTTTACTGTGAATAAATTGGTTTTTGACAAAACTACCTCCTAAAATGGGCCTAAGTGATTTCTAACTTTCCTTTTTGATAAACTTGTAAAATTCACAACTAAATCATTTCAAATCAAATTTCAGTGAAGCAAATCTTATTGGAACCAGTAGGTTATGCTCTTTTATATAATAATAGTTGCCTTCTTGAAATCTTAACAGAAAATATCAGTCAAATATAATAACTTAAGGTTACAATATAAATAATTACAAAACTGTCATTTTCAGCCTTTCCTATCTTGTTATTTTTGTAACTCATAAACCGTAAAAGATTTTGAAGTGATTCTTTCACTAAAATTCACTTTAAAATGTTAAATACCTACTGTATTTATCTCAGAAATTATTGATCATTTTTACATCGGCATGTTTATTGGATTCTTATTTGCATATTCGCTTTTATCGGTAGATTCAGACAATTCGGAGTACGCGGAGCAAGAACCTGAAGTTGAGTGTGAACCATCGCTGCAGCAAGGCAAGCATCTAGAACAAGCATCTAAGCATATTGAACCCATATTTTCAATAAATTGATTTGTTTGTGAAAGCAATATCTATATGCATGTTCGGTCTATTTAAAATGGGAAAAACGGGTAGAGTCAAGATTACCCAATTGTATGCATTTCCATTCCTTAGTTGTTGATTCCATTTTTATACCTTGTCACCCCTAGTTAAGAACTTTGGGATGCTTTTATTTTATCAAATGCTTAGCCATGCTTATTTCTAGACCTAGAAAAATCCGATAGATTGAGCTATCGGTTTAAAACTAGTTTAATCCGAATGGATGGGTTAAAATCTGAAAAGAATAACTTTTGATTTATAATTAAGAATATATTTCACTTGGAAGGATGATAGGGCGATGACGGGATGGTGTTTTCCCGATGCACATAGCTTCGTCTGGGTCGTTAAGGATCGAACATGTTGACGTCTATTCAAGCACCCTACGTACTTCCACACGCCGGGAATGGGACGGCTTAACTCAGTAGCACGGGAGGCTGCGACCATCTACGCCCGTCCGTCAGTCGTGAGGACGGTGAGTCCTTGGAGGGCCTCGTGCGTGCCTGGTTCTGGCCGGACGTGCCTCCCGCGACGGTGAGCCCGCCTTAGTTACCACGCATGCACGTGACTAAGTCGTCGGGGGCCCAGACGTGGTTTAGGTGGTTGGGGCTAAATGTGCAAAAGGTTTTGTTGTGACCTCTAGTCCGCACTCAATGTGTAGAGTGTGGGTACCGACGGATACGGATCAAACTAGAGTGTAGCCATTTGGCTTCTATCACATCGTGTGGGTAAAGATGTACACCTCTGATCAGAGTAAGAACTATTCGAATAGCCGTGTCCACAGTTACGGACGACCGCTTGATGTGTTCCTCACTCATGTTAGCATCCAACTTGAGATATGTGGTTATGGGATTATGTTGTTATACCATGACTTAGGGTAATCATGGATGGATGGATTTATATAAAAGATTTTGATGTTAAATATGGCTTGGTTTTAGCTATGAAAGCTGGTATGCTTGTGTAGCATAATTATTTGGGCAATGGTGGCCCATTGTTGATGTTAGAGCATGGGATTGTGCTCATTTCTACTTCCATTTTAGAACTATAAGCTTGCTGTTCTAAATTTTCAGATCGAGCTATTTCACAAATGCTTATGTTTTAAATGTATTACTTGCTCAATAAAATCAGCTTTATGCAAAATCAGATCAACCTAGCCATACTCCTTGATGTAGAGACTAGCATTACTCCTTTGTATTATTATTATTGTATAAGTCTAGCTGAGTACTTGTTGTACGCTGCATATCTTTTAGGTGAGGATATCGACGACACTGATGTGGTCTACTATTATTCCGCCGAGGGTGGCGAGGATAATATGTAGTCGAAATTACGCTCTATCCCCAGTCGGTTGCCCTATGGTTTGGTAATGGCACCACTGGTTTATCTTTTATGTTTATATTTTCCGCTGCTATCTTTTGGGTTACTTTGTGATGAATTAGGGTGTGAGCCCTCTATGTAACATATATAACCCTGCTGGTCGTTTATCCATATTTAGAGTACTTGTGATGTTTATCAATTGCTTGCGATGAAAGTGTGAGGCTAGTCGCTTTCCTGGGGACTAGCTGAACATGAGTATGAATTTAGAAATGATGAGATGCATGGACGTTGATTCAACCGTAGACCATGTCCCCCAGAAGTGTGTATTGTGTTTGGTAGCCACCTTCGTGTGGTTTGACGGGCACACTTCGCCGTTTGGGACTGGTGAATTAACTCTCCAAATATCTCTTTATTTCTGAATTCGGCGCGTTGGATTTGTATTGTGAGTGGGTAAAGATTATGGCAAGGCTGCGATGAGGATGGATGGTTACCGCATTTATTCGGTTTTTATTCAAGACCCCATCCATCTAGATATTTCGTATTGTCATAATAATTACTCTCCATAATGCACTTCCAGGGTGCCCACACATTCAAACCCCTAGCGCTGATAAATGACGACTTTGGGAAAAATGGATGAGAACTGTTTTGGAAAACTGGACACTCGATGGGTTTGAAAGATAAACATGGTTTGTGAAAGCTCGCCATGCGGTATTACTGCCTATGTGGCTTGGTTCCACATTGGTATATAAGGACCGATTTCTTGGAGAATTCCATCCAAGCATCTTATAGTGAGACCACACGGGTATGATGGGATACCCCTGGAAAAGTAAATTATTAAATTGTGTTTATCTTGTATGCCAATGGCTGTGGAACGTTGGGGATGAGGAGATGAAGTTGTGTGTTTTGATGTTAGCCCTTCATGGCGCTTGCCCCTATACGTAGCGATTACGGTACACATAGGTATAGGAGTATTCCTGGTGTATCCTAAGCAGACGATGGTTGTTCTTGCCTAATGCTTTTCGTGGACTCGACTAATTATGTGCCATGGGATATTCATGGGTTAGCTTTGGAAAGGCCTTGTCATGAACTTCTAGGCTGGCAAGCATCGGAGTAAGCTTTGTGTCGTGTGAGTAAAGCGTGCAACCTATACATGGTTTGATAAGCTTGGTGGTTGGCTTGAGTACATCAAGTCCAAAGATAGAGCATACTATTTTTATTGTTTCTTGTTTAGGGACCGAAATAAAAAAGAGGAAGAGTATAAAGCATTTGTTCGTTGGTTGGAATGGTTATCATAGAAAGGAGAGGCTAAGAGAGCATGTGGTAGCTTGCACAATCAAGCAATGAACAACTGCGATGCTTTGTTGAAAAGAAATCAACACATTGACATGAATATCCAAAAAGCCAAGGTAGAAAGCTAGAATAAAAAATATGCATCATTACCATGTGGATTGGTTTAATAATGTTATTGATTGACTACTTCAGGAGATTGATAACTATTTCAATGACACCACCTCTTAATTGCTAGTTTGGTCGGCTGCTTTTAGTCATAGAGATTCATTTCATGATTTTAATGTGGATGATTTGGTGAGACTAGCAAAATTGTATCCTACTGATTTTACTCCTACGGAATTAAGAGAAATTAGCCATCATCTTTCCCTTTACATTGCCGGTATACGAGAAGATGATAGATTCTCCAATATAGAAACTATTGGTGAGCTTTCTCAAAAAATGGTGCAAACAAGGAAACATATTTGTTACCCTGTTGCCACTGCTACAATTTAGAGGTGCTTTTCAGCTATGAAGGTTGTGAAAACATATTTATATAATCGCATTGGTGACGACCACTTGAGTCATAGATTGATTTGCTATGTGGAGAAAGAAGAAATGAAGAAAGTAACTAATGAGAAGGTGGTTGATAGGTTCATGGAAATGACCACCCGCAAATTTGAAGAAAAGGTAATCATTTTTATTTATATTAAATCATTTTATGACTTATTCTTTGTTGAAAATTAAACTATGTTTCTCTCTCTTTTAGGCCAATACCATGACATCACATTTTGGATGATATATTGATATATTTTGAAAATGGCGATCTTTTATCTATGATTATCACATTATCAACTGCATAAATATTTACTAGTTGGTTTCTCTATTATGGTATGCAATTTCCAACTTTTTCTATGCACTTTTTTGTTGTATATTGCCATCAATTAGAGAAATAATGTCTATAATTTTTGGATACACAACTATTTAGTATAATGTTGTTCTAGAACTACAGATGCCGGTATACACAAAAGAAAGTTAGGCACCCCCTTATTTTGCTCTAGCTCCGTCTTTGGCAGGTAGAATCTATTCATCTGTTGGTTTGCTCCATAAAGTTATTTCTAGTGCATCTCTAGTGGGTTGGCTCAGAATCTAAATGAGCCAACACATGGTCAATTGATTCAACCCTAGTATTGTGCTAGCAAACAGACAAACATCTCACCTCCCTCAAGCCACGCCACCACTTGTGCTCCCTTAATGCAACCTCTTCTACCTCACTTAGACATTGTCTTAGGCAGCGTTTGAAGGTAAGAGAAGGAGAAGAAAACTCTCTCGTTTTTCATGAGCATACTTCCCGAACTGCTAAACAATAAGTTTTTTTGTAAAAATTTTCTCTATAAAAGTTGTTTAAAAAATCAAATAAATCCATTTTTCAAGTTTATAATAATTAAAACTTAATTAATTATACGCTAATGGCTTATCTCGTTTTACATGATCTTCTTCTTTTTCCTTTTTCCTCATCTTCAAACACTCCCTTAGTTCTCAATATTCTTTATGTTTTTCAGTAAGTAACATCAGCAAGCCTTGCTTTGTGACACTGACCTTGAATTGTTTTGAGCTTTCATCAGATAAGTTGGCTAATGTGGACATGGACAGCTGTCTAGCTGTCATGTTAACTATCGGTAGCCCAAAATTCACATTCCTTTGTCTATTTGCCTTCCAAAGACCATGCGCAACGGCTGACTCAAGTTCATGTCTCTTGACTCTGACGAGCGATTAAGTGAAACACAGGCCGAGTAGCAGCTACCATGAGGACATTTTGCCCTTATTCATCCTGAATGCCCAGCCAATTGCATCTTAAGGGTGTGTTTGGTTCCAGGGATGGGATGGGTTGGGACAGAGCCAACCTATTTTTCAGGGTGTTTGGTTTGAGGTTAGGTGGGTTGAGTTGATCCTTGGAGAGGAATATTCCTCTCAGATTCGGGTTCAACTCGTCCGGCAAAATCGGGCGGACCGCGCCGACCCACCTCGTGGGCGCGTCGCACGTGGCCTCCCCCGCCGACGCCGACGTCCCCGCCGCCGCCGCTGCCCTCGGCCTCGTCCGCCCCCGCCAGCACCGACGCCGATGCCGCCGCCTCCCTTGGCCTCGGCCTCCACCACCGCCACCGCCCTCGGCCTCCCCCGCCAGTGCCGACGCCGACGCCTCCCTCGGCCTTGGCCTCCACCACCGCCATGGCCCTCGGCCTCCCCCGCCAGCACCGAAGCCTCGTCCACCCCCACCAGCGCCGACGCCGACGCCTCCCTCGGCCTCGGCGTCCACCACCGCCGCAGCCCTCGGCCTCCCCCGCTAGCGCCGATGCCGATGTCGCCGCCTCCCTTGGCCTCGGCCTCCACCACCGCCACCGCCCTCAGCCTCCCCCGCCAGCGCCGACGCCTCATCCGCCCCCGCCAACGCCGACACCGACGCCTCCCTCAGCCTCGGCCTCGGCCTCCACCGCTGCCGCCGCCCTTGGCCTCGCCGACACCACCCGAGCTCCATGCATCCTATCCCACTCTAATCCCTTCTACCAAACAAAAAACTAGGACCACCCCATTTCTCAAACCAAACAAACAACTAGAGCCCTTCCATCCCAAAAAAAAGGGATGGGTCTAACCCATCCTACCTCATCCCCAAACCAAACACATCCTAATATCGTTCCCGCCTTCTTCCTTTTCCCCATCTTCCTGTCTCATCCTTCAACTCCAGTAGGAACGGCAGCATGGTTTCAAGCTCAAACAACGGGTGTGGTGGTGCAGTACCGAGCTCGAGCACGGTTAGCGGCGTTGTGGGTTGGAGCGCTCATCGTGAGTTGGAGCTTGCGCCTAGGAAGTGGAGACGCTTGCTTGAGCTCCAACAAAGTGACAACGGCCTGACTTGAGCTCCGACATGGCAACGGCGGCGTGGACTCGATGTCTAGCAGTACTGCGATGTTGGTGCAGGCTTAAAGTGTTAAGAATATAAACACATATAGATTTAATTTATTTCATAAATAAATCATGATATTAATAGCACAAGTAAACAGAACCATGTAATCTGACCTAAACATGTATATGACAGCAATTAACATAAATATATTAAACACAGGAGACATAGTGTACGCATACCTATATCTCTGTTCTGGAGCAGACGCAGGCTGTTCTAGAGCAGACACAAGCACAGCACGTATCGCACGAACGACACGTGGCACCGGGTGATGGCGACGACGCACAGCGCCCGAACGTGAAGAAAGACGAGTCGTGATGGGCGCACAGTGAGCAGTCGCGCGTAGCGCTTCCCAAAAACCTTATTCGCCCTCTCCCAGTATAGGACGTCGAAGGCGAGGGTTCCAGAGACCTGCTCTCCCAATCCGCCGGTGCACGCCGACAAACGGGACGGAGTAGATGACAAACGACGGCTCAGAACAGTAGAGATGGCAAGCCCTAGACTGTTTTCTCATATGTTGAGTGGAGACAGTAGCACGGTATTTATAGAGATATTAGGACGCATGATCAGGACGCCCGCACAATCTCTATCTCGTAACCGAACCGGATAAGCCACGCGTATCTTATCCGGAGTCCGCTTATCAAATTATCCCGTGAGTTTAAAACAAACTCCAGATAAGTTGTTAAGATTTGTAGCAAAACAGAACTGCAAAAAGAAGTTGCATCTGCGCAAGCATGAGAAGACCATTCACACGCATGTCATGTACGTGCGCCGCCTGGCATGGCGTGGCGTGGCGTGGCGAGGCGAGCGAGCGAGCGCGCGCGAGTGTTCCTCTAGTTCTCTCCACTATGCATGTCTCAAGTGGCTAGGAGATAGCTCACTCTTATAAGGAGGTCTTCCTCTCCTAAAAGTAGCAAAGTGGTACTAAACTCCCATGCCACTCCCCATGAGGTGGGCCTTTGAGATTTTTCTAGGAATTATTCTTCACATGTGCCTTAGCCCACTTAGTAATTCCAACAATCCCCCACCAAATCTCAAAGTCCCAAAGAGATTTGCCATTCTCTAAAGTACTGTTTATATACCGGTGTTTCGATGGAGACCGGTTAAGGTTGAACATCCATCTAGAACTCCAAGCTACACTTACTCACAACTTGAACAATGGACTAAGCCTTGAATTGCAAGTTTTGTGCAAGCAAGTTTTACTCAAAGCCCTGACCGATACTAGGTCGTCAGTAGCCTACCCCTCGGTTGGAGCTTATAAGTCATACTCCTTGGTCTTTCATGAGTTTCCTAGGATATTCACCCAAAATCTCCATAAACCGTGACCAACGGTTGAGCTCATATAGATGTGTTCTTTCAAGAATGTTCTGTAGAACAGCATCTTCGCTATTTAAAGCCAACAAAACACATTAAAGCAAAAGCCAATCTGCCTTACAGTTTGTAAGAGTATATGCATCTTCACTTAAAGACAAATAAAGGTACTCTCCTCCCGTGAACTATTGGCTTGTTCTTCCCAGGTCCTAATTCATGGGATCGCCGATCACATAGGTTGGGTTACCACCATAGTGTAACTCACATGGGTCTCATTCCCATCTTCCTCGATGCATTATCTATCACATTTCGTGATAGCCCCTTCGTAAAGGGATCTGTTAGGTTGCTAGCTGTTTGGATATAATCCAAACTTATAATTCTGAAATTTCTCAATTTCCTGACAGACTTTAATCGTCTCTTCACATGCCTAGACGATTTCATATTATCCTTAGAACTATTCACCTTAGTAATGACAGTTTGATTATCACAGTTCATAAGGATAGCCGGTACTGATTTTTCAACCACAGGCAAATCCATTAATAGATCGCGCAGCCATTCTGCCTCAACAGCAGCAGTATCTAGTGCCGTAAGCTCTGCTTCCATGGTTGATCTCGTTAAAATGGTCTGTTTGTACGACCTCCATGAAACAGCACTGCCACCTAGTATAAAAACATATCCACAAGTGGCTTTGATCTCATCAACATCAGAGATCTAGTTGGAATCACTATATCCCTCTAATACCAACGGGTACCTAGTATAGTAAAGTCCAAGATTCATAGTCCCCTTCAGATAGCGCATAACTCGCTCAAGCGCGTGCCAATGATCATCTCCCGGATTAGAGGTAAACCGGCTTAATTTGCTCACAGCAAAGGAGATGTCTGGCCTAGTTGCACTAGCTAGATACATAAGTGAGCCAATTATCTGGGAGTACTCCAGCTGATTCCTAGTAATTCTTTTGATTTTGTGAAGCAAAAGACTAGGATCATAAGGAGTTAGAGAAGGCTTGCTATCAATATAGCTAAAACGGCTCAAGACTTTTTTCACATAATAAGATTGCAAGAGTGTAATCCCATCCTCACCTCTGATTAGCTTAATGTTTAAGATAACATCAGCTATTCCCAGATCTTTCATATCAAAGTTTTGAGACAAGAATGATTTAACCTCATTAATCACCTCAAGGTTTGTCCCAAAGATTAGTATGTCATTAACATACAAGCACAGAATAACTCTCTCACCCCCACCATAGCGATAGTATACACACTTATCTGCCTCGTTGACTGCATAGCCCGCAGAAATTAGCGTTCTATCGAATTTCTCATGCCACTGCTTAGGAGCTTGTTTCAGACCATATAAAGATTTTAACAACTTTAGCACCTTGCCTTCTTGACCTTCTACTACAAATCCATCAGGCTACTCCATATAAATTTTCACATCCAGCTCTCCATTAAGAAAAACTGTCTTAACGTCCATCTGATGAACGAGAAGACCATGTGAGCCAGCCAAGGAGAGAAGTACGCGAATTGTGGTCAATTTAGTAACAGGTGAGTAAGTGTCAAAGAAATCTTTACCTTCTTTCTGAGTATAGCCCTTGGCCACAAGCCGAGCCTTGTACTTTTTAATAGTACCGTCAGACCTTAGCTTCTTCTTGAACACCCACTTGCAACATACGGGTTTGCACCCATAGGGTCGCTCTATCACCTCCCAAGTCCCATTAGCAATAATGGAGTCCATTTCGCTACGAACAGCCTCCTTCCAATAGTCAGCATCAGGGGATGTATAAGCTTCTGAAATTGACTTGGGAGTGTCGTCCACAAGGTATACAATGAAGTCGTCACCAAAGGACTTAGCTATCCTTTGTTTCTTGTTCTTTCTAGGAGCTTCACTGTCATCCTCCTCAGCGAGATGTTCAAGTGTATGTTCAGTTTGTTTTGGTGGTGTGATTAAATTAGAAATTAAATTAGAAGATTGACTAGAAGTGCTATGTGTATCTTTCATTGGGAAAGTTTTTTCAAAAAACGTAGCATTACGAGACTCTAAAATTGTACCCATATTCATATCAGGTACCTCAGATTTAACTATTAAAAATCTATAAGCAATGCTATAATGAGCATATCCCAGAAAGACACAGTCCACAGTCTTAGGTCCTAGCTTACGCTTTTTCGTTATTGATACATTGACTTTCGCCAAGCACCCCCATGTACGCAAGTAACAAAGTGATGGTTTTCTCCCAATCTATACCTCGTATGGTGTTTTATCCTTATTTCTGTTAGGAATTCTATTCAATACATGATTCGAGGTCAACAAAACCTCCCCAGCATACCTTAGGTAATCCCGCAGTGTCTAACATGGCATTCATCAAGTCAGTCAACGTACGGTTTTTCCTTTCGGCAATCCCATTAGATTCGAGAGAATAGGGAGGCATTCGTTCATGTATAATGCCATGTTCCTCACAGAATAAATCAAAAACATTAGAAAAATACTCTCCACCTGTCGAAGGATGGAACCCCGACGGCGGGAAGTCAGGAGACCCCCCCTTTTGAGATTCGGCCAGGGGAGTAGTTCTTCAGGCGGACACGGCGTCAGACGGATCAGCGCTCGGGCGGGAACAGAGGGGGCCCGAGCTGGAAGGTACGAGGACAGGGGGCGTGCCTGCTTGGCAAGGGGCGCTCAATGACGAGCGCCGCGCTTACCACCTGCGGGGTTGCCGCGATGTAGAGCAACAAGGGCTCGTCTGGTGCCGGTGCTACGAGGACAGGGGGCGTAGTCAGGTACCTCTTGAGCTCATCAAGGGCTTGATCCGCCTCATCCGTCCAGGTGAACTGCCCGGATTTCTTAAGAAGCTTGAATAGGGGGAGGGCACGCTCCCCAAGCCTGGAGATGAAACGACCGAGTGCGGCCACGCACCCGGTCAGCTTCTGGGCCTCCCGTAGCCTCGTCGGGGGGCGCATGCGGTCAATTGCTGCTATCTTCTCCGGGTTCGCCTTAATGCCGCGGCTGGACACGAGGAACCCGAGGAGCTTGCCGACCGGGACCCCGAAGACGCACTTGTCCGGGTTCAGCTTCATCCTTGTGCATCGAAGGTTACTGAACGTCTCGGCCAGATCATGGAGTAGAGTGGCGCGATCGCGCGACTTCAGCACCAAATCGTCGACATAGGCCTCCATGTTGCGACCTAGCTGTGATTCAAATGTTACACGGACAGCCCGCTGGAAAGTGGAACAAGCATTCTTTAACCCGAAAGGCATGCACATATAACAAAAGGCCCCCTGGGGGGTAATAAAAGAAGTTTTTTCCTTATCCTCCTCTGCCATGCGGATCTGATGGTATCCTGCATAAGCGTCAAGGAAGCACAAGAGGTCGCACCCCGCGGTGGAGTCGACTATCTGGTCTATGCGAGGCAGAGGGAATGGATCTTTGGGGCAAGCCTTGTTGAGGTCGGTGTAGTCTATGCACATTCGCAGCTTCACGTTGGATTTGGGGACGACGACTGGGTTGGCCAGCCATTCCGGGTGGACGACCTCACGGATGAAGCCGGCCGCGAGAAGTTTGTCGATCTCCTCACGGACGAAGGCCTGGCGCTCTAGGGCCTGTCGTCGTACCTTCTGCTGCACCGGGCGCGAGCCCGCGCGGATGGCCAAGCGGTGCTCAATCACCCCCCTGGGGACCCCGGGCATGTCCGACGGTTGCCAGGCGAAGACGTCGGTGTTTGCCCGGAGGAAGGCGATGAGCGCGCTTTCCTATTTGTCGTCCAGCGAACCGCCAACCTTGACGGTCCGGGACGGGTCGTCGCCAAGGACTACCTCCTTGACTAGCTCTGCATCGGTAGCGACGATGCGCGGCTTGGGGGCGCGGCGTAGTGAAGGCCCCGCGCCCCCCGCCACGTCAGGAGCTGCGGGGGCGATGTCGGCCGCACGCTGCTCGGCGCACGAGAGGGCGGCTTTTACGTCCCCAAGAACTGTGATCGGGCCCGAGGGGCCTGGGAGCTTCATGGTTAGGTACGCGTAGTGCGTAACAGCCATAAACTTCACCAACGCGGGGCATCCAAGGACCGCGTTGTACGGGAGGTTGCACTCGGCGACGTCGAAAATGACGTGCTCGGTGCGGAAGTTGCCACGGTCACCGAAGGTGACGGGCAAAGAGACCTGCCCGAAGGGCCAAGCGAGGCCCTTCGTAATCCCGACGATGGGCGACGAGGGCGAGAGATTCATCCCTAGGGCCTTGATCTTCTCAAAGACCTCGGGGGAAAGGATGTTGAGGGCGGCGCCCCCGTCGACGAGGACGCGGCCCACCTTCACGTTGCATATGGTGGGGGAGACCGCGAGGGCGAGCTGTCCCTCCCCAGGTACCCGGGCTGGATGGTCCGCGGGGCCGAAGGTGATCGTACTGTCCGACCACTTCAGCCTCCGGGACGCCGCTGGCCCCGGGGTTGCGGCTAACAGCTCGCGTTTCATGGCCTTGAAGCCACGGCGCGAGGAGTGAGCGTGTGCCCCGCCGTCGAGGGTGGCGATGACATTCTCGGGTTCTTGGAACTCGAGAGGCTGCTCTGGATTGGGAGCGGGCTTGTCCTGCTGCCGCTCCAGTTGGAACTTCTTAGTGCGCTTGGCCAGGTTCTGGACGGCGCGGCACTCGGTGAGGTCGTGGCGATCCGTCTCGTGGACGGAGCACCATTTCCGGCCCGCAGCCGGTGGCGCACGCTCAGCCTTCTGCCGTTTGCCGCCGTAGTCATCTTGGCGGGCGGTGCGGCCCCGGGGGCCGCCAGACGCCGCCAAGGCGAAGTTCTCGGCGTCCTCCTTGCCCTTCTGGCGCTTCCGCCTGTCCCGCCGTGCCGCGGAACGTGAGGCCGCGGCCTCTTCCGCCGAGCCCTCGGCGAGGATCTCAGGACGCGGCTTGTTCCACGCCCGGGCTTCCTCCTTGCGGGCGCAGTGGTCGGCAAGACTGAACAGTTCCGCCGTGGTTTGGACGTCGCGGGTGCCCATCTTTTCGAGCATGCGCTGGTCGCGCACGCCCGAACGAAACGCGTGGATAACCGCGTGGGGGGCGATGTGAGGGATTGTGTTGCGTACCTGGCTGAAACGCTGTAGGAAATGCCTCAGCGCCTCACCCCTACTCTGACGTAGGGCGTGGAGGTCCGCTTCTGTCCCAGGGCGCGGGAAGGTGCCCTGGAAATTTGCCACAAACTGGTGGCAAAGGTTCTCCCACGAGCGGATGGATCCCTCGGGGAGGCTCATCATCCAGGAGCGAGCCTGGGCCTTGAGGGCGACGGGGAAATAGTTCACCATCACCGTCTCGTCCCCGCCCGCCGCACGGATGGCGGTGGCGTATATCTGCAAGAACTCCGTGGGATCCACGGAGCCATCGTACTTCTCCGGCAAGTTGGGCCGGAACATAGCCGGCCAGCGAACCTGCCGCAGGCCTGGGGAGAGCTCCAGGCAACCCGAGCAGCTGTACTGGGTGGGCTCTGGCGACGAATAGCAGTTTCCCACTAGTTGTTCGGAGCTGGAGGCCGGGGCCTCGGAGTGCCTGGCGGCGTCCTTGCGCCGCTCACGCTGGCGCTCCATTGTGACCCGAGCGTCCTCGTGGGCCCGGGTCCGGTCGAGCCGGTTACGGAGGTCGCCCGTGCCCCGGGATTTGTTCTGGCCCGGGGCGGTCGGCCGGCTCGCGCTAGAGGTTGCGCGGTCGGAGGTCCCAGCGCTTGTATGGCCGCCGGCGGTGACCCGGCGGTGGGCGGTGCCTACCAAGTCGGCGATCTCGTTAATCCATCGCCGCCCCCGGCCTCCATCCCCGGCAAATGTCGGGGGGTGGCGCAGGAGGGCTTCCGCCGCCAAGAGGGCTTCCTGCGGTGTCGCCGAATGGAAGTGGAGGCCGCGACATGCCGTGGGACGGTGCCTTTGTTCGCGCCTTATGGATGAGGCGGCGGCGGACCCGGCGGGGCACTTGCCGACCCCCTCCGCGAGGGAAGGGGCCGAGGCCGCACTACCAGGCCGCCGCGGGGCGCGCTTTGCCCGCCGGGTACGCGCCGTGCGCCCCCAGGAAGGCGAAGAGGGAGAAGGTGGCGGGCTTGCCTCTGGGCTAACGTCACCCAGCAGGGTGTAGTCGTCGGACTCCTCGTCGGAATCCCGCGGACGATGGCCTCCAGCCATGAAGGGCGTCGGTGTCGGGAACGTCGGCGTCCCACCTAAGGAAGAAAACTCCCCCTACCTGGCGCGCCAGCTGTCGAAGGATGGAACCCCGACGGCGGGAAGTCAGGAGACCCCCCCTTTTGAGATTCGGCCAGGGGAGTAGTTCTTCAGGCGGACACGGCGTCAGACGGATCAGCGCTCGGGCGGGAACAGAGGGGGCCCGAGCTGGAAGGTACAAGGGCTCGGACCGTCCGATCACGATCCGGACCGTCCGAACCCTTGCGAACTCACGAGAGAGAGAGAGACAGGAGGCGTAGACAGGTTCGGGCCGCCTGGAAGCGCAATACCCTACTCCTGTGTGTATGCTATGTAGTGGATGAATGTGGCTTGGTGTTTACAAGGTGAGCTCAGCCCGTTGGCCGGCGCTAAGGAAGAGAAACAGTCGTCTGAGAATGAGCTAGAGTCGGAGAGCCCGGGGTCTAGTCAGAGTCCGAGCTTGGGGTTCTTAATGCTAAAGCTTGCTCGCTTTTCGGTTCGGTGGCTTGGATCCTCCTTTATAGATTAGGGGAGTCCACAGTGCCAGAATACAGAGAGAGAGATTTTCCGGTGAGCTCTCTTGTGCACACGTCTGCCTACGACGCCCATGCCGGAGCTGTTGCTGCTGTGGGCGGCTGGAGCACGTGCATGCCAGCAGCCGCCTGTTGCGGCACGCCTGGAGGAGCCCCTGTCGGGTGCTGCGGGCGGCTGGTCTGGTCGCCTGGTTGCCACACACGCCCGGAGGCGGCGCCTCCGGGCACGGGCGACACGCGCCCGGGGCCGGAGGCGGCGCTCCTGGGCGGCACTCGCCGGGGCCGGAGGAGGCGCTCCCGGGCGACAGGCGGCGCGTCCGGGCGCGGGGACGAGCACCCGGGGCCGCGGGCGACGCATCCGGGCACGGACGACCGGCGGGAGACACGGCCTCCCTGCCGGCCGCCGGTCGTGCGGGATATGTCCCCCGGAGGAGCCGATGTGGCCGGAGATCCACGCGTCCCCGCAGGCTGTGGGACCCCCAGTCCCATTTCGCCGACACCACCACAATCTGACCTAATTCTTTTTATCTTTCTGTCAAGTTAGTTTTCAACTTCTGACTTATAAATTTTAAAATTGTCTAGGGTCTCATCTTTCGTTTGCAATAAGTACACATAACAGAATCTAGTTGTATCATCAATCAAAGTCATGAAATATCATTTTCCACCCTTCGTCAACACCCCATTTATTTCATAAAGATCTGAATATAGGAGTTCTAGTGGTACCAAGTTTCTCTCCTTGGCAGCCTTGTGGGGCTTGCGAGGTTGCTTTGATTGCACACAACTATGGCATTTAGAACCTTTGACAATGAAAAAACTTGAAATTAAATTCAAACTGGAAAGCCGAGACATCAAACCAAAATTAACATGACATAAACGTGAATGCCAGATACTGGCATTATCATCCACACCACCATAAATATGATTCACAGACTTATTGCAGAAATCAAAAAGGGAAAAAGGAACAAGCCTCCGCACTCATAGCCTTTACCGATAAAATATCCATGTTTAGACACGACTACTTTATTATACTCAAATACCAACTTAAACCCGTCTCTATATAGAGGAGAACCACTAACGAGATTCTTGTCGATAGTAGGGATATGCTACACGTTCTTCAGCTGCACGATCTTTCCCAAAGTAAACTTCAGATCTACCGTATCAACACCATGAACAAAAGCATGTGACCCATTCCCCATTAGGACGGAGGAATCCCAGTTGACCTGATAAGAGGAAAACAAAGATATGTTAGCACAAATATGAACATTGGCCCCCGTATCAATCCACCAATTAGTAGACTGATTAACTGAGAGAACAGTAGGTAAATTACCATACCCGGTTCCATCTCTAGTATTGCCATCGGTCACATTGAAGAGGTCTGTCCTGCAGGTGTCTTCATGCCCTTACGTTGTGGACACTGCCTAGCAAGATGATCAGGCAAGCCACACACAAAGCAAGTTCTGGCATCTTCCTCCTTATTGTTGTTCCTTCTTTTCTTGAAGTTGGTGTTTTGTTGGGCTTTGACAAATTTCCCTTTATTGTTCTTGTTTGCAGTCTTTTGCACCACATTAGCACTAGACTGCCCACTATAACCTTTTGATGCAGCGTCCTTTGCCCGAGCTTTTTCCTCAACGTCAAGAGACGCAATTAACCCCTCAACGGAGTACTCCTGTCTCTTGTGTTTAAGTGCAGTACCAAAATTCCTCCATAAAGAAGATAGTTTTGCAATAATGCATGCAGCCACAAATTTGTCAGGAAAAACACACTTAAGGAGTTCGAATTCCTTAGCAATGGTTTGTAGTTCATGAGCCTGTTCGACCACAGAACGGTTATTAACCATGCTAAAGTCGTGAAATTGCTCCATGACGTACAAGTCGTTGCTAGCATCAGTAGCATCGAATTTGGTATTTAGTGCATCCCATAACTCCTTAGCGTCGGTCATATGCATATACACCTCGACCAGACGATCACCAAGAACGCTAAGAATGCATCCCACAAAGAGAGTAGTTGCTTTCTCAAATTCTTTCTGCTGTTCAACAGAGAGAACTCCTTCAGGTTTGCCAGTACTCACCCAAAAGCACTTTATAGTTGTCAGCTACAGAGTGACCCTGATCTGTCATCTCTTAAAGTGCACACCGGTAAATTTATCCGGCCTCAGTGCATCGGCAAATCCAGCCATCGAAAAATCACAGTGCCTATAATAAGGTTTTTGGATTGTTGAGAATATAAGCACATGTAGATTTAATTTATTCCATAAATAAATCATGACATTAATAGCACAAGTAAACAGAACCATGTAATTTGACCTAAATATGTATATGACAGCAATTAATATGAATAGATCAAACACAGGAGACATAGTGTATGCGTACCTACAGCCCTGTTCTGGAGCAGACGCAGACTGTTCTAGAGCAGACACAAGCGCAGCACGTATCGCACGAACGACACGCGGCACCGGGTGATGGCGACGACGTGCAGCGCCCGAACGTGAAGGAAGACGAGCCGTGATGGGTGCACAGTGAGCAGTCGCGCGTAGCGCTTCCCAAAAACCTTATTCGCCCTCTCCTAGTGCAGGACGCCGAAGGCGAGGGTTCTGGAGACCTACTCTCTCAATCCGCCGGTGCACGCCGACGAACGGGACGGAGTAGATGACGAACGACGGCTCAGAACAGAAGAGATGGCAAGCCCTAGACTATTTTCATATATGTTGCGTGGAGACAGCAGCTTGGTATTTATAGAGATATTAGGATGCGTGATCAGGATGCCCGCACGATCTCTATCTTGTAACCGAACCAGATAAGCCGCGCGTATCTTATCCGGAGTCCGCTTATCAAATTATCCCATGAGTTCAAAACAAACTCCAGATAAGTTGTTAAGATTTGCAGTAAAACAGAACTGCAAAAAGAAGCCGCATCTGCACAAGCATGAGAAGTCAATTTTGGCGGACCATTCACACGCATGTCGCGTACGCGCGCCGCCTGGCTAGGAGAGAGCTCACCTTTATAAGGATGTCTCTCTCTCCTAGAACTAGCAAAGTGGTACTAAACTCCTATGCCACTCCCCATAAGGTGGGCCTTTAAGATTTTTCTAGAAATCATTCTCTACATGGACATTAGCCGACTTAGTAATTCTAACATAAAGATCGGGCATAGTGAGCAGCGGGGCAGGCTTCATGCTTTGCCAAGGTAAGCAACGGATCGGCTTGAGCTCACACATGATGACCTGTGGCGCAGGTTCGAGTTGTGACATGGGCTTTAGCTGGCAAAGTTGACGGAGGTTAGAGCTCGAGAGACTAGCAAGAGCTCGACGGGAGTGATTTGGACATTTCTCCGGTAAAAGAGATGGATTGACATGGAACTTTAGGGCACTTTTACTAGCGAAACTAACTATGGGGAAAATCTAGGACCAACATTTGGGCAAGAGAAATGCTACAGGGCGTCATACCATTTTGGGACGGTATAGGTACTATGCCTGATACCCATAACCTGTTATCTCGGTATCACGGTTGGCACCCATGCGAGTATATATTTTGACAGTGTACCGTGTACTGGTAGCTCTTTGGGGGCAAAGGAGCAATTTCCCCCTAATGGAATGGTAACTTCCACGAGATTTTATTATGCTTCGCACATGTGCCAAACTTGGTTAATAAAGGGTAGGATTTCGGCCCATGCCAAACAAGACCTAATTAGTTTGTATGAAAAAACCAAATTTCTGACCCATTCCGATGATTGAATGGCTGACAAAGGCCCTGTTTTTTCAGCTTATTCACATTATTTGCTCAACGCTTTTAAAAAATGTCTTCTCGAAAAAAATTTCTATTGTATTACTCAATCCAGTTGTTTTAAGCTATTTATTAAGTTTATTTTTTAAAATTATTCCTATAGTCAATTAGATAATATGTGAAAATAATTCGCTCAATAATTTTTTTAAACGCTACCAAATACTATCTTATATAATTTTAAGCTAGGCTCTACCGCTCTAGAAAATCAGAGCTAAGCTAAAACCACAAGCCACAACCCACAGGCATGGGCCAGGAACTAGGCCATTTCGGCCTCGAAACCCGAAAATGGCCCATCTTACGTCAGCAGGATTAGAGATGTCCAAATGGGCCATGCCCCGTCAGGTCGGCCCGGGCATGGTACTACAGTAACTGTGCCCGGGCCGGCCCGGCATGGCCTTAGTAGTCGTGCCGTGCCTGGGCCGGCGGTGCGGCCGACGGGTCGGCACGGCCCGCCCAGAGGGCGGCGGCGGAGGCCGCGCCGCCGCGGCAAGCGTCTGCGGCCGGCAGACGCCGAGGCAGGCGTCGGCGGCCGAGGCCGGGGAGGCGCCCGGGAGCGGAGGCGGCGGCAGAGGGCGCCGGCGGAGGCTGAGGCAGCAGTCGGGAGGAGGCGGCGGGAGGAGGTGGCAGAGCCGAGAGGCCGGGAGGAGGCGTGGGAGGCCGAGGTGGCGGGAGAGGCGGAGGAGCCGAGGAGGCCAAGGCGGCGGGAGGAGGTGGAGGACCGAGAAGGCCGGAGGAGGCCGAGCGACGGCGAGGAGACATGGGATCAAGGAGGCCGAGGCGGCAGGAGGCCGGGAGGAAGCCGAGGAGCGCGGAGGAGGAGGAGGCGAGGAGCCGAGGAGAGAGGCTGGGAGGAGGCCGAGCGGGGTGCGTGCGGAGGAGGAGGCAGGCGACCGTTGCAACTCACATCTGTCCGTTTGTGACACTGATGGCCGTTTGCTACAGTGTTCGGCCACGTTGGCCCAGTAAAAAATTGACACGTGTCCCAATGGTCCGAAATAAATCTAGCCATTGCAGGACAAAAAAAATCCGAAAAAATATCAAAAAATCCGAAAAATTATGAAATTTTCCTATAAATAGGGGAAACCCCAGCCACATTTTTGCTCATCCAAACCTCGCAATCTTTCCTCTTGTGCTCTATCCTCCTCTCTTTTGCTCTCTTTGCTCAAAATTTTTGATTTAGACAAAATTTTGTCTAAAATTCAAAATTTTTTCCTTTTTTACTCATCTCTCAGTCACTCTCACTTGACTCAGTCGGGAGTCGATGCAGACGGAGGTGTCGGAGGCGCCTCGGGGGCGGCGCGTAGGCAAGGAGGCGGCGGCGGAGGCCAGGGAGGCGCGCGCGGGAGGCGGCAGCAGAGGGGCGGAGGAGGCCGAGGCAGTGAGAGGAGGCGCACACAGGCGGGAAGGCGGTGGCGAAGGGCGGCGGAGGCCAGGGACGCCGGACGTACGGTGGCAGGCGTCGGCGGACCGGGCCGACCTGAGCACAGTGGGCCACCGAAGGGCCGTGCTGGCATGGCACAGTCCATGACCTCGGCGTGCCACGTCTAGGCCGGGGGAGGCACATGGGCCGGCACGGCACGGCCTGCTACAGTTGGAACAGTGCCTACACGGCCGTGCCGCCGGTCCGCCCGGTTGGCCACCTATACAGGATGCTATCTGTGGCGATCGGCGGTTGCTTTTCCCTTCCGTTCCTCCGTCTTCCCCGGCCGCACCTGCCGCAGCGTCGCGTACGTACACATTCAACGGATCTCACGGCGAGCCAAGTCACTATAACCGCGCCCCCGAAAAATCCGAGCTTATCCTAGCCGCTGCGCCGCCGACCGCCGCCGCCTGCCTGAGTGTCAAGCGGGCGAGAGAAGTAGGAGGAGCAATCCGGGAGTCGGGAGCATGGAGAGCTCGTCGCCGTCGGTGCCGTTCCCGCTGCTGCTGGCGCCGGTGGAGAGCACGTATCGCGCCTGCACCATCCCCTACCGCTTCCCTCCGACAACCCGCAAGGCCACCCCCGTCGAGATCCCTAGTGGATCGACCTCTTCCTCACTCCGTTCTTCCTTCAGGTTAAGGCTCCCGGCCCGCCGCTCTAGAGAATTCTCCGCCTAGGGTGCGGATTCTGAGCTCTCTGCCGTCTTGCTGTGGATCTCGCAGGCAGCGCGCAGGATAGAACGACCCCACGGTGACCCGACGCGCCCGCCAGGCCGAGAATGTTTAGACAACGTTGCCCAGAGGTATGCATCGCTTTCTTCGAGTGTACATCTGGTTAGTGATTGCTGATCGTTGTGATGATTGCTCTTTGTTTCCTAAACTCAATCCGTACTGGTTTTAAAGACTAGTAGTGGTTGGAGGTACATTTTGTTTGCCTGGAGATAGGTTAGTACTTCTTGGCTCCCCCGTTCGATAGAGTTGAATGCGATGAAACTCCCTTGTTTCCATAAAGCACGTTTTTTATCTGAAACTGTTAAACGGTGTGTTTTTTGCAAAAATCTCCTCCACATTTTTATTGTCTTTGGCATAAAAGTTTTGCTTTAAAAATCATATTAATCTATTTTTCAAGTTTAAAATAATTAATACTCAATTAATCATACGCTAATGGCTCATCTTGTTTTGTGTTATCTTCTTCCTCTTACTTCTTCTCTCACCTTCAAACTATCCCTTACATACCAGAGGAGGCTCTATTTTGGGCGTGGATTGCATTTTCAGCACATCAAAAACCTATTGAATGTGCGAAAGACCCTTCAATATGAGTGTGGTTGATCAACCATTCCTGGCCTCGAAAGTGTGTGCTGGTTTGTTTGACTTTTGGCATGGGCGCGTCATTTGACAGTGGATGCTAATACTCCTTGTGGTGAAAGAAGGGCATTGATCTAGCGGTTGGTGAAAATGTTTTTATTTTGATTAAATATACTGTCTAAAATATTTAATTTAGATATATGAGAATGGTATGCGTGAATTTTTCAGATGAAACACTTTCGCACCATTGAACTTCTATGACTCTTTTTATATATAATGAAACAGTTAGTGGTCAGAATGGCATATTTTAATATCCTTTGAATTAGTAAAAAGGTCATGTTCTTTTTACTAGAGCATTCTAATATAGCGGCATGACCGAAGAAATATAGCCTGATGTCAATGTTTGGTTTGTAAATTTGATTATATGCTTGATGTGCAATGTTTGGTTTACAGAGGAGGTTGGCACCATTTATCCTTTTTTTCCCTTGTTTTGCAGCTAAATTATTGCAACGTGTTTGTTTTAAACAATTTGAAACTTACCCTTCCATTCTTTATATTAGTGTTGTGGAAAGCAATGCCCTATTGTGTTAGCCCGATACATAAATTTATGGAGGAAGGCACTATTTTGTCCCAAAAAGTGGGGTGTGGATGTCTTTTCGCATTAATCCATTTGAGTGCAAATAACCCCCTGGAGATGCTATTGTCCCTTTGTGTGCCAAATAACCCCCTGAGTGCAAATTTGTTATGAAAAAAAAATCACAACTCTTTTCAAATTAGTGCTAATAACCTTTAGTTTCAATGTAGCACAAATCATTTACACTGACTTGTGGCCATTACCAGAAAAGAAGTTGCCTATTGTATGTTGCTTGTAAACTATTAAACGTTCCATTGCAGTTTTAGGTTTCAATTGATCACCTTTTGGCCTCATGCTGTTTTTCACTGCTGATGGGAATAAGCCATGTGTTGTTTTGTTCCTTTTCTCCAGATTAATGTGAACCACTACCATACTGTGCATTAACATTTGTTTGTGTCCATCTATTGTATGGTGAAGGTACACAGCAATGCTTGAGGAGTTGAAGAAGAACCCAGAGAGTAATGGAGGGCCACCAGACTGCATTGTAAGATATTGATGGATGAGTTCTTTGAACAACAAAAAGAAGACCTTGGGTTATTTGTGCTCTAACTCTTCGAATGAATCTCAAGCTTCTTTGTAGGCTTCGTGAGCTAGTCCTTAGAGAACTGGGATTTAGGGATATATTCAAGAAGGTTAAGGTAAATGCCACTAAAGGTTTTTCCTGTCTTCAATTCTACTTTAGTGTCTATTATTGTGACAATTTTACATGGTTATAATTGTCTATGCTCCATTGATGATTTTCGATGATTAGGGACGAGGAGAATGCTAATGGCTATGTGTCACTCTTTGAGGGCGTTGTTCAGCGAAATGATGAGATTGCAAGATGATGGAAAACGGCGGCCAGAACTTTGATCCTGGATCTACTTAGCAGGAAACATATTTGATTTAGGATCTGCACAGGTATGTTTTGTCACTTGATTATTTTGTGGGCCTTTTCATGTCAATGGGGCTTCACAAGGGTTTTCCATAGGTTCCGTTGTTGCACCATTGGCTTCGTGTGGAAGGCCAGTTAGTGTGAGGCAAGAACCAACAAATATTCATTATTTCCTTCTGATTATCTTAATAATCGGTCTGTTGTTGATGAAATTAGTGCTCCTTGTACACTCTCAGAAGGTTTACTTCACCCTGCCTCTAATGTCTATGTTTTCTTG
This sequence comes from Oryza meyeriana var. granulata, assembly GCA_003991445.1. Classification (NCBI taxonomy): domain Eukaryota; kingdom Viridiplantae; phylum Streptophyta; class Magnoliopsida; order Poales; family Poaceae; genus Oryza; species Oryza meyeriana. The sequence continues at coordinate 67,928 of RYFJ01003668.1, forward strand.
CACTTTTCTTAGCTTGCAGAAGTTTTTGCTAAAGATGGTATGTCCTTCTTGGCAAGTTGCCAGAATCTTGTATCTCGACCTTGGGTTATCGATGATCTTGACGCATTTAAAAATAAATGGACTAAGAAATATTGGGAGACAGGTAAAATTATCTTAAGCCATTGTAACTTACCGCAACTGCATCAGGACAGATGTACTGGGTGCAACAAACCTGGATATACGATACTGCATTCTGAGCATGCTTTAGTGCTTCATGTATGTTACTACGTATGAGCCTGGATGCAATAAGACGCCTAGACACCAGATATTGGTTCAAACTTCAGAATTACTGTAGGTGTACATGTATATTACTACGTATGAACCTGGATGCTATACTCTATAAATGTTCACATACACTTTCAGTTCTTGTTAAAACAGATGAGAAACTCTCCCTCTTCGTCTTTGAAAGAAAACTGTTTTGAAGTTTGTAACTACTGTCTAACTTAAATGATTAATGTTTTTTACTTGTTACTGCTCGAGGTATAACTTATTTTACATGTATTCTGCACGTGTTATTGATAGATATTAAATAATTTTTCCAATGATGTTTAGGTGTATTTTTATTTATCTCTGTTAATGATTTGTTATTTGATATTTGTGTTTTATTAGTGTATTTAGTACACAATAGTTCCTGGTCCTTGTGTAGTCCACAGATGCACATGTCAGTCTGAACTGCACTGCACTAACAATAATCTTTCAACTGTACATATTTATTGTAGGGGAATTGCATATTAACTAACATTGTTATGTCATTGCTATATATAGCTGAATCATTGCTATGTCACATGTAGGCGGTTATTTTTGTTGATAATTCTGGTGCTGATATCATCTTGGGCATATTACCGTTTGCAAGGGAACTGCTCCGACGTGGCACAAAGGTTTGTCTGACCCTTTATTGCTCTTGTCATTGCTCCACAACTATTGGAGGATTTATGCCAGGACAATAGCAGACGTTACTATTTGTTCCAGCCAGTAACACATTACTAACATTATGTAGTTAAGGAATTAAATGTAAAAAAAAGAATCTATGGAAATGAGCCTGTAATTACATTGGAAGTGGATCATATTTTTTTGCATGTCTGAAATAGTATTGTGATTTAAGTGGTAGGCTAAATGTGAGATAACCTACAACTTAAATGAGAAGCAGGAACAACCAAACAAGCTTATCATTTTCTGTAATTCCAGATTGCATGGTACTACTCCCTGTTGAGAACATGGGAATTTTCCCTATTTACATGGAAATTGAACTGTTAAATTCATGTGAATTTCGATGTCCTAATCTTTATCCACGGAGTAAAATTTATATATATTTTTGGGTAGTTGCTGAAGTTGTCTTCATATGCACATCGCTTGCAATTTAGAGAGTTCTTTTGCATAGATTGTTTGAGATTTGCTATATATTTTTCTGTTGGTAAAGAATGTCAATAAATAGCTACCGCTGGATTGTGTAGGTGATACTTGCTGCCAATGACATGCCATCAATCAATGATGTCACTTACCCAGAGCTTGTTGAAATTATAAACAAGGTAACAGGTAACAAGAAATTATTGTAATTCTCTGAGACAAGATTCTGAATTATGCTCTGTAATTATTTTCAGCTTAAGGACGAAAATGGAAAGCTTGCAGGTGTGGATGCATCTGACCTACTTGTTGCCAACTCTGGTAACGATCTGCCAGTAAGAATCTCTCAAGCCCATTATGGTGGTGTAATAACTCTATTGCATTGTCTTATATACATATATACTTAAATGGGCATCTGTCTTGTCTCAGGTAATTGATTTGTCTAGTGTGTCACCAGAACTAGCCTATTTGGCAAATGATGCTGACTTGGTCATCCTAGAAGGCATGGTAAGTGTGCTTGCAACATTTGAATTGTTTGCATTTGCCATCTTCTTGTCTGAAGACCATAAGAACATCGCTTTTCTGACTGTGTTTTTGTTACAGGGAAGAGCAATTGAAACCAACCTATATGCACAAATGAAATGCGACTCGATTAAGATTGGAATGGTGCATTACATTTTTCCCACTGATTATATAATTTATATTGAAGAATATCCAGTTTAGGTACAGGTTAATCAATGGTCGAGCTAAACAAACTGCCATCGTTTCTGCCATATTACAGGTAAAACATCCTGAAGTGGCACAATTTTTAGGGGGGAGGCTTTATGATTGTGTCTTCAAATTCAATGAGGCCTAAACTTTCAAGAACCTGGGATAACACAAGATGCACTATGGTATTATTTCATTTTCAACTGGTGCGATGCTACACTGAACACATCACCTGTGCGCGTCCCTTTCACATTGATAGTAAGGAAAATAAGCTATATTAGCCTGCATCAGTTTTAGGGAAGGCAATTACGGAACTTTTAATTCGTATTGCACTACATGCCTTTGCAATTGGGTAGCAAATAGTAAGAGGAGGACGTCCCTTCTGCAATTCAGATTAATAATAGTAACAATTAAACTTCAGCACATCTGCTTTATTAGATTATTCGATTCGAACATTGTTTGAATCCGTTACTGCTTCTGATAGAAAGTACCACTGAAGGTCAGTAGTGTGCTTAACGTTCGTTGTACTAGCCTAGCTGCTAGTATGACATGATTCTTCTCTTCGGCTGAACTCTGCCACATAATGTTGAAATTTGTGCGTATAGCTTGTACTGAGATTTGTAACAACCTGCGTGGTTGGTACTGAAGGATTCAAGTTCTTGCAGTATTTCAGACACAGGAAACAGTTGTCACTCTTTATACTAGGGTCTTGTTTGGGGAACTAAAGATTCTAAGAAGTATCTGGTGAGAAGCCAGTTGGTGAGAATCTAGAGAAGCTGGGTTTTCTGGCTTCGAGTTTATTTTCTGGATTTTTTAACTACAGATTTTCTAGGTGAGAATCTGAACTATTTAATTAAGCTTTTGCTAATTGAAGATTCTAAGAGAAGTTGGAGCTGTTCAGAGCTTCTGCCAGTTGAAACAGGGCCTTGATCTGTTCATGCGCTGTCTGGCCTGGCAACATGACCAGTAGCCAATTTTACTTGGCTGGGCCTGGTGCTTGTGCTAGGATTGGGCTTATGTTTTGCAGATGAAAACCCAAAAAGAACCCTAAAGACCTGATAAGTCCCAAATGGCTCGGCCTAAAAAATGCCCAACGTTTGGTCGGGCTCATGCTTCTCTTTTGTCTCATCATTGGGCTCGGGCCTATGGTTTGTGGTTCAATGGCTTTTTTTGGGTCTTGCCCGGCATTTGAGCAAGTATACTTGTGACTAACTGGTACATTTTTCCATATTGGAACTAGATGAAAACCCCGCACGTTACTGCACGAATATTGTAATGGTAGACATGATGTGCAAGATGGATTTGTTTTGTATCTAGACTACGTAACTTTATATATTTTGGACGATTTGCATCTTTGATCAATCATTAAAAAAAGCTATAAACAATTGGGATGAGGTGGCTTATGAAAATGTAGATCATATATAGATTAATGATCCAAAGGCAAAAACAAAATTGACGTGGCTTCATTTGAGAAGAGAAATAAGGGAGACAATTTGGACCATAGATTAATTATCCAATAAGGGCTAGGAACAATTAAGGTGATGTGGTTTAATGAGAGAAGAGAGAAATTAACTACACTTAGGCTGTGTTTGAGATAGCTTTTTATTTAGATTGTTCATATGAATTTTTTTATTAACCCGATAAATTAATATTTTAAAAAATAAATTTCATAAATAGTTTAGAATAGGTGGTCTAATCAATGCAGTAGAAGAAATTTTTTTGAGAAATCGCAATTTTAGAGGCGTGGAGCAAATAATCCGTTTCAATAATCTAGAGAAAAAGCATAAACGAACGTAACCTTAATGGGGATGAACCATATAAGTATATAGTATTGGATATCTGCCTCTCCCTTTGGCAATTAAAATTTTGGCACTTTATGTTTACCATCCACCGGTGTTACCTAGCTTATTTTGCCATTTCTCATACATTGCTACCATTTGTGTCCCTTAAGAATAGGGATAAAAATGTCTATTATCCCTACTGCACTTATACTCTCTTCAGGTCAGAGCCGCCTAAATAAACCCTTGGAAAAATTTTAACTAGAAATAGATTTCTTTTTGGCATCAGTGGGTCTGACGCCAAGGTACACCGGCTTGGCGCCAGGCCAATTGGCGCTGACCCCCTGGCCCACCTGGCGTCCTAGCCACGCTGGCAGACGACGTGGCAGGAGGTCGGCGCCAGTGTCATTGGCGCCCGACCCCCCACCCCCGGACGCCGCTAGGCTTTTCCCTCTCCCTCCTCCTCTACTTCCTTCTTCCTCCTCCCTTCTTTAGCTTGAGCCCAAAAATAGAAACACGTCTCTCTCTTTTCTCTCACATCTATCCTTCTCAAATTCAGACGATTTGGAGGCGTTTTGCGTTGGATTTTTTGGTGAAAACGTCGAGGAAGGTATCCTCCTTCCTTTCCCCTTGTTTTTTTTCCAGTTTTATTGGTTGATTTTAGAGATCAAGGTGAAACCCTAGAAACCAAATTTATCAAAAAATTGTATTTTTGAACCTTGCATTGCTTGATTTGTGGCTTGTAGTATTACACACGTATGATATGCTAATAGGTTTCTCTGAAAAATTAATTGATTTAGGAGGTGGACCACATGTTTTAGTTAATTGATGTTGCTAGTGTATGAAAATAATATATATGAGTAATTATTTTTGTTATATTACGCTAGTTTTTTTTTCTAATATTTAATTTGAAATTTTCGATGTGATTTAGATGGATAGAGTGATTCATGTCTATTATGGTGGTAGAGTGGTAGAACCTTATGCCGGTACACATATTGAGTTCAAGGATATGAGTGTGAAAGTTCTTATGTTTAGCACCTACCTAAAATTTGATGAACTAAGATCACGGGTGAGAGATGCTCTTGGATGGATCGAAGACAATGAACAAATTGTTTTTTACGGTAGATACGATGTCAGACAAGGATATAAGTATATCATCAATTTGGTTGGTCAAATGGAGTGGGAGATTTATGTTGACATTGTGAAGGATTCTCAGTTTAGGTCTCTAGAGGTGTTTGCTTCAAAGATGGTACACACCATTGAGACAAATCCTAATTTAGATTTAAATCAAGCTCCTCGTTATCGTTATGTCGAGAAGAGATGTTTGCATTATCTCTAATTGGTATTCCGGCATACTAAATGCCATGAGTACTCCTATTTCTTGGTTGCATGAAAATTTCTCTGAGTTAGATGAGGATGCAGATGAGCACACTATTGAGTGCTGTGCACGTGCATACATTTGGCACTTGTTTGGGTCAGTGCTCTTTCCCGATGGTAGTGGTGATATGGCTTCATGTATTGGGGTACCTTTGTTGAGTGACTGGGATGTGGCTGCAAATGTTAGTTGGGGATCAAGTGCTTTGATATGGACTTATCATTAGTTATGCGAGGCATGCACACGTATAGGTCCTAACTCCAATATTAGTGGATTTGTTTTCCTCATTCAGATTTGGATGTGGTTACGGATGCTAGTTGAAAGACCTCTATGGAGAGAGAGAGAGCAAGCATTAGCCATTTGAGGAGGAGGACAGCCGATCTTTTGCTTCTTACTTGTTTGATCATGTTCCACCTGCTCGTGGTCATAATGATTTGCTCTATAAGCATTATTCTAATGAGGTGGACAGTCTACATTCTTCCCACGTAAATTTTATAATATTGACCATATGGCATGTGAGCTAATAGAATGTCTATTAGATGATTATTTTGCTACTTGTTTCTCTCTTAGGTTATGTGGCTGCCATATCACACGATGAAGGCTGTAAGAACCCGGTTCAATTCTATGTGCCATCGTGATGAAGAAATATGGACCTATTAATGTCTTTTGATATGCTTTTGGGCCGTTGAGTTTCATCTACCACATAGAGTCATGAGGCAATTTAGGAAACTCTAGACTTTCCCAGCTGAGAATATATCTACTGATGTAGATCTTCACAAGTAAGAAATATCTCTTTGTTTTCTGGTCGATGCTTTGCATCAGCAATAATTATATGGGGCTACTTGTCACAGCCCGATTTTTTGGAAATTAAATAAATTAATTAATAATTGATTTTCTAGAATTTATATTAAATTGTAAAGTAAATCAATTAAGTAAAGTAAAATGGGAAGTAAAAATTTCTTTAATAAATCATTGTTGAAATCATTTTTAACAAATTTGTTGTGTGCAAATAATCTCTCTGAAATTTTCTCGGGTTTTTCAGAGCTCCAGAATTGATTTTAATATCACAAAGATCACTTTTAGTAATTAAATAAATAGATTCCAAAATCCTTTTTTCAGGTCGTTCCTGGTCTAATCTCTTTGTACCCTTCTTTTCTACCCGGACTTAGGTTATCGTCCCTGAATCCCTAATTTTCTGAAAAGTCCGACCACAAAAAATCCCCCGAAATTTCAAATCCGACATACTCGAATATATTCAATCCCTTTTTATTGAATATCCATTATTTTCCCCTCTAATTTAAATGTCCTTGGTCTTCATAAAATCCAAGTCCTCAATATTTCGAGTTTTCGCTTCAATTCAGATCTCCGTAAAAATATTCTCAAATTTTCGGTGCCCCAAATATTCCGAAACCCTTTGACTTTCTTTCTTCCCAAAATAGTCCGATTCCAAAATATCCCGATATGCATGTTCCAATATTTCCAAACATATTCCGAATATCTGATTTATCCCAAAATTTCTTTGACTCCAATATTCTAATTATTCCGGCTAATCCGATGCTTTCCCCCAAATTCCAAATTCCGTAAAATATCCCCGAGTTTTCAATCTCCAAAATATCCGATATTTTGAGTATTTCTTAAGTACTCAAAATATCGTAAAATACTCTCAGTCGTCGAGTCTCAAAAATAACACGACCACCGAAATATTCCAATATCGAATGTCCCAAAATTCCACATGAAAAATATTCTAAATATTCCAAAAAATTCCTTTTGTCCCCAATATCTTTCCAAATTTCCAGGTTTGAGAAAAATCCAGAAAAGTTCCTTTTTTTCTCTTTTCTTTTTTCTTTTCCCTCTTTTTCTCTTTTCCTTTTTCTTTTCTTTTTTCTTCTTTCTTCTTCCTTCTTCTCCCTTCTTCCTCCCTCCCTCCTGCTCTCTCTCCTTTGGCTCCTACCGGGGGCCAAGCCACCCCAGCCCGGCCTCAGCCCGCTCCATCGCCTCCCTTGGCCCACCGGCCCGTGCGCGCCGCTGCCGCCTCGCCTTGGCCCATCCCGAGCCGCGCGCTGCCCCTCCGCCGCCGGACTCCCCGCCGCCTGCTGCGCCATCTGCGCCGCCACCCGCGCCCACCCGTGCCATAGCTCCCCCCTTCCTCTATAAATAGCCGCCACGGCCGCCATCCCCGCGTCCCTGTGCCCTAAATTCGCCGCCACCTAGCGCCGCCCCACGCCTGTGCTGCCGCCGCCGACAGCCGTTCGTTGCCGTCGTCGTTGCCTCCACCACTGCGACCTCCGCCGGCCGCGTGTGAGCATCCCCCCGACGCCCGCCGCCCTCTCCTCCCTCTTCCCCAGCGTCAAAGCCTCCTCTCCGGCGTCTCTGTGTCCCTCCCACCAATCGGGTCGCCGCCTCTCTTCAACCGTCGTCGATCTCGACGACCTTCCCTCGCTGTGCCGCTGTTGCCGACGTCCGCCGTCGTCTACCCGTCGTTCCGGCGACGTCGCACCGCCCCAGCGCCATTACCCCCGCCTGCCGGACGTTGCCATGGCTGCCGTTGAGCACCATCCCACCGGCGCCATGGCGCACAGGACCCCGGGGCACTGACCAGTGGGCCCCGCTGCCTCCCCCTGGGTGACGCAGACGCGTGGACCCCGGGCGTCTCTCCTCTTCTGTGACCGACAAATGCGTCCCGTACACAGTAAATCAACCGTCCCCAGCCGTTGGATCATCCTAGCCGATCCGAGCCGTCCAATCTACATAAAGTTCCTAAATAGATCTCGGCCATTTAAATCCATCTAGATTGGATCTGGACTGTTGGATCTCTTTAACCTCTCAGCTATGCCACGTTAGCCCTAGAGCCACATCGGCATTCACATCAGTCGCCATATTATTTAGCTAGATTATTTAGGTTTTGCTTAGCCTATGCATAGAAACTGTAGCGTCATTTCATGTGAGAAATCAATGACTCACTTATCAATAATTAATGGATAATGGCTATATTTTCATGACAGTTGGTCATGGTAGGTTAATTAAATGTGACAACTAAAACTTGACTGAATGGTGGGTTGTGAGCACATGGAATGATGATGTTGTTAGTGGTGCTCATGACAATTAACGACTGGTTCGCAAGCTATATTTGCGAAGCAATACCATACTAACCATATGTTAGAATGGGCAACGGCTGGACTTGTAGTTAGCGAGTTCAACAGGAGGCCCTAGGGCATGTTTGTGGCTGTGTTAATAAGACCACAATGGCTATGCCAATAAGTCCATGTTTCGGATGTTGAATCGTCTCCTTGTCTAGGAACCTGATCAACCCTACCGGAGACTGGTGGTTCAGCTGGTAGTTTTTCTATTGGGCGAGTTACATAAAAGGTCTTGTCACGGTTTTCCCTTTGCAGTACCATGGTGATAAGTGTGGAACCGTGTCTTATAGGTAAATTAGTACACCTCTAGTCAGAGTAAAACTGTTCGAATAGCCGTGCCCACGGTTAATGGGCGGGCCTAGCAATGTTTTTCGTGATTGGTCCCACAGTATTCATTAATGTTGAAAATTGATGGAAACATGATAGGTCCAGTTTAGAGAGTTATGGTTTTGGGCCTGAATTGTGTTGGAGCGCTGTACAGAGATTAGTTTAATGTTAATAATAATTAAACTATATTGTTTTTCAATGATTTTAAATGCAAAAGTTTTAAATGCTATTTATGCAAATAAGCCATACTATGTCTTTCCTTTAGAATCTTTTGCATTCTATGTGTGGCTTGTTGAGTACGGTGGGTGTTACTCAGTCTTGCAATATTACAATCATCAGAGTGAAGCTTTGTGAAGAGAAGTTTAGTCTTTGACTTATACCCCAGTTGAGCTGCCTATGGCTTGGTGCTGAAGCTACGCTAGTTGCCGTTCCGCTGCCATTTTCTTCTGTATGAGGACTAAGTGTCTCATTTGTAAATATTTATCGTTATTACGTTTTGGTAATGTTTATCGGTTTGTGTACCTCGACTGATTCCTAGACGAGGATTTAATGTACAAATTAGTTTTGGAAATTCTGGTGAATTTCTGGACATGACATTACTCGTGAGACCCAAACTTGATGGATTGCAAAGGAATACAAGACATATCCTGGTTCAGGTACTCAAGGTAAGATAATACCCTACTTCTAGCTGTTGTGTATTGTCTTTGAGGTTGATTGCGTGTATGTCGATCTGATGATCGATCTTGCCTAGGGGGCTCCTTGCCTCCCCTTATATACCGAAGAGGCAAGGTTACAGGGTAGGAATCCTAGTCGAACTCAACCAAGGGATTTCCTTTTAGGAACACGACATACCCAGCTAGGACTATATCCATTTTCTTGTCATACAAGGTAATATACACCGAGTCCTATCATATCCATAATTATATGATCAGGCACATCCTCTATCCGAGTGGCCATAATACGTTCTATGAGGTACCCGGGGCCTATGGCCTTCACAATAGACCCTGAGACCTTCATAGTTGAGTCACAACCAACGCCAAGTGCTTATCCTTCATGGTGAAGACTTTCTGAGTGCATTGCTCCCGAGTGCTCTTTGTCCGAGTATCTCTTCTTTATGCCCTGCTTCATGTCAGCTGGCAACGAGGCTATGAAGGGCTTCCTAGAATAAGTTGAATAGTATACACCGAGTAGGTGCACCTATTAGGTGTAGCCCTTGACTTTGTGCTTAATTATGAAACAATTAAACCTAAAGTCAGAGTCTTTAACCTTTAAATCTTTCCCAAGTGATATATTTCTCAGAAATTAGATTCTTCAGCATCATATCAGCTGAAAATATTTTTTCTCAATAGCAATTTGGCTAAGCATATAAGCTGAGTACCACTTTATGGATTTTGACCCAATATGAAGTTAGGTATTCTTAAGAGATACCTGCATCTCCAATTTTAATGAAGACCAGCTATTGGTCCTTGTAAGGATATATCCTCAATACCTGTTAAATAACTCAAATATCTGAACATATGTGTCCAGCAACTAGGCTTAACATGAAGCATATCTGGTTATTTTAATCGGTTCTTATAAAATAGCATCTACACTGTGATTTTAACACAGCCAGCCGTCAGCCTAATAGGATATGCGATTTAGGAACTCATATCTTATAACCCATTACTAAGCAAACCGGCCCAGACCAGCCACCCAGGACAGACCTATAAATCGGAAGGGAGAAAGAAAAGATTCCTCTTTCTCCCCCAAATTGCCAAACGCTTCGACTTCTAGAAAATGTGCCAAACCTCGCGCTCTTCGCTCCGCCTAGGGTTTCCAATAGCTCAAGCTTCCCTCCAGAAATCCACGGAGATTTCCTTCCCCGCATCGATTCTCATCATGCAGAAGCCTTTTCCCCTTAGATCCGCACCTCGAAGATTCCAAGAGCTCCATTTAAGATCCCCAATATGGCATCCGGGTCGTGGCCAACATCAACAATTTGCTCGTCGAAGCTGGCTCACCTAGAGTGGAAGAAATGCCTCGAATTGAAGGCGCCCATCAACTGGCATCCCTCTGCTGGTGAGTCAATCCCCGCTCCAGGCCCCCACAAACTAGTGGTTTTTGCATCTTTCTTCAACCGCGGATTTCGCTTTTCCCGCTTCTGATTTCCTCCGCAGTCTTCTTGATTATTGTAAGATCGAGCTCATCCACCTCAATCCCAATTTCATTCTTCAAATCTCTGTCTTCGTGACTCTCTACGAAGCCTTCCTGAGGATCGATCCCCATTTTAATCTTTTCCGCTTCCTCTTCCATGTCAAGCTTCAACCCTCCAAATCCAAAATCCAAGTGATAGGGGGAGCAGGCCTTCAACTCTGCAATGAGATAAAGAAGGCCTACTTGCATGTTCCCCTGAAGACCTCACTGAAGCGATGGCACCAGGAGTGGTTTTACTACTCTAATCTCGAGCCCTCCTTGCCGCCCTTCTCTGGAAATCCCCCCACGTTATTGGAAAGCTAGACCGCTCTGCAATCCCAAGCAGAGATGGTCCAGGTGCAGCTGTTGTTGGAGAAAATCGATGCCCTATAGAACATGGGGCTAACCGGGCCATGGGTTGCGCGAGCCTTCTAGAATTGGCGGATTCAACCCCTGAAGGCTAGGATCCACCTCGGCTACGATTACCAGGGGAAGAATGATCCAACTCGGGAGTGCTCCGACTTTGTCGACAAGGAAGTCTTCACTGACACCTTGCTCGGCTATTTTGTCAGCGGAGTCATCGAGACTCTGGACGCTGAGAGGGCCCCCAAGCCATACTGCCAAGATAGGCCCCGGCTGGTGGTAATGCCTTGCGTACTGATTATCTTGATATTTGTCTGCAATGGTTGATATGAACATAGTCTGATTGAATCTGCCCTAATGCACAATGCTTGCAGGAGTATGCCGAGTTCTCTTCAAACCCTCCCAGCCAGTTAGCTAGGGAGTCCAGGAAGCGGCCGACCTGGACTAGGCCAAGAAAAAAGGAATGCCGAGTAAGGCATCAGGTGGTCCAATGATTAAAGACCCTAGCAGCACAGCCCCGGACCAAATAGCCCTAGGACCATACCGTCAACAACTCCTTCGCCCCAGTCGGCCGCACCTAGTGCGGTGTCGATTGGGCCAAGTCTTGCACCACCTATTGCTGCGCCTCCGAGCCCGACAATAGGTAGCACATCGCTGCAGAGTAGGCCTTCTGGCCCCTCGCCAACTACCTCCACCTCTAGTACACAGGGGTGGAGATTCAAGACGTCTAAAAGGTATAGAATCCTCAATCTTTGGAAAATCTTGAGTTGTCTTGCAATATCTTGATTGAAGCATGATCTTGCAGGAAGCCAAGTGACGCTGATCCCAAAGGGACAACGCCACCGACCCCCATCGCCATCTCTGTCCCGACTGAGGCTGAGCCCATAGAGCCCCGACCCGAGCCAAGTGCTGTTCCAGCCCCCTAGGTTGAGACAACCCACTCGGCTGGGCCACCAACTTCGCCCAGTCGGGACACCGTAGCTGAAGTCTCCATCGCCGAGCCCATCGAAGAGCCAATGCCACCAGTAGATCCAAGACCAAGAACTACCTCTCCTCCGTTATCTTTGTCTTGAGAAGACAATGACCCCCCTAGGATCGAAGCCCCTCCGCCAAACATCCCCTGGGTGTTCTATTGGGTCACCCTGGAGGGAGACGAACAAACCTTCGAGCTGAACGAGGAGGCTACCCAGAGAGAGCGAGTCAAGCTGATGGAGGCCGCTATCTTAGCTTCAAGGAGCGTCTAGGTACACAATTCGATCGGCTGTGTCTGCAACTTCAAACTGTTTAGCCGATCTTGAATCTTCGGCAATCGTAACTCGTCTTGCCTGATAATCGTCTGTCTCGTGCAGCAAGTTGTTGAGCGATCTGAGAAGATGGGTAAGGTTCTTTCCCAACTCGCTACTTAGCTCGCTCAACTCAATCAGCTCCAGGCCACCAAGGACGAGCTAGAGAGGACTAGCAAGGAGAGGGAAGAGTGGCTAAAGGACTCGGTGAACAAGCTTCGGGACGAGAATTGGGAGAAAACAGGGACTATCAGAGGTATGTTTCTCTTTTGCCTGAGTAGCCCCAGTCATCCTTTCTGTGTTTCTAATCTTTAACTTTGTTTGGCTGTAGCTCTAGAGACAAATCTGAATAATCAGTCCCTTGAAATTGAACGCCTGAAGAAGGAGCTGAAAGAGCTCGAGAAGGCGAAGTCCAAGGTTGACACCAAGTATGTGAGTAAGTTCCATATCTGTTCTTGCACTCTACCCGACTAGATGTCCAGATTTGCTTACATTCCTCTTCTGTGTGAGCTGCTTTCAGGGCCAATTGGCAGATCCAATTCGGTGCTTTTGCTGTGGAGATAAAGGTGATAAAGTTATCCTGGAATATCATAGTAGATTCCGCGAAGACTTTATTAGACATCATGTAGCCAGGCCTAGCCGGATCCAGCTCCAGTTCTATCTCCCAAGTGGCACAGCGTCTTGAAGAGGCTCCAGCAGTCTTGAAAGAATATGCTATTGAGCACGCTGCCATGGGTATTGCCCAAGCACTAGCCATGACGAAGTCTCTCTACCCTCGGGTAGATATTGAGGCAGTCAGCGAGGGCTTTGCTGAGGGTACCACCCCAAAGGAAGGCTTGGAACTGATTAGCCAGGTTAGCCTACCGCTTGGGCAATCACCGAAGATCTGCTATTCTAATTATGAACTTTTAAGCAGTCGGTGTTAGAGGAAAACAAAAGACAATGTGTAAATATTGTAAATGCTTTTGGTTTTTGTTGTTATATCTTGTTGAGTATGTGATCTTATCTTAGCCATCATTAGTTCTATCCAACTAGCTGGTTTATGCTGAGTGAATTGAGATCAACTTTAAAAGGCGTTTGTCCCATGGGACTATACTCGGCACAAACGTAGCATAATCACTATAAAACCTGATAACTTAGATAAAATTGACTCAAATGTTATAAGCAACAACAGATATGTTATCCTCGTGTAGCCTCCGACTCACTACTCGGTTGGAACAATCGTCGTAGTGAGTCAGAGTAAGAAACTTTATTTATATATATGTATAAACAGTGTACAATACTCAGGTATAGAAATGACATAGTTGTTCTATGTTCCATGAGTTATTGATTAGGACACCGTCTTCAGTCTTCAGTCAGTAGGCACCCGGTCGTGTTACCTCAGCGATAATGAACGGTCCTTCCATAAGGGAGATAATTTATGCCTGTCTTTGGTGGTTTGAATTTTTCTCAAAATGAGATCTCCCACCAAAAAGGCATGGCTACAAACATTATGACTGTGATAATGACGCAGGCCTTGGAGATATCTTGCTGACTGGATAGTTGCGATATCCCTTGCTTCTTTTAACTGATCTAGCTCGACCAGTCGGCCTTCATTGGACTTGTCTTCTGAGTGGGCCCGAACTCGTGATGAGCCAAACTCCAGCTCGGTTGGCAATACGGCCTCGGCACCATAGATTAGCAAGAAAGGGGATTGCCCTGTTGCCTTACTAACCGTGGTTCGTAGAGACCAGAGAACGGATTGGAGCTCTTGCACCCACCGCCCAGCGTATGGTTGTAGTTGATCAAACACTCTAATCTTGATACCTTATAAGACCATGCCATTTGCACGCTCGACCTGCCCGTTGCTCCATGAGTGTGCCACAGAGGCATAACAGATCTTGATGCTGAAGTCGTCACAGAAATCTTAAAATATGCTGCCAGTGAACTGAGTGCCATTATCTGTTATAATGCAATTGGGGACTTCAAATCGGTATATAATACTCATGATGAAGTATTTTGCCCTAGCCATTGTGATGGTAGCAACGGGTTTTGTCTCAATCCACTTTGTGAACTTGTCCACTATGAAAAATAAGTGTGTGAACCCTCCTGACGCTTTCTTGAATGGTCCAACCATGTCAAGCCCCCAGACTATAAAGGGCCAAGATATTGGGATTGTTTGTAATTCCTGAGCTGGTAGATGTGTTTGTCGAGCAAAGAATTGGCATCCCTCGTATGTCCGAACTACATCCTTGGCGTCAGTAACTGCAGTCGGCTAGAATAATCCTTGCTTGTAAGCCTTTTCGACTAACGTCCTTGATGCCGCATGATTGCCACAGATTTCCAAGTGGATGGACTGCAGAATCTGCTTGCCCTCCTTGGATGTGACACAGCGCATGAGGACTTCGGATGCACTTCGACGATAGAGGTCTTCTCCGACTATAAGAAAACATTTACTTCGACATTTGATCCGTCCGGCTTCGCTGCGATCTTCTGGGAGCTTGTCTTCTAGTAATAATCGGATGATTGGGGTCCGCCAGTCTTGAGAGAAGAGTAGTACTTCCCTTGGCTCCGGGTTAGGTTCAGCCCCCCAACTACTCTAGGATAGACTTTTTCTTTATTGATGGCTCCAACAACTGCTCGACAAAAATTACAGTCAGAACCACTTCTCGCTTGAATCCCATGTTGGCTAGTTCATCTGCAGCTTCATTGTATTGGCTAGTACATGTGTAATTTCCAACCCGTCAAACTAATTCTCCAGCTTCCGCACTTCCTGACAAAACGCCGCCATGTTGTCATCCAAACACATCTAGTCTTTTATAATCTAGTTTACCACGAGTTGAGAATCCCCGCAAACCACCAGTCGGTGGATACCGAGTGATATGGCAATGTGGAACCCATGGATAAGTGCCTCGTACTTAGCGACATTGTGAGACGCTAGAAAATGTATTTGAAGGACATCTGAGTTTCTTTCCAGTGGCTGATGTTAGAACGACGCCAGCCCCTGCTCCACTGATCCGTAGAGAACCGTCAAAGTACATCGTTCAGTGTTCTAGCTTGTCTGTTGATGTAGCCATCTGAACTTCTGTCCACTCGGCCACAAAGTCGGCAAGTGCTTGAGACTTGATTGCTGTTCGTGGCTAGAAGACAATATCAAACGCCATCAACTCGAGCGCCCATTTAGCGATTATGGCAGTGGCTTCGCGATTGTGTAGGACGTCCCCGAGTGGATATGATGTGACAATTATAACTTGATGCGACTGAAAATAGTGCACCAACTTCCGAACAGTTATAAGCAAACCATATAATAGCTTCTGTACTTGAGGATATCTCATCTTGAATTTACCTAGGACTTCGCTGACAAAGTAAACTAGCCTTTGAACTTTTTGTATATGTCCTGGCTCTGCCCGCTCAACTACCAACACCGTGCTAACTAACTGAGTAGTTGCTGCCAGATACAGCATGAGTTTGAGTAGTTGCCGCCAGATATAGCATGAGTTGTTCCGCATCAATGACGCCAACACGGGTGGTGATGTGAGGAACTTCTTGAAGTTTTCGAAGGCTTGTTGGGCTTCTGGGGTCCATTGAAAATTGTTGACTTTCTTCAGCAGTTTGAAAAAGGGCATACCTCATTCACCAAGTCAGGAAACGAATCGGCTGAGTGCCGTCATGCAGCCGGTCAGCTTCTGTACATCCTTCTGGCTAGTCGGGAGTGCCATGTTCATTATTGTATTGATTTTCTCTGGATTTGCCTCGATGCCGCGTTGTGAAACGATGAAGCCGAGTAGCTTTCCCGAATGTACTCTGAAGACGCACTTTTCCGGGTTCAGCTTCATCTTGAATCTCTGAAGGCTTTGGAAAGTTTCTTCTAAGTCGGCGATGAGATCCTCCTTGACTTTGATCTTGATCACCATGTCATTGGCATATGTCTCCACGTTGCGCCCGAGTTGAGTGTGAAGACACCACTGGATAGCATGTTGATACGTTACTCCAACGTTTTTCAACCCGAACAGCATAGTGACATAGCAATATGCTCCAAATGGCGTGATAAAAGAAGTCTTCAGGTAGTCCTCCTTTAAGCTGATTTGATGGTATCCCAAGTAACAGTTGAGAAAATCGAGTAATTCGTATCCCGTAGTTGAATCGACCACCTGATTAATTCTTGGTAGACCAAATGGATCTTTGGGACATGCCTTATTTAAGTCGGTATAGTCGACGCACATGTGCCATTTACTGTTCTTCTTCTAGACCAGAACTGGGTTTGCTAGCCAATCCGGGTGGTAGACCTCTTTGATGAACCCGACTACTAGGAGCTTGGTTATCTCCTCCCGAATAGCTTCTTTGCAGTCTTGTGCGAAGCACTGCAGTCGTTGCTTGACTGGTTTGGCGTTCGGCTTAACGTTTAGGGAATGCTCAATCACCTCACTTGGTACACCAGGCATGTTGGAAGGCTTCCAAGCAAATATGTCCCTGTTCTCCTGGAGGAAGGTGTCGAGCTCGTCTTCCTATTTGGTGTCGAGTCTAGTCCCGACAAGTGCAGTCTTGGTGGGATCGGAAGGGTCCAGGGGGATCTTCCTCGTTTCCGAGTCTGCTGAAATTCCTGACTTGGCTGCTTTTTTTGCCGGGACTTGATCATCCTCGTTTGTAGTCGTTGCGGCTAGTCAGATATTGCTTTGTCCGCCTGCCGCTTGGTGAGACTAGGCCAGGTCGCAACTCTCCTTGTCGTAAGTGAAGGCTTGCTTAACATCGCTACGCAGGGAGAGTACTCCTGCTGGTCCTGGCATCTTGAGCACCATATATGTATAATGGGGCACTACCATAAATTTGGCTAGTGTAGGCCGTCTGAGTATGGCGTGATACGCGGTCTCAAAGTCGGCCACCTCGAAGCAGATATTTTCTGTGCGGAAATTTTCCCGCGTGCCGAATGTTACTGGCAGAGTGATCTGTCCGAGTGGGGTTGAAGAGAGGCCAGGGATTACCCCGTGGAAGGGAGCAATACTCGGCCACAGCTCGAATCGAGGTATCTTCATCTCGTCAAGCGTCTTGGCGAACAAGATGTTGAGTGAACTTCCTCCATCGATAAGAACCTTCTTCAGTTTGATGCTTCTGATGACTGGGTCTAGGACGAGTGGATAACGTCCTAGATGCATTACCCAGTCTAGGTGATCCACGCGGTGAAAGGTGATTGCCGTTTCTGACCAGCGTAGATATTGGGGGGTGTCTGACGAGACCGAGTTCACGTCTCGAGCGGTTAGCTTTTGTTTGTGCTTGGACTCGTACATAGATGGCCCTCAAAATATGTGATTGAGCTTAGCCTGCAGATCTTGATAGTCGCCGGCTGCGCTCGAGTCCGGCTTGTCCTTGTCATTTTGCTTGCCAGACGCGGATGTCTGCTCTGAAGCAAACTTCTTGAGCATCAAGCAATTTTTACCCGCGTGCTTCCCCTTTGGGTGAAAAGGAAATGGCCTATTCATGACTTTCTGGTAGTCGTCCGTCCTCGGGGGTCGTAGTTGGCTACGCTCGACGGTTGCCACAACGTTGTTTGACTTGCATTTACGGTTGCCAGACTTAGTCGGGGCAGCATCATCGATGTCCTTCCGCTCCTTTTGTCAGGGCTCCTTCTTGTCGTCAAGGGCCTCAACAACAGCGTCGGCCGAATCGGCGTACTTGTTTGCCATATCGAACAAAGCCTTGACAAAGTTGGGAGGCTTCCGAGTGAATTTGGCAATGAATGGGGTGTCTTTTACTCCCTTGTGGAACGCAGCAATGACGACCTCGTCCTTGATCTTGGGTATTGAGTTCCTCTTCTTGGAGAACCGCTTGATGAAGTCGCGTAGGGACTTGTTCTTTCTTTGGTGGCACTGGTACAGATCATACTCGGACGACGGCCTTTCGTAAATTCCTTGAAAGTTTGCAATGAAGCATTCTCGAAGTTCCCCCAGGAGCCAATTGACCGCCTGGGAAGCCCTGTCAGCCATGTTCTTGTTGAGTCGGCCAAGGCGACTGGCAAGTAGTTAGCCATGGCCGTGTGATCACCTCTAGCCGCGTGTATCGCCAAGGTGTACACGGTTAGCCAGGACTCCGAGTTGGTCTTCTCACCGTACTTTTCTATTCCAGTTAGCTTGAAACCGGATAGCCAGTCGACCTGTTGTAGTTCATGGGTGGACGCCGGAACTCCTTCGTCTGGGTGAGGGCTTCGTCTCCGACTACGGCGATGAAACCGCTCATGGTGGAGGCCTAAGCGCTCATGCTCGTCTTCAAATCAGCGGCGTTCATCATCCTCGCGTTCCTGGCGTCAAGCATTGATGTCGTGGCGGAGATCTTGCCGTAGTCGTCCTCAGGCGTCTTGATTATCTCGGCGCTCGTCATGATGGTATCGCCGTTGATCGTTGTTATGGTTGCCGAGTGACGTGTGACGGGACCTCAAGTGGTGCTGACCAGAGCTAGCTGCTCAGCGCGGTGCTGAAGCAGATGAGACCGTTGTATCAGAGGCCGTCTTGTTTGACGATACAAGAGTGTCTCCAGAGTGCTGTCGCTGCTGGCATGCTGCAGCGGTGATCATTGCTTTGATCCTTGCAATAGTTGGGGTAGCTTGGTGATCGGGCCTGAATTGCAAGGTGTCTAGTAATGTGGTAGCGGCCACGACATTCTGCTGTGGGGTCACGAAGACATCGTGGTCGCCCACTCGGGTTTGGAGGATCTCTTGCTTAGCAGTTTGCGAGCATCATGCTCGGCTTGCAGGCGTCGTACGTCCTCCTCCTATTTCTCATGCAGTCGGTGGGCTTCCTCTTCCTGCTGGTCGCATAGTCGGCGTGCGTCTTGCCCTGGGGTTGATCCCTTTGACGCCATCAACACTTGGCGTGGTGAGAGAAGCTTCCCGAGCTGCTGTCCGACTGTGAGTCAGAGTCGGAGTAGTTTAGGGGGGTGATTACTACTCCAACTTCCCTAGATCTGATCTCTAGCGGCTCTAGGCCGTATCTGAGTCGAATTCCAGGGGATTGGATCTGCCGCATCGGAGTTAGATTGAAGATATCGACGGCATTGCTGAGTCCAAATGGGAGATTGATGATCTCCTCCTCCCCTAGCCAGATCTTGGCCGGCTCAAGGCTGAGTCCAAGTCGAACACCGGGAAAAGGAGTTGTCCCTGGACTCGTAGGTCTTGGAAATTGCCCCAGCAAGTCACCGAAGACAGATGCAGCATTGAGTAAGCCGACTGGCACGAAGTCGACTTGGTTCCTGGCCAATCGGGTTGAATCCAAGTCGGTCAGGATGAGGTTGCCGAAGTTGTCGGTGATGAAGTCGAAGCTCCCAAAGTTGATCTCTTGCCCGGGGTTGAACTTGACGCCGTCGACTCCGGTGGTCGGATCCATCAAGTTTGATGACGATGATCTCGATGAAGCCCCTACCTGGCGCGCTAACTGTCGATGCTTTGTATCAGCACTAATTATATGGGGCCTAAACTTGATGGATTGCAAAGGAATACAAGACAAATTTATCCTGGTTCAGGCCCTCAAGGTGAGGTAATTTCCTACTTCCAGCTGTTTTGTATAGCCTTTGAGGTTAATTGCGTGTATGTCGATCTGATGATCTCTCTGGGGCTCCTTGCCTCCCCTTATATACCGAAGAGGCAAGGTTACAGGGTAGAAATCCTAGTCGAACTTAACCAAAAGATTTCCTTTTAGGAACACAACGTACCCATCTAGGACTATATCCCTTTTTTTTTGTCATGCAAGGTAATATTATATCGAGTCCTATCATATCCCTAATTACATGATCGGTCCCATCCTCTATCCGAGTGGCCATAATGCGTTCCATGAGATGCCCAGGGCCCATGGCCTCCACATTCCTCTGTTATCAACATTACACATTGTTGTTACATAATCGTTCTGTACAAACTATACAGGTTAGACAGGCAAAAGAATAAGAAGATTAAAGACTAAAGCTCACACCATCAGATTTACATCTACCAATGGAGAAACGTTGCCCAGAATGATGTTTACATACCTCAGGTGCATCAAGAGAGACAGTTTTAGGACTACCTTTGTTGGCTCCATAGGACATATATATTGGTTCTTAGGCCAGCATGGACCGACACAGATATAGCAGACGATCGATCGTCGGAACAGGACAACAACATATATGACCAAAGGACTAGATTTGGACACCACATTGAGCCCACACCTGTGAGAGATCGAGTAGTAAGTACCCTAACATGTCTACTACTGCATGACCGAGTAATGAGTATCCTAACATTTCCAACGATATCTTTTATGTGCTTGTAGTTAAGAGAGCTTGTTAGAACTATCAATGAGGTGAGACACACGCTTGGATTATCAAGAGGAGTCGAACAAACAGAGAACTCGCTCCGTAACATGCTAGAGGTATTACTCTAGAATATTTACATTCAACTTGATATAAAACTTACCCTAATGTCATTATAATTATGATGTGTTGTAGACAGTACGTGGAAGATGCCGCAAGATGGCAGCTCGACTTGGTTGCCGTTCAAGAGGGGATGGTGTTTTCATACCCCGTCACATCCCTGCGCCGCTCCCTCAGTCTGCACATCCAAGTTTGGCAAGTTCCTCTGTATCGAGGTCACAGCGCCAAGCATCAGGTGGTGCATCTACCTCTCGCACTCCTCGAGGGAAGGCTCCTGCTCCTCCAAGCGATGATAATGCGGACGAGGGGGAGGATGACAACGACGAGGACTATACCGGAGAAGATGCTGAAGAGATTGGGCCATCTCAGCTACATGATGCACCTGAGCTCTCAGCCAACTCAAGTGTTGCCTCGCTGTACACGTCAAAAAACTGTTATGTATTTGTGAATCATTCATGTTTGTATGTTTTCAACTTCCTCTATTTTGCTTTTTCTGAACCAACTCTCCTAATATGTAGGTACACTCCTGGGGCAGATGCCATTCCACATACACGAAGGAATTGAAGCCTCAAAATCTGTGATTGTGTATTGGACACTATGTCAATGTATGAGTTGAGTTTTAGATTATATGAGTAATGTACACTATCACTAGTTTGGATTGATCTTGTATGAGTAATGGACACTGTCACTAGTTTGGATTGATCTTGTATAAGTAATGAACACTATAATGTAGAAAATCGCTAGTTTGGATTGATCAATATTGTTGTGTGCATGTAATGTCTATTATTCATGTCAAAATTTCGTTTGAAATGGAGAAGGAAGGAGAAAAAAAAAATTCAGACCTTCCAGGCTTGGCGCCAGGCTGGCTGGTGTCAACCTTCTGTTCCTCGGTGCCAGGGAGAGGGCCGAGGCAGGAGGCCGTCTGCCCCAGCCACCTCGGCGCTAGCCACCCTGGCGCCAAGGCCCTGCACCTCGGTGCCAACCCTGGGGCCAAGGCAAGAGGCCGTTGGCCACTCGCCTCGGCGCCAGGGTGGCTGGAGCCAAGGTCCTCCGCTTCGGCACCAGGCCTAGGGCCGAAGCCGGAGGCCATTGGCCACCTACCTTGGCGCCAGCCTCCCTGGCGCTGAGCCAGCATACCACCGAAATATTTTAACCTATTAATTTCTTAACCTATTAATTTTTCAAATATTTTAATGTTAGATGATGTAGCCCAATCCATATTCATCAAAAACTTAGAGAATCACTCCAACACCAAAACCAATTAAAAACATAACAATGCTCCATACCTGTCAATTATTATCCATAACAAGCTAAATCGACGTTACACAACTAATAGTTCCGGATTCAAATAATAGCACATGCACGTATAGTTCGACGTGAAACATTTCAAAAGATCGTTGTTACATGCCTTAGGGGATTCAAATAGTCGATCATATGCAATTTAATCTACTGGGTGCACCAAGGGTACTTTCCCTTCCTAAAGGCCTCCGGTCCGACTTCCTTCACATGCTTGGCTCTTGCTAGCTTCCTCTCCTAGTCGGCGCGCGCTCTTCCTTCTCCTTATGTTCTCTCTCCTCGATTCTCCTCTTCTCTTCGTTCAACTCGCATGCCCTTTGATATCGGCGTTCAAAGCATTGTTCCTCCCAAATCTTCTCTAAACAAAGCTGCTCCGCATCTTTTGGATGAATCTCCGTGTCGATCCACTCCACAAAGTCACATAGAGGAGATGGTGGCTTTGATGCCTTCACACAATACAACTTATTATAGTTTTCATAGTACAATCAAATGTCCACATAGACAAAACAAAACCAAATGTTTTTAATTTACCTACACCGGCTTCTTCAACTTTCCTTTTTTTTCCGTTGGCTGCGGCTTCTCCAGGGAGTAGGCATAGTTACAGCACATCCAATACCTTTGGCGGTACGTCGCATGGGCTTCGCTAATTGCAAACTTGCATTCGTCACCACACCAACACATGGGACGGGGAACACACAGTGGTGGTTGCTTACGAGGGACGTAACCAATTGCATCCATCCTACACAACATGTTGTCAATAATTTTAATATACACGGATTAACGATTTATATGAAATATATGGCGCAAAATAGCTATTTAATCTACCCATGTATACTAGAAGCCTCAAATCCACTATTGCTATTGTTTATACCTATATGTTACCTTGATGAAATCATACACATGTAATATTACAAGCCTCAAATCAAGCAATGCAAAGTTCAAAAATACAAATTTTAGATAAATTTGGTTTCTAGGGTTTCACCTCGATCTCTAAAATCAACCAATAAAACTAGAAAAAAGAAGGGGGAAAGGAGGAGGATACCTTGCTCAATGATTTCACGAAAAAAAATTGACGCAAAACGCCTCTAAATCGCACGGATTTGAGGAGTATAGGCGTGAGATGAGAGAGAGATAGGTTTGTTTCTTCTCGGGCTCAAGCTGCAGAAGGGAGGAGGAAGAACGAAGTGTGGGAGGAGGGAAGGGAAAAGCCTGGCGACGTCGGGGGGTGGGGGGGTCGGTGCCAATGACGCTGGCGCCGACCCTCGGCGCCAGGCCGAGCCCCTTGCCACGTCGTCTGCTAGCTTGGCGGCAACGCCAGGTGGGCCGGGGAGGTTGGTGCCAATAGGCTTAGTGCCAAGACATTGTACCTCGGCGCCAGACTACTGGCGCCGAAAATGAGATTCATTTTTTATTAAAGTTTTTCCAGGGGTCTATTTATAAAATAAGTTTAAAAAAAGACCAAAATATAAAAAACTCAGCTCGCGCCCATTGCCACCTAGTGCATTGGACTGGCTGTCTACCCTAAGTTGCCTAGAAGCTTGTGCATGTCTAACATGCTCGCAGCACTATGGGTCTTCCTAGCTCGATATTTGGAACAGAGGAGTAAGGACAAGAGGGACCGAGGGAGATCCGTATGAGTAAAACAAAATTTCTTGTGAAGTGTGGGCCAAAGCATTATGGATGGTGGTTTTGCTTTATCGTCTGCAAAGTTATCTATAAGTGACGTGGACGAAAATTGGGACCTACTACTTATTATATTGTTCTCTTTACTCTATGGAGAGGTCCCATACAAGGAGACAGGCCCAGGAGACCCTTTTTGGCTCTAAAATCGGAGATAACCAAACGGAAGAGGATCCAAGGAAAATATGTTAGCATTGGAATATGTTAAAACTTGGGCTACAAAGCTTTTTTTTAAAAAAATATTATTTTCAACCGCTAAAAAGCTACTGTCTTGCATGCCTATTGGTTGCAAAGTAAAAAAGCAACCATTTCCTACACAAGTACTCCCTTCGTTCCTTAAAGAGTGTTGTTTTAGCTAGTCAGAGAGAGATTAAGCATAAAATTAAAAGACTACTATGTCCTTAATTAATATGGAGAGAAAATAAGGAGACGGAAGAAAACGAGAAGAATGAAATAGTACTATTGGTTGAATGGTTAAAACGATAAAATGATATTAAAGACATCTAGTGGATCCCACTTAAAAAAATACTGGGATAAAATATTAGCCTTAAACAACAGTCTTTTAGAGACGGAGGGAGTATATATAGCACTACAAGCCATTCTTCACACACAAGCCTCCAAAACACAAGCATAGTGGCAAAGGTAGATCCTTCAAGTGTAGGGGGGTTTTTACAAGCTTACTCAATTTTTTGAAACACAAGTCAAGGTATTGAAAACGCAAGTAGCCAATACTATCAACACGTCCCACACATCACCCCAATTTTCCTATACTTCTGGTCAATATTTATGCAATTTTCAAGCTCATAAATCAATACCCTCACTTTCTACCTTCCGGTCATCCAACAAATTTCAACCATTTTGCACATACCAGACCAAGTGGAGCATCTAGGCCTACTAATTTAAATTTTTGGTAATTAATAACAATTACCGGTGAGGACTAATACTTTTATTTGAGATAAAAAGCCTATAAGTGGAAGTTTGTGGCGCACGTGAGTGGAATGGACGACCTCAATGGGGGTATTTGTGCAAGGAAAAAGTAAAACCTCAATAGGGTATTTGTGCATGGAAAAGGAAAAACGAGGGCTAAGGACATTTTCTAGTCTTCTATCAACAATGGTGTCGGATGACGTGATTGAATTGGCTAGTGTATGTTTCTAGTTTCCGTACTAAGTGTGATCTTGTGCCATTTTAGCTTCTAAGTCAAGTTGCACTTGCATTTGGCATGATAAAATCTTTTAGCTGCACTGGCCAGTCTGAGTAGGCATAGTGCAATCAGATCGATTTCAGACTACAGGCCTCAACCACTCTTTGCTCAATAGTGCTTGTGCCAAGTTCATGGTGCCGGTCTTACTGGCAGCTTGTGGCTGTTCTAACTGGCGAGGACAGCCTTAGATCAATTCCAGGTCTATGCTCCCGACCACCTTCAGCCAAGAGGACATTTGGAAGAAAACTCCCGCTTGGTCAGATTGACGGCTTCTAACTGAGCAAATACACCCCTACCTATAGCAAGGAAGCTTTCTTGACACTCCATTGCATTTTCTTGAGTTATTGCAAGCACTCTCACACCTTTGAGCATTTAGGTTTATTCAAGAGGTGTTGGAGAGTGAGCGAGCTAAGTCCAAGGTCATCAAAAACCTAGGTTGAGGGACGGGGTCATGGTACATGGGATGCCAATAGAAAAAAAATGGTTTGACTGGGGTATACCTCTTCAAAACAAAAAAAAATAGTTTAGTGGTACTATTGACCCGGTATGATATAACGGGGTTGAGGTTCACGATCCAAAGAAACTTGGATGGATGACCCTGGGATGAAGAAATTGGTCACGAACCTTTGATCATTGGGTCAAAAATCAAGATGTGATATGATATAATATATTGTTCATAACTTCATACATGATTTAAAGAGTAAGGAAAATGAAATGTAAGTGCACTTTTTTTACTTTAGTGGTGCCGTTCATAGCACTTAAAATAGCAAGTATGAATTTGAGTTCAACAAGCATAAATCCCACTCCAAACAATTACGCAAATAAGTCTAGACTCTAAAAAGCAAGCATCTCAAATTTCCAATTTCCAATATCTTAAGTAGCTAGCAGCAATGCACCATGGTGTCATGCAAGTTCACTCCAATAGTCATTTTTTCTACGGTAGAAACTGAGAATAAAGGTCACTTTTTCTATACTAGGGATTATATAATACTGATTCTCATCCCGTTTGCAATGGTGGTCCTTCTTTGTAGTTGTTAGTAAATCTTGAAAGCAGGCGTAGGTTTGACTAGATATAGACAAGCTTGTTTTTGTCGTTACATTCAAATTGTTTCAGGATGTATCCATAAGTACCTCATATTCTCTCTGCTGCGATGGGCTGCTAATAGGCTGAGATAGAACTTTATTTGTCACTTCTGCTAGTTGGGAGTAGGGATGAAAACGGTCGGAAACGGTCGAAAACGGTATTACAATATAGAAAACGAAAACGGTCGGTACGGGATTTTTCTATATTTTAGTAAATAATGAGGACAAAAAATGGTTGAAAATGATTGTGAAACCAATTGAAAATGACAATTTTTTATGTTTTGCCAAATTCGAAAACGGTCGAAAACGGTATCATAATATAGAAAACGAAAACGATCGGTACGGGATCTATCCCGTTCAGTTTCATCCCTAGTTGGGAGTCTCAGAGGCATAGTTGGACCACCATTCAGTTGGATCCATTGTGACAGCATCAAGATTTATAGCCTGGAGTGCATATATGCTCTTGTTTTATGCGGAAAGCAATGGATGGCTCCCATAAGAGCTTTTACTCATTTGAATATTCTGCTATCCTTTGAAATACTTCTATCACCTCCTCGTAACTGAGCATGATGTTCATCTTTTTTCCATTGTGCAAGAACTATTTTTTTTCCACTTTTTTAAAATCTACCTTATGTGGGTTATCATCTTTACTCATAATGTCTTTAATTATCCTAGACATGTCGTCCATTCTTTCATAAATCTCTCACATACTTTGATCTTTCTCATCAGTAAATTTTACTAGCTTGTATATGGGTTTAGTGATGGCAAGTACGTTTTCAACCTCATTTCAAAATTTGTCATGATTGATTGATTTAACAGTGGCCCTTGCCATCACTAAACCCATATCCAAGCTAGTAAAATTAAGTCATAAAGAAGATCCAACTATGAGAGATTTATGAAACAATAGACAACATGCTTGGGATGATTAAATAAATTATGACTAAAGATGATAACCCACACATGGGATATTTTAAAGAAGTGGAGAAAATAGTTCTTGCGCAGTGAGAAAAGATGAATATCCCATAGCTTGTGCTCTCGGCCCCAAATTCTATTATCATAATTATCTTGCAACTCCTGTTCCTGGAGGCATTGTAAGAAAAACACCAAGCCAATACAAAGAGGTTTTTTTTGGGGGGGGGGGGGGGGGGGGATACATAGCAAAAGCTTTTAAGGGAGCAGTTCACTACCTTACACATGAATAAGAGCATATATGCACACTCGACTGTTAAGCTTGATGCTGCATAATGGACCCAATTGAATGGTGGTCCAACTATGGCTCTGAGCTCCTCGAACTAGTAGTGGCAAAGGAAGTTATATCTCAGATAATTAGGCAGCTCATCGGCAGAGAGTAGTACTTATGGATACATCCACATCATGAAGAGAAACAAGCTGAATGTAATGACGGTGAACAAGCTTGTCTTTATCCATTCGAACTTGTGTCTTCAGTCAAGATTTACTAACAACTAAAAAGGACCACATCGCAAACAGGATGTACATCCTGATAATTATTCTATCTAATAAATGGTATTATCTCTACCGCTGAAAAGGTGAGCTTCATTTTCATTTCTACTTTCATCATTATTTTTTAATCATCTCCATTGTGCTTTGTGCTTATAGGTCTATAGGAAACAAGTACATGGCTGGTTGATTAGTTGATCTTTGGAGTGCTGGACTGTTGGAGTAAACTTAAATGACACCATGGTGCATTGTTGCTAGCTGCTTAAGGGCTTGGAAATTTAGAATGCTTACTCTTTTAGATTCTAGACTTATTTGTGGAATTGTGTTGGAGTTGGATTTATGTGTGTTTGATTCAGTTTCAGACGTCAGACTTATGTGTGTTGGATTTAGATGCATACTTGCTATTTTGAGTGTTGTGAACTACACTGCTTAACTGAAGTACAGAAGTACACCTCCATTTCATAGCCTTTACTTTTTAAATTACGTATGAAGTTATAAAAAATATATTATACCATACCACATCTTTCATGACCCTTGACCCATTTCTTCATCCCGTGTCATTGACCCAAATTCCTTTGGATCGTGAACCTTGACCTCACTGTATCGTCTTAGGTCATTGTCCCAAAAAGTATTTGTTCACGGCCAATTTAACTTTTTTAAGTTTAAAAATGTATATCCCCGTTGTACCAAAGGAGTACGCGCAGGCTACCATAGCAGAAAACAAAACTTTTCTACCGCGCACACCAGAACATTATGCGAGAGAGGGATCATGAATCGTTACCATTAGACAAGCAGTGCAATGGAAGAAGGGTTGGAGAAGCCGGTCCAACCACGCGTGTGTCAAGGTAGTAGTGGAAGTAGTCGATCTCCGTAGATCTAATCAGCGTCGATGTCGATCAACACCGCAATGAGCAGCGCCTCCACCAGAATCCACACGTCTGGGGCTGGAACGCCGATTACGAGTGTACTAGCACTCGTGAGCGGCTAGGGTTTGGCTCGGGAGGTGGCGGCTAGGGTTTAACTCGAGGTCAACAGAAAAACGTGAATCTCCTTGGCCCCTTGCCTCCCTATATATAGACCTCACTCGGGCCTCGTGGAGCGAGGCCTAGTAAGAGTCTACTCGGATCTCTATCCGAATCGAGTCCATATTCGAATCACATTCGAATAAGTATTCCAACCCTTTAAGCGTGCGACCCTGTAGGTTCACGTATATTTTGTCGCGACCCGGAAACGCCTTTCTGGTTACCCTGTTAATAGCGGCATCTAACAAGGCATATTAACCCCAAAATATACGTAAAGATCATATCGGCTGAACCTGTAATGTCCTTATATACAAATCCCTTTGTCTCAAGATATCGATTGAACTCAAGGCGAGACTTGTGTCATCCTTTTAATAGCTCAATCACTTTCTCAATCCTATGATGGATTACAAACTTGTGATTGACACCTCAATCACACTAGTATGGCCATGCACTTCCATAATCTATTACATCGAGGGGCCCAGAGATATCTCTCCCGTAAGGAGAGGCAAATTCTATCTTGATCATTCACATCCCACTACATGTTTCATAGCAAACCCGAAGACTACTTTTATGACTACCCAGTTACGGAGTAGTGTTTAGTAGTCCCAAAATAAGCTACTACGTATGTTGGGAACCATGATGATCTTAAGTCTAAGAACTCTACATAAACACTACTTGAGACTAACTGATAACACATAAAATCTCTACAGTATCTCATGGCGAGTCTATCCAACATATGCTCACTAACATATGTCCATATTATCGATTTGGTATCTCCATACCATGATCCATGAGACATGATCATCAATCAATACATATGCTGATGTTAAAATTATATTTGTTCCTCATATGATATATAATCAGAGATCATTTAGAAATAGCAATATTTGACATTACGAGTCTTATGAATAAGTCACGTACTCATTGATCAACAATGATAATGTCTATTTCAAGGAACAAATCAATACATTATAAACATAGCATGTGATATATATAACATCTCCATGTTGCTTCTAGAGTATATCACTAACAGTCTCCCACTTACACTAGAGTCAACCATGTAGGTATCTAATACCCATTGCCCTAGTGTGAGCCTCATGCTTTGGCTGGGGAAGCGGTTTTGTCAACGGATCAGCAATGTTCAAATCCGTTTGTACTTTGCATATCTTTACATCGCCTCTCTCTACTATCTCGCGGATGAGATAAAAACGTCGTAAAATATGCTTGGACTTCTTGTGAGATCTAGGCTTCTTGGCTTGCGCAATGGCCCCACTATTATCACAGTAGAGGTCCATTGGACTGAAGGCACTAGTCATCACACTAAGCTCGAAAACAAATTTTTTGATCCAAACAGCTTCTTTAGAAGCTGCAATGTACTCGGCTTCCATTGTAGAATCAGCAACCGTCTCCTGCTTGGAACTCTTCTAGCTCACCGCACCGCCATTTAGGCAGAACACAAATCCAGATTGCGATCTAAAATCGTCTTTGTCAGTTTGGAAGCTAGCATCAGTGTAACCATTTACAACGAGCTCTTCTTCACCTCCATAGACGAGGAACACATCTTTAGTTCTTCTCAAGTACTTTAAGATGTTCTTTACAGCAATCCAGTGACCTTCACCTAGATCTGATTGGTATCTACTCGTAGTACTTAAAGCATACGAGACATCTGGACGTGTACAAAGTATGGCATACATAATGGACCTAATGGCCGAAGCATATGGGATCGCATTCATCTTCTCCCGCTCATCAGGTGTACTAGGACACTGACTCTTGCTAAGATTTATACCATGTGACATAGGTAGGAAACATTTCTTAGAGTTCTGCATGTTGAACCTTTTCAACACCTTGTCAATGTATGTATCTTGACATAATCCAATTAGCCTTCTTGATTGTCGGCGAAATGAGACAGGGGGTCCCACATGCCCTGGGGACGCGTGGGTCTTCGGCCACGGCAGATCCCCGGGGGGCCATCTTTTCACCGGCCCCGGGGACGTCCTCGGGGCGGCATCGCTCCATCGGCCCCGGGCTCATCCCCGGGGCGTTATCGCCATCGGCCCCGGGCTCGTCCCCGGGGCGTCGTCTATATCGGCTCGGCCCCGGGGCCTCATTGGCCTCAGGCCCGTGCCTTGCCTCCGGGC
The DNA here is from genome assembly GCA_003991445.1 of Oryza meyeriana var. granulata. NCBI lineage: Eukaryota > Viridiplantae > Streptophyta > Magnoliopsida > Poales > Poaceae > Oryza > Oryza meyeriana. Next base: position 98,693 of record RYFJ01003668.1, read on the forward strand.
GCCATCGACTCACTCCCTGCCCGGGGCCCACATATCGGTCCCCGGCAGGCTCTGAACCAGCTCCCCAAATATTCGCATTAACGGTGAGGTGACAGGGCGCCTCCCGCCTGTCTCCCGACAGCATCCCGACAACATCTCCAGGAGACAGCCGCTGTCACTTCTCTGCGCTCCAGCCGCCCACAGCAGACCACGCTCCGGCCGACCGCAGTAGCAGAGCCAGGCGGCGACTAGACGTCCCTCCGGCACGGCGCGGCAGACGGGCGCCGACCGGCATGACAAGACGTAGCTCTCTCTCTCTCACCACTGATGCTAGACGCTGTGGACTCCCCTAATTCTATAAAGGAGGATCCAAGCCGACGGGCAGAAGACGACCAAGCTTTAGCATTAGCAACTGCCGAAGCCAGAGTTCACATTAGAGCCGTCCTAGTTGATCAACCCCTCCTGGTTGAGCAGTTCTCCTGGTCAAGAGCTTCTCCCGGTTGAGAACTCCTCCCAGTCGAGGCCTTGGTCTTCTACCTCAGCTCGTGTGAGTCTCCTTCGGGTCCGACGGCCGGCAGAGCGGCCGGGGCCGGTGAACGCCTTGTAACACAGCTATACACATTCTCCCACATAGCATACACACAGGAGTAGGGTATTACGCTCCGGCGGCCCGAACCTGTCTAAACGCCTCCTGTCTCTCTTTCTCTCGCGATTGCCTCGGTTCGGACGGTCCGGTCCCGAATCGGACGGTCCAAACCCTGTAACCTCCAGCTCGGGTCCCCTCTGTTCCGTCCCGAGCGCTGATCCGTCTGACGCCACGTACGCCTGAAAACTACTCCCCTGGCCGAATCTCAAAGGGGGGTCTCCTGACTTCCCGCCGTCGAGGTTTCATCCTCCGACATTGATTTATCTCTATAGATCTTGATGCCCAGAATGTATGTCGCTCTCTTAAGTCTTTCATAGAGAAACTATTTTTCAATGAAGACTTAACAGATTCGAGCATAGGAATGTCATTTCCGATCAGTAATATGTCGTCCATATATAGATCAGAAATACAAGTGCACTCCCACTAGCATTTTTATAAACACAAGGCTCTTCTTCGTTCTTGATGAAACCAAACTCTTTGATCACTTCATCAAAACAAATATTTCAACTCCGAGACGCCTGCTTTAATCCATAAATGGATCTTTGCAGTTTGCATATCTTTCCAGCTGATTGTGGATCAACAAAACCCATGGGATGTGTCATATACACATCCTGACTCGGCTTTCCATTAAGGAAAGCTGTTTTGACATCCATTTGCCATATTTCATAGTCGAAATATGCAGCAATCGCTAGAATGATCCGAATAGACTTTAGCATTGCGACGGGCGAAAAAGTTTCATCATAATCAACACCTTGAATTTGTTTGAAACCTTTGGCCACCAATCATGCCTTATAGATGTGAACATTTCCATCCATGTCTATCTTTTTCTTAAAAACTCATTTGCACTCAATGTTTTTAACACCATCAGGTGGATCAACCAAGTTCCAAACTTGATTACTATGCATGGATTCAATTTCGGATCTCATGGCTTCAAGCCATTTCTCAGAGTCTAGCCATACCATCGCTTCTTCATAGGTCTTAGTCTCATCGTTGTCTAACAATAATATATCCCTTTGTTGAGTAGTCAAGAACATGTAGCTCTCAGGTGTACGACGTGACCTCTCTGACCTACGTGGTGCCAATGTGTCTACAACAGATGCTTCAACACTTTGTTCATCCTGCTGTTGTTCTGTAGGAGTTGAAATATTTTCAGGTGTTTCTCGAATTTCTTTGAGTTGCACTGTTCTCCCACTATCCCTTCTTGAGAGAAACTCTTTCTCTAAGAAGACACCATATCGGGCAACAAACACTTTGCCTTCATATTGATTATAGAAGTAATATCCTTTTGTTTCCTTAGGATACCCGACAAAGAAGCATTTGTCAAACTTAGGAGTGAGCTTATCAGATTGCAAACGTTTTACATAAGCCTCACATCCCCAAATCTTAAGGAAAGACAAGGTAGGATGTTGTCCTGTCCACATCTCATATGGTATCTTTTCTACTGACTTTGATGGAACTCTGTTTAGTGTAAACGCGGCAGTTTCAAGAGCGTATCCCCAAAAGGACAATGGAAGATCACTTTGGCTCATCATGGATCGTGCCATATCTAATAAGGTGCGATTTCTCCGTTCAGATACCCCATTCCACTGAGGTGTTCCTGGTGGAGTCAACTGTGGAACAATTCCACAATCCTTCAGATGATTGTCAAACTCATGGCTCAAATACTCACCTTCATAATTAGATCGTAGAAACTTGATTGTTTTACCTAAATGATTTTGTGCTTCATTTTGGAATTCCTTAAACTTTACAAAGGATTCAGACTTATGTTTCATTAGGTACACATATCCATATCTACTGAAGTCATCAGTAAAAATTATGAAGTACTGAAAACCATCTCTGGCTGTTGAGCTTATTGGTCCACATACATCAGTATGTATGTGGGTGCCATGGGCCCCGGGTACCTCATGACAAGCATATGGGCCACTCGGATAGAGGATGGGCCTAGCCTTGTAATTAGAGATATAGCTAGATTCGGCAGACTTCGCCTTGTATGGAAAGGTATATACAGTCCTAGTCGGGTGTGTTATATCTCTAAGGGGAGATCTCCTAGTCGTAATCCGATGGGGACTCCTACCTTGTAACCTTGTCCCCCAGTATATAAGGGGAGGCAGGGCGCCCCATGAGGGCAGGTGCACACAAGTTCATCAGAACCACCACCGTATATCCTCAAAGGAATACATATAAACTGGACGTAGGGTATTACCTCACATCGAGGGCCTGAACCAGTATAAAATCTCCCTGTGTTCCTTTGCAATCCACCGAGTTTCCATCCGCCGAGTAGCCCCATATATTTATTGCCGGTGTAAAACATCGACAGTTGGCGCGCCAGGTAGGGGCTTCGGCGCGATCTACATCTACAAGCTCGATGGATCCAGCAACCGAAGTCGACGGCGGCAAACTCCCCCCCGGAGATACAATCGCATTCAGAAGCCTTGACTTCGTCGCCGACCAGATCGGCAATCTCACCCCGGCCGACACGGACCCGATCCAACCGGCCGAGGAACCAGCTGACTCCGCGCCAGTCGGCCCACATGACGCTGCGGCAATCTTCGACGACATGCTGCGGCGATCTCCAATACGCCCGAGTCCAGGGACAACTCTTCCTTCCAGTGTTCGACTCGGACTCGGTTCTGAGCCAGCCGAGATCGGGCCGAGAAGGGAAGAGATCGTCAACTTCCCGTTCGGACTCGGCGACGCCGCGGATATCTACAATCTACATCCGACGCGGCAAACCTGATCCCCTGGAGTTCGACTCGGATACGGCTCCGAGCCGCTTGAGATCGGATCTAGGGAGGTCGGAGTTACAATCACCCCCATCAACTATTCCGACTACGACTCCCAGTCGGATTCCAACTCCAAGTCGGATACCAGCTCGGCAAGCTTCACTCCGCCACGAGAAATCTTCATGGCATCCAAAGGCTCTACTCCTACTCAGGAATCACGCCGACTACACGAAAAACAAGAGGAGGAGGCCTGCCGTCTGCGAGAACAACAGGAGGAAGAAGCAAGACGCCTGCACACCCGCAACGACGGCCTACGCAGGGCTGGGCGAACCACTCAGCAACAAACCCTCCAAACAAGGGTCGGCAACCACGACGTCTTCGTCACGCCCCAACAGAACATCGTGGCCGCTGCAACTCTACTGGATACACTCCGGTTCGGACCTGATCACCAGGCCACCCCGACGATCGCAAGGATAAAAGCCATGCTTACAGCTGCTGCATGTCAACAACACCAACAGTCGGGTGATACCCTCATACCGACCAACCGGTCGATTTCCCCAACGGCAGTCTCATCCGCTTCAAAGCGACGCCGAGCAGCCGGCTCTAGTCGGCAGCACTCGGAGTCACACCAAACGTCACTCGGCAACCCCAACGACGACCGGCGGCTCCGAGGCCAACCACGGCGTGACCTTCAGCAAAACGTCAGCGCTTGGCGCCGCGAACGAGAGGAAGATGAGCAACGCCAACTGGAAGACGAGAACGAGTGCTTTGGCCTCCACCACGAGCGGTCTCGCCGCCGTACTCGGAGTCGGAGCCCTCTTGACAATGAAGGCATACCAGCCTTCACCCAGGAGCTACAACAGGTCGACTGGCCATCGGGTTTCAAGCCTACAGGAGTCAAAAAATACGACGGCAAGACCAATCCCGAGTCTTGGCTCACGGTCTATACTACGGCAATCCGAGCAGCTGGAGGAGATCACAAAGTCATGGCTAACTACCTCCCGGTCGCTTTTGCCGACTCAGCGAGGACATGGCTAACAGGACTTCCCAAGCAATCAATCGGCTCTTGGGGAGAACTCCGGGAACGTTTCATCACCAACTTCCAGGGAACATACGAGAGGCCATCTTCCGAGTACGACCTATATCAGTTGCGTCAAAGGAAGAACGAGTCTCTTCGTGACTTCATCAAGAGGTTTTCTGAGAAGAGGAACTCAATCCCGAAGATCAAGGACGAGGTCGTCATCGCCGCCTTTCGAAAAGGAGTCAAAGACATCTCGTTCATCGACAAATTCACGCGGAAGCCTCCCAACTCTGTCAAGGCCCTATTCGACATGGCAAACAAGTACGCCGACTCGGCCCACGCTGTTGCCGAGGCCCTCGATGACAACAAGTCACCCTGACAGAAGAAGCGGGACGACACCGACGACGCGGTCCCAACTAAAGCTGGGAATCGCAAACGCAAGTCAGACGGCTCCATTGTGGCAGTCGGTCACGACCGCCTTCAACCTTCAACAACTGAGGATTATCAGAACAACAAGTGACATGCTCGGGGGCTCACAAGCTCAAACACGAGGATGGCATCCCCACTCCCAAATACCGAACAGCTAAGTCGCTTTCTGATAAACATCTCCTCACTCGGCCTTGCTAGTGCCACAGCCGCTTACACCTAATAGGTGTATAAGCTGCGCATTTTACTTTTTTTCCGTTTTTGCTCTTAAATGATCACAAAAGTACTCGAGTAGCATAAATCTCGATCCGTGAAACTCTGCTCCATGTAAGACGAACTCAAGTCACCCAAAACGCGTGCCTGGGAAAGAGCCATGAGCCAACTCCCGACGCTAGGGGGCTATGACTAGTCGGGCAGAGTGCTTAAACGTAAGGGGTCAACTACTCGAGGAAATTAATATCAAAAAGAGGAAGAACACGTATTTACATACATTGTAAAATACATTTTATTCGGGTGATTATTTTCATCATCAGATGCTACTCATCCGATATTTTTATATTGCAGGCCCAGCTCCGGATATGCGTGACAGGAACTCAGGGCTTCGAGCCTATCTCCTACGCTCGGGGGCTGGACAAGTCTGCCGAAATACACTCGGGATGCTCCATGAGGGCTATTTACCGAGTACTTGCGCCAGTCGGGACGTCATCTTCCCCGACTACGCTCCATGGGAGCTAACAATCGGCCCCCGGCGCCAGTCGGGGCTGTGTACCACTCGGCTAAGTAGGGTACGCCCCATGAGGGTCGCCAGCCGAATCCTACGCTAATGCTAGGTTCGGGTACCTTATTTGGCCGCAACTCTGTCAGGTTGGGTACGCCCCATGAGGGTCGCCAGCCGAATCCTATGCTAATGCAAGATTCGGGTGCCTAGCTTGGCTATAACTCTGTTGGATAGGGTACGCCCCATGAGGGTCACCAGCCGAACCCTCTGCTAATGCAAGGTTCGGGTACCTTGTTCGGCTTTTCCCAAGTCAGAGAAGACTTACATCGTCAAAGCGCATCCGGAGTTCTCATGCACTGCGTCACACCTGAGGAGGGCAAGCAGATCCTGCAACATACCTACTCGGGTACATGTGGCAACCAGTTTGCATCCAGAACGTAAGTCGGAAAGGCTTGCGAATAAGGATTTCTCTGGCTGATTGCGGTTACCAACACCAAAAAACTCATCCTGACATGCGATGGATGATACTTCCCTAGAGCTAGGCTGGGTAGGTTGGTTCAGGCCGACTTACTTGGTAATAGCCACCAAGACATGAGTTCCTACAGTAGCATGCTCCATGTGGGCCGCCCGCAGGCTGAGTTGAAATTATAGCGCTGGTGCTACCCACAGGAACCGATGAGGTAAACAGATATGCTTCATGAGAGCCTTATTGCTAAACATATATGTTTGGGTATCTGTCTTATCCACCAGGTCTCGAGGATACATCCTTACAGGGATCACAAGCTGGTCTTCATTAAAGTTGGAGATGCAGGTATCTCTCTCGAGTACACCTAACCACGTAATGGATTTATTTTTCATACAGTGGTACTCGGCCTACATGCGTGGCCACCAGTTGCCATGAGCAGCATTATTCCCGCTGACATGACGCGGATGAGTCTAACTTTCGAGTAGTACACTACTCGGGAGAGACTATAAAATTCTCATTCCCGCTGACATGAGGCGGATGAGTCTAACTTTCGAGTAGTACACTACTCGGGAGAGACTATAAAATTCTCATTCCCGCTGACATGACGCGGATGAGTCTAACTTTCGAGTAGTACACTACTCGGGAGAGACTATAAAATTCTCATTCCCGCTGACATGACGCGGATGAGTCTAACCTTCGAGTAGTGCACTACTCGGAAAAGACTATAAACAATCTTCCAGCTGACGAGCTGAAGAGTCTAACTTCCGAATGGGACGCCACTCGGGAAAGACTATAAACACCTTTTCCGGCTGACATGATGCCGACGAGTCTAATTTTCGAGTAGTATACTACTCGGGAAAGATTATAAACACCCCATTTTCCAGCTGACATGACGCTGAAGAGTCCCATATACGAGTAGCATCCTACTCGGCAAGACTATAAACGCACATTCCGACTGACATGAAGTCGAAGAGTCCTATATACGAGTAGTTCCCTACTCGGCAAGACTATAATCATATTCCGGTTGACATGATACCGAAGAGTCTCATGTACCAGTAGTAATCTACTCGGGAAAGACTACAAGGTTAAAGATCTTTGACTTCATGTTTAATTGTTTTCACAATTAAGCACAAAGTCGGGGGCTACACCTAATAGGTGCGCCTATTCGGCGCACACTATTCCAACATCTACATGGAGACCTTCATAGCCTCGCTGCCAGCTGACATGAAGCAGGACTCGGGAGAAGCAGCACTCAGACAAAGAGTACTCGGGAGCAATGCACTCGAGAAGACTTCACCGTGGAGGATGAGCACTCGGCATCAGCTGTGACTCAACTATGAAGGTCTCGGGGGCTACTGTGGGTGCCATGGGCCCCGGGTACCTCATGACAAGCATATGGGCCACTCGGATAGAGGATGGGCCTAGCCTTGTAATTAGAGATATAGCTAGATTCGGCAGACTTCGCCTTGTATGGAAAGGTATATACAGTCCTAGTCGGGTGTGTTATATCTCTAAGGGGAGATCTCCTAGTCGTAATCCGATGGGGACTCCTACCTTGTAACCTTGTCCCCCAGTATATAAGGGGAGGCAGGGCGCCCCATGAGGGCAGGTGCACACAAGTTCATCAGAACCACCACCGTATATCCTCAAAGGAATACATATAAACTGGACGTAGGGTATTACCTCACATCGAGGGCCTGAACCAGTATAAAATCTCCCTGTGTTCCTTTGCAATCCACCGAGTTTCCATCCGCCGAGTAGCCCCATATATTTATTGCCGGTGTAAAACATCGACAATGTATGAGTGCCAATAAGTCACTTGCCCTTTCACCTTGACCGATGAAAGGTGACCTTGTTATTTTGCCAAGTAAACAAGATTCACATATTTCAAATGATTCAAATCAAATGAGTGCAGAAGACCATGTCTATGGAGCTTCTTCATGCATTTCTCATTTATGTGACCCAAGTGACAATGCCAAATAAATGTGGGATTCAAATCATTAGGATGTTGCCTCTTTGTATTAATGTTATAGACCGGTGCCCCTTCAAGATTTAAAACATATAACCCATTCACAATAGGAGTATGACAATAGAACATATCTTTGAAATAAAGAGAACAACCATTGTCCATAGATCTAAAGTCATAACCTTCTGCTTGCAAATATGAAGCAGAAATAACGTTCTTAGAAAAAGATGGAACACAATAACAATTATTCAATTCCAAAACTAATCCTGAAGCTAAATACAATGGCATGGTGCCAACAGCCACCGCAGCAACTCTTGCTCCATTGCCAACACGAAGATCCACTTCGCTCCTTCTCAAACTTCTACTTCTTATTAGCCCCTGCAACGATTTGCATATGTGAGCAACTGATCCGGTATCAAATACCCAAAAATCAGTAGATGAAGTAGCAAGATTGATCTCTATAATATTTATACCTAAAGTGGAAGTCGCACTTCCCTTCTGCTTGAGATCCTCCAAGTACTTTGAGCAGTTCCTCTTCCAATGTTCTGATTCCTTGCAGTAAAAGCAAACTGCATCAGGAGCAGCGCCCTTCTTGTCTTGCTTGGTCTTGGATCTGCTCGCGATCTCATCGGGAGTTAACTTTCTCTTGACCACGTATTTCTTGACATTGGGCTTGCCCTTGCCTTTCTGCATCATCATCACATGACTGGTGCTTTTCTTAATGGTTTTCTCGGCAGTTTTAAGCATCCCATGCAACTCAGCCAAGATCTCGTCCACGTTGTTCATATGATAGTTCAATATGAATGGCTCAAAACTCGGATGGAGCGACTGGAATCACATTAGTAGCCAACTCTTGGCTAAGGGAAAAATCAAGCTTTTTTAGACTCTCAATGTAGCCAATCATCTTAATCACATGAAAGCTGATGGGATTTCCTTCAGCAAGCCTGCACGCAAACAAGGACTTTGAAGTGTTGAACCTCTCAGCCCTTGCTTGGTTCTCAAACATACCACGCAACCCCACAATGATATTGTAAGCATTTGTGTTCTCATATTGCTTATGAAGCTCAGAGGACATTGTGGCAAGCATGAGATAGCTCATATCAAGGAAATCATCCGTGTGCTTCTCATAAGCTCTCCGTGCAGCTACAGAAACATTATTAAGCAAGTTCTCAGGAAATGGAGTCTCAAGGACATACTCCTTGCGCTCTTGCTTGAGAACAATTCTTAAGTTGCGATACCAATCTATAAAGTTCGTTCCATTGAGTTTTTCTTTCTCAAGAACAGATCGCAAATTAAAATAACTGGATGCTGCGTTAGCTGACATGATCTACAATATGAGAATATGAAAAGTTTAGCACTATGTTTATATTTATCTTTTATTAAACTATTTAACAAAAGACTCCCACTATGTGTTTTGCAACAAAACTCCCTCTAAGTTACATAGTGGGTCAAGATCCTCATTTCACTGATTCCTAATGAGCTTTGGCATCACGGCTAGAAAACTGGTGACATGGGTAAGCAACACCTTGCTAATCATATCCATATGTGACTCTTGCCTGTTGGGTGGTATCACTATGCCCCGGCCCCAACCCGTGCCCCAAGATCCAAAGCTATTCTGATGATCTTGTTAAGTAAACCAAATGCTTCCGCATGTAGATGCCTGATATCTACCCCAAATAATGATGATAACCAACTGCATCCTATTTTGGTAGGCCTACAATATGGTGATCATTATATTTTGGTGCAACATATGGAAGGGCATAAACATCTAATTTTTATTATGAGGGACTCTATCCTACCATAGCAACATATCACATATATAATTGCATAAGAGTAAGATAGAAAACATCACAGATAAACACATACATCTGTGAATTAGTATGGCCCAAAAGGATGGTGATCCCCATCTCCATGTAAGTGTAGATTTTCTTCATCCTCCACATCTCTTCTTTGGGTCACCATGCTTGAAAACTTGTAACCTCAAGTCTAGACTACTACCTATAATAGCTAGCAATTGAAGATTACAAGGATGGATTCAAGCACTAAGGTCGACACGCAGGTCGTTAAATACAATTAAGACAGCTAACAAAAGCTGAAAAATCATGACACGTAGGTCATGAACAAATGTTACATGCATCATATACATCTCATACATTCCAAATAAACTATAGGGCCATACTAATTCACATCATTCTCTGTAAAAACAAGTTAGATGTAGAATCGCATTCTATCTAACGATGTGAACCTATGACGCTATAAAGGGGGGTTCGCATGGCGGTCCCGCTATATAAGGGGTCGAGGGGGGAGCCGCCCCCCGCGGGTTTCAGGGCAGCGCCCTGAACACCCTACGAAATTCACAGATCCAATCTATGAAATCGCTATGGAAAAACTATTCGGCATAACCACTTTATGCCGATCCGAGACAATCTCCAGGACTCTAGTTTTTCCACTGGCCCAGGGCTATCAGATCCATAACCTACTAGCATTCGGTATAGCCACCTTATGCCGATCCGAGACAATCTCCAGGGCGCTAGTTTTGCCTCATCTAACCCCTATTCACGGATTGATCTTATCAACCCGTGCCTTCATCGATCCATCACATGAACCGACTAATCTAGACTGCAATAGATCTAATCTACTACTCCCGTATATCAACATATGCGATGACCCAGATCGTAAACTATGCAAGATGGCTCTGATACCACTGAAGGAGTACGCGCAGGCTACGATAGCAGAAAACAAAACTTTTCTACCGCGCACACCAGGACATCATACAAGAGAGAGGAATCATGAATCGTTACCACTAGACGCGTAGTGCAGCGAAAGAAGGGTTGGAGAAGTCAGTCCAACCACGCGCGCATCGAGGTATAGTGGAAGTAGTCGATCTCCGTAGATCTAATCAGCGTTGATGCCGATCAATGCCACAATGAGCAGCGCCTCCACTGGTATCCACACGTCCGGGGCTGGAACACCGATTGCGAGTGTACTAGCACTCTGAGCGGCTAGGGTTTGGCTCGAGAGGTGGCGGCTAGGGTTTAGCTCGAGGTCAACAGAAAAACATGAATCTCCTCGGCCCCTCGCCTCCCTATATATAGACCTCACTCAGGCCTTGTGGACCGAGGCCTAGTAAGAGTCTACTCGGATCTCTATTCGAATCGAGCTCATATTCGAATCACATTCGAATAAGTGTTCCAACCCTTTAAGCGTGTGACCCTATAGGTTCATGTATATTTTGTCGCGACCCGGAAACGCCTTTCTAGTCACCCTGTTAATAGCGGCCTCTAGCAAGGCATATTAACCCCAAAATATACGTAAAGATCATATCGGCTGAACCTGTAATGTCCTCATATACAAATCCCTTTGCCTCACGATATCAATTGAGCTCAAGGCGAGACTTGTGTCATCCTCTTAATAGCTCAATCACTCTCTCGATCCTGTGATGGATTACAAACTTGTGATTGACACCTCAATCACACTAGCATAGCCATGCACTTTCATAATCCATTACATCGAGGGGCCCAGAGATATCTCTCCCGTAAGAAGGGGCAAATTCTATCTTGATCATTCACATCCTACTATATGTTTTATAGCAAACCCAAAGACTACTTTTATAACTACCCAGTTACGGAGTAGTGTTTAGTAGTCCCAAAATAAGCTACTACGTATGTTGGAAACCATGATGATCTCAAGTCTAAGGACTCTACATAAACATTACTTGAGACTAACTGATGACACATAAAATCTCTGCAGTATCTCATGGCGGGTCTATCCAATATATGCTCACTAACATATGTTCATATTATCGATTTGGTATCTCCATACCATGATCCATGAGACATGATCATCAATCAATATATATGCTGATGTTAGAATCATATTTGTTCCTCATATGATATATAATCAAGGATGATTTAGAAATAGCAATATTTGACATTAAGAGTCTCATGAATAAGTCACGTACTCATTGATCAACAATGATAATGTCTATTTCAAGGAACAAATCAATACATTATAAACATAGCATGTGATATATAATATCTCCATGTTGCTTCTAGGGCATATCACTAACAACCACGACCCCGTCCCTTGACCCATTCAACCTTGCTACAACATGGACATTGTTGTGGAGGAGACATGGTGAAAAAGCAGTGGACCCAAGTTCAGAAGTAACCGGGGGACTCCTATTTCTAGTCAAGGCTTATGATGGTTAAGGATTCCTTCTTACGCTGGGGATCTTTCAAGGTTCATAATGGTTCTCAATTGAGGTTTTGGGAGGACTGTTGGTTGGGCAATTCTTCTTTTGCAAGCTTTATCTTTTGTTATATTATCTACCTATGAACAAAAATGCTAAAGTGGCAGATGTCTTAAGAAGATGCCATTAAATGTTTCTTTCAGGAGGGCCTTGGTAGGAAATGATCTAATAGCATGGTATAACTTAATGTCATAAGTGGTTTCAGTTAAGCTCTCAAATCAAAGTGATGCTTTTGTATGGGAAGCTCACAAGAATGGAATCTTTCCCATTAACTCGACCTACAAAGCTCTCATATACTGTGATGTAGTACCAAGGAAGATGTTCATTTGGAAACTTAGAGTTCCTTTGAAAATACAAATATTCCTATGGTACTTAAACAGATGGGTCATTTTGACCAAGGAGAATTTAGAGAAAGGAAATGGAAGGGTAGTACTAAATGTTGCTTTTGTAATTCTAATGAAACAATACATCATCTCTTTTTTGAGTGCCAAATTGCACAATGTGTTTGGAATGCCATCTTCGTAACTTGTAGGTTTCAACCATCTAATAGTGTTGGTAATCTTTTTGGTAGTTGGCTGAATGGTTTTCAATCTAGGCTAAAGTATCAAATCTTTGTGGGCATAGCGGCTTTGTGTTAGGCAATATGGCTTTATAGGAATAATGTAGTCTTCATTGACTCCAAAACTTACTCCTTTTTCGAGTAATCTTTAAGCACTACACCATGACACAAAATTGCCGGCAGACATCTACCGCTAAACGTATAAATTCATCGACTAATTATTTGCTGCTAAAGGTTACTGTTAGGCTATGTGCCGGTAATGATAAAATGGTGGGTCGGATCCATACCAATATAGTTTCTTCAGTTTTAAAATGTCATTATAATTCATAAAATTCAAGTCATGCCATTACAATTTTGTAGGTATTGGAGATATGCCACTACTTACCTCTTTAATACATTTTCTAAAATTTCACAAATTGTAATGGCATATTCTAAAATTGGAAAAATTATAATGGTATGGATCCAATTAACTCTAAAGTTGTAGGCAAGAATTCCATCAGCACATTTACTACATGGTAATCTACCGGTAAAAGGTGTCTGCCGAGAAATTCTATCTGCCGGCAAAAATAAGTTATTCACTAACGAATTATCCACCAATAATAACTTTTGCCATCAAAACTTACCTTGGCGGGTATCTGCAAGGAATACTTTTTCGGCGGATAAATTGACAATCAATGCCATCTTTGTCGGCGGTTGGTTTGATAGCAATTTTATGTTATGGTGTAGTGAAGAGGACATACTGCGTGCGTCAGTGGTTTTTGTTGCTTAAGGAGGATAGCAAAAAAGATGAAAGAAGATTGCAAGTTATTGGATGCTAAAGTCTTGGAATTTTTATTAAAGTATGAGTGGAACTTGAGAAGATTAGAAGCCTAGTTGTGTCTTGTCTTTTGTTTGGTGGATGTTTTAAGTTGTTTTGTTTCTTCCATACGGAGTTTATCGTAAGTGCTCGTGGTGTGTGAATGGTTATGAGGTTTCTTTTTTAAGTGTTGAAATCTAAGTACTCTTGTACTGTTGTTGTTGGCTGTATATACCCGGTTTGTGTGTAGAGGATGAATTTTAATCTATTTTCTAAAAAAAATAAAATTAGAACCCAATTCTACGTGTGCATAAGCAGTATGTCTATGCAGCATTCCCTAATTAAGAAAAGTTAAGATCAGGTGTACCAGAAACATCATAATTCGACCGGAGCACCACATAATCCAACATGGTAATAACCATATGACATCCAGGGGTGCATTAAAGCTAACAACATTTTTCTCAGCTTTTCCTTTCAAGCTGATTTCTCTGACAAGAAGGTGTCTAGGAGCACCTAAACTAGAGCTGACAATTTCAGCACCTAAACATGAGAAACGATCTGGCGAAAAACCGAAGCGACAACCGAAACCACCAATCCTGTCTACCTATTGAGGTAAAACAGCTACAAACCCCAGTCCCACCATTAGACGATCAGAGCCACTAAGGACTTCAGCTGAAGGCTGAAAGCTCATCTCCATGGGAAGTCAGCCAAGGCTTGTTGGCTGCTGGTGTTAAATGAGCCACTTGCACTCTGGTTTTGAGGGCTACCATGCCCTCCTGAGGATCCACTGGGAGTCCCTCTGGATGGTGGAGTGCTTACCCCTGGAAATAGAGCCCCACCCGGCACAGCCTGCTTGGGCCCCTTTTTCCCATCAGCTACAAAGCTCCCAATGACCACCTGAACACCAATATAATGAAACAAACCATTAGACAGATTTAATTGAAAGTGTGCCAGTTGGTAGGAAGAAAGCCAATAGGAAACCTAGCGCTCGACTATCTTTCATAGAGATAGTAGTTCGTTAATATAATGTCCTTTTGCAAGTCAGTTATAATCATGATTTTACGTAGTAGGAGAAAAGGGCTTTATAGTAGAGAAACAAAGGAAACAGTGTACAGAACTGAGCTCTCAACAAAGAAACCATAAGATCTTAATAGGACAAATAAAAATTATTATGTACATTAATTGAAAGGTGGAAAACCTGAACAGGTGAAGCTGCATTCAGAGGTCCTGCAACCCCGCCACCTAAAACACGTCCATCAGGACCAGCAAGCGAAACACTAAGTCCCCCAGTTCGACTGCTCAGACCATCACTTTCTGAGAGCAGATATGATCCAGATAAAGAAAGAATCTCAAAATGTCCCTGCATATTGAATCTAAAAGATTATGACATTTCCAAAACTGTATGCACGTTTAGAATTCAAATAACAGAATTTATTTCAAAAATGACAAATCGTGTGCTTTGGATGCAATATGGGTGAAAGGGCATGGTGAGGCACTTTTTGTAAATACTACCTCACAGTACTCCCATTATAATCCTGAAAATTTGGCAGGAGATGAGGTACAACCATTGTACAAAATTTGGAGTGGTGATCGAACCAGTGAGATCACAGGTTCAAGGTTCACCAGTCTGACTGCTGGATTTTCTAGTCAGACCATGGTTCAACAATATTAATATCCCTGACAAAATTAATAAGAAATCTGGCTCTCTTGGCGGATGTTGCTAGAAAATTACCCCAAACATTGATTCTATGCAGTCTACAGACCAAGAATGAGCTTTTAAGTTCACTTCGTTCGAGCTTGAGCTTGGAACAGTCAGGTTACTGGTTCAGTAACCAGCTGCATAGCCTACTAAAAGTATTTCTTCTACCAGTTTCACAAATCACACTGCAGTACAATTTCTAAAAATACCAAAATAGAGAATATTCCAGCTTTTCTTAAAAAAGACCAAACCTCGTAATTTACTGTTGAACCAGAAGAACCTGCTTGACGCAGTGTCACATTGGATACAGCACCATTAGCCGAGAGAACACAAACGGCCCATCCATTATGAGAAAAGGACATCACTTTCGACACTACATCCTGAAAATTACAAATCCTTGTTAGCAGTTTACCATATGACTACAAGAGAGGTACGAAAGAACTTCGAATAGGATAGCTGAAAAACATGGGAAGGCCAGTCACAAACAACAAATATTTACTGCGGAATGTTCCCACATAATTTTGCTTTGGCTTTACATATTTTGGACTGGAAAAGCCCATATAAGCCATAAGTCATGCATATCCGAATTCATTTATGTTAATGCACAGGAACAATTTATAGCAAACTGCAGACTACATTGATGATATACGAATTCCAAAAAACAAGAGCTCCAACCAATGTTAACTATTGGACTCTTGGGCACTAATCCAGCAAAAGGTCTCAGTCCATATGAACTAATACAACAAGCATACAATTCAACGGGATGTCAAATTGGTTCCAAGTGGATATATAATTCAATATTTGAACTACATGTCTGCAATTCCATATCCATATATTATGCATGTTATCACCGCAAATCCATAAAGTATTATCATGCACAAATATACATTATTTAGGGAGCAATTCATGATGGGTATAGGTCAATCATTTAAGAGTACATGGCTAGATCAAATTTCCACAAACAGAAGGTATTCATGTGTTTGCATAGGTTGACTTTCACTAAAAAGCACAATAAAAAAGAAAATTGGCCACGGCAAATCCTAAATTGATATCGCAAGAGGCTGTTAAAGATTTCAGAAATGTACAAACTTGAAAAAAGATGATCCATCTGATGTGCATTTATGTAGGGAGTTTGATTAAACAGCTACAAACTAATTTCACACCTAAAGTGTGTTGAATAGAGATAGAATACATCTCTTGATTGAAAGCTATCATCCTAGATAACTAAGCAAAAGCTGAATAATAAGTACACCAAGAAAAAAAAAACATTGTACTGAAAAATTAAAGAAATTGGTATGTAAATGTCAAGGGCGTTGAACCCTCGGATAGCTGGACCTCGGCTACGTAGTTCGTAGCCGCGATCCGTGGCTTAGGGCGAGGTTTTACCCCTCTGCTCCTAGCTTCGGTTGAGAGAGAGAGATTAGATGGCAAATATCTTTCTTAGTTCCCCCCCCTGTCTGGTTACAATATATATATATATATATATATATATATATATATATATATATATATATATATATATATATGGCCTAAGGCCCAAACCGACTAGAGCAACATGCTCCTAAAATTAGGGAATAGAAATAGGTAACTAATCCTATCTTTCCTATTAGGGAATAGAAATAGGTAACTAATCCTATCTTTCCTTCTAGCCACCGGTGGCTGGCTCGGCTTGGGCCGTCTTCGCGCATTCTGCGTGCTCAGCAGCACGCCGCACATCACGGGCACGCCGGCGTCTGGTGTAGGTCCGGCCCCACATGACATCTCTCCCCCCCTCGAGAGCTAGCTCGTCCTCGAGTTGGAAAGCTGGATAACGCTCCCGGAAAGCGGCGAGGTCCTCCCAAGTAGCAGAAGCCGCTGTCTCGCCCTTCCAGTGAACGAGAACTTGCTGAATGCCGCGGGCGAGACGCATGCGCACGGCGCGTTCAGGCTTTGGGTCGACGGCACCATGGTGGATGGTCGGCAGCGGTGGTGGCGTAGCCTGAACAGGTCCGACAAACTTCTTGAGGAGCCCCACGTGGAAGACATCATGGAGCTTGGCGCGTGGAGGCAGCTCGAGCCGTACGGCGACGGGGTTGATAAGCTCGACGACGCGGTACGGCCCGAAGAAGCGAGGCTTCAGCTTGCCTTTGGTGACTTGGGGCAGCGAGGCCGGGGCGCGATGCCGGAGGCGAAGGAGCACCCAGTCGCCTACTGCATAAGAGACCGGGCGGTGCAGCTTGTCGTAGTGCTTCTTCTGGACCGCCTGGGCCTGTTCCAAGCGGTAGCGAACATCCGCCAGGAACTCCGCACGGTCCGCCATGTTCCGAGCGACGGCGGCAACACGAGTTTCGCCCGGCTCGTACGATCTGATGGTGGGGGGGTCACGGCCGTACACCACCCTAAAGGGCATGTCACGCAGCGATGTCTGGTAGGCGGTATTGTAAACGTACTCCGCCCATGGAAGCCACCGGACCCACTAGCGCGGCCGATCGCCGGTGAAGCACCGGAGGTACATGACGATGATGCGATTGGCCGCCTCCGTCTGGCCATCTGCCTAGGGATGGAAGGCAATCATCATATGAAGCTTGGTGCCCGTGAGGCGCATGAGCTCGCGCCAGAACGTGGAGGTGAATACGGGGTCCCGGTCCGACACCATGGACTGAGGTACGCCGTGGAGACGCACGATGTCCGCGAAGAAAGCCTGCGCCACGGACTCTGCAGTATAGGGGTGAGCCAACGGGATAAAGTGACAATACTTGCTGAAGCGGTCCACCACCGTTAAGATCACCGATTTCCCGCCCACCCGAGGAAGGGCCTCTACGAAGTCAAGGCCAATGTCTGCCCAGACAGTCGTCGGCACCGGAAGGGGCAGCAGCAGTCCGGCTGGGTGAAGGTGCTCGGACTTATACCTCTGGCACGTGTCGCACGCGCGGACAAAGTCCTGGACCACGCGTCGCATGTCGGGGAAGTGGAAGTCGCGGCGCAGTCGGTGCAGAGTGCGCTGCACCCCCTCGTGGCCGTCCTCGTGTACGGCAGCCAGGATCTCTTGGAGAAGCGGCGACGACGGCGGAATGTAGAGCCTGGAGTCGAAAGTCACCATGCCGTCGCACAGGGCCCATGGAGCCGCACGGGAGCCAGCAAGGATCGCATCTCGCGTGGCGACGAGAGCGGGATCCGTGGCCTGTGCGTGTCGCAGGCGCTCGAGGACGTCGAACCGCGGCGCCGAGATGGCTAGCACGGCCCCCTCCTCTGTGTCGCGGCGTGACAAGGCATCGGCCACCGTGTTCGAGGCGCCTAGTTTGTACTCCACCGTGAAGTTGAAACCGAGGAGTTTGCCGACCCAGTGGTGCTGCGGAATCGTGGCCAGCCGCTGATCGAGGAGGTACTTGAGGCTGAAGTGGTCGGTGCGCACGACGAACCGACGCCCCCAAAGGTATGGCCGCCAACGGCGGATGGCAAGAACGAGGCCGATCAATTCCCGCTCGTAGGCGGCGAGAGCACGGTGGCGCGGAGCCACGGGCCGACTGAAGAAGGCCAGCGGATGCTTATCCTGGAGGAGCACCGCGCCAAACCCGTGCGTGGAGGCGTCGCACTGGACGACGAACGGCTTGTCGAAGTCCGGAAGGGCGAGGACCAGAGCCGAGGTGATGGCGTGCTTGAGCGCCTGGAACGCGGCCGCTGGCGCACTGGAGACGTGCCCGTCCGTGGTGGTCGCGCGGAGGGCCGGGACCTCGGACCCCGCGACGCCGTGCCAGCAGATCGGCCCGCCATGCCGCGAGAAGGACAGAGTCCTGGCGGCAAAGTCCCAGAGGACCGGTCCCAGGTTCGCCAACCACTGGGTCCCGAGGACGATGTCGTAGCCCGCCAGCGGCATGACGAACAAGTCGGCGACGAACTCCTCACCGTGAATGGTGACCGCGGCCCGGCGAATGACGCCCAGGCACGGAACACGCTCGCCGTTGGCCACCGTCGCGGTGAGCCGGGGCCGGCGCTGGAGCGGCAGGCCCGTCCGCTGTGCGGCACCTTCGGAGATGAAGTTGTGCGTGGATCCAGTGTCGAGCAGCGTGATCAGGTGAACGCCCCCCAGCGACACGCGGAGCTGGAGAGTGTCGTTGACGCGAACGCCCGCAATAGCGTGCAGGGAGTAGTGGAGGGATTCCTCCGCCGTGGTGTCGCTAAAGTGGATGCCAGGCAATCGCGTTGAGGGAGCCGTGGGGCGCGTCCTCCGCCTGCGCCTCCGGGCCCGACTCGGTGTCGACGTCCTCCTCTTCCACGCCGTCCAGGAGGAATAACCGCTTGCACACGCGATTATGGCCGCGACCGAATTTCTCGTCGCAGTTGTAACAGAGCCCCAAGCGCCGGCGCTCTTCCTGCTCCGCCTGAGTCAGCCGCCGCACCGGCCGACCCTCCACCGTGACGGAGGTCGGGGCGGCTTTGTCCGCCGGGAACGCTGGTAGCGCGAGGCGGGGCGCGGCGCCTGAAGGAGGCCTAGTCACACCCAGGGCGCGGGGCACGAGCCGACGGCGCGACGTAGCTGTTCCGGAGCTCGATTTTGTGGGCGAGACTCATGGCCGCCGCCAGCGACTGGGGGTAGTGGATTTCCACGTCATGGCTGAGCGGTGGAAGGAGGCCGGCAGTGAACAGCTGGACGCGTTGCTCCTCGTCCAGGCGGCCTGCGCGCGGCAGCAGGGCCTGGAACCGGTCCTGATACTCCTCCACGGACCCGGTACGATGACACGCCGCCAGCTCGCCGAGTGGATTGGATCGGAGAGGAGGCCCGTAGCGCAGGTGAGGAGCTCCTTGAAGTGACGCCAGGAAGGAGTCCCCTCGTCCTGCTGGACCTGGTAATACCACAGCTGGGCACCGTCTTCGAGGTTGTACGACGCCATCCACACCTTCTCCTCCTCCATAATGCGCTGCTGATGAAAATACGATTCACAGCGGTTGATGAAAATCAAGGGATCGGATTTGCCATCGTAGCGCGGGAAATCCATTTTCTGGAACCGCGGCGGTCGATCATTGTGGTGCTCGCCGGAGGGCGGCTTGCTGCTCGAGGAAGAGGACCGATCGGCGGACAGGGCTTGGATCGCCTTGGCGTTGGCCTCCGCGGTGGCTTGCAGCGTCTGGATGGCGGCGGCCAGCATCTCCACGGTGGTTTTTGAGATCGGGTTGGTCACCATGGCGGCGACGCAGGAAGACGCGGTGGAGGAAAACGCGGAAAAGGTTGGCGCGGCGGCTGTTGATGGGGATGGAGAGGTGGGACGGGATGACGAGGATCGCCAGGATCGTGATACCAGGTTGTCAAGGGCGTTGAACCCTCGGATAGCTGGACCTCGGCTACGTAGTTCGTAGCCGCGATCCGTGGCTTAGGGCGAGGTTTTACCCCTCTACTCCTAGCTTCGGTTGAGAGAGAGAGATTAGATGGCAAATATCTTTCTTAGTTCCCCCCCCCCCCTGTCTGGTTACAATATATATATATATATATGGCCTAAGGCCCAAACCGACTAGAGCAACATGCTCCTAAAATTAGGGAATAGAAATAGGTAACTAATCCTATCTTTCCTATTAGGGAATAGAAATAGGTAACTAATCCTATCTTTCCTTCTAGCCACCGGTGGATGGCTCGGCTTGGGCCGTCTTCGCGCATTCTGCGTGCTCAGCAGCACGCCGCACATCACGGGCACGCCGGCGTCTGGTGTAGGTCCGGCCCCACATGACAGTAAATCATGACACAAAAACAGCTATCACGTAGTAAGAACAAACTTTGTGCAAAAATTATAAAAAAGAAATTCATTAACACAATAAACACTGAGTACAGCCGAAAAATTAAAAAAACATATATTGTCTCTAAGGGCGTGTACAGATGATGTAAATTAAAACACCAGATATGATGATATCCAAATAAATGAAAATTCTAAGACTACAAAAGTACATCTCTAGGATATGCCTGGGATAGTGACACTGTACCTCTCCAACTTGCACTGTGATGACATTAGGTTTCAATCCAATCCCACCAGATCCTGCAAAAAGAACTTTCACCTTAACGAAGCATAGACAATGTTGAATACTGATAAACTGATGATACAAAAGCACTCACGAGCATAAGGCACTAGATAATTCATTACATTGACTAAACGTTCTCCATAAATTTCACAATGTTTGGTGTAATTCTTGAAGAAATAGCAACACAGGACTCTAATGACTATCCAACCATGCTTAGGAAGCTAATTATAGAAGGTAAAAAATGTGGCAACTATTGTCACTAAAATTCCCATAATAAAACTAAAAACGGATGAACTGTCAGATAATTCTAGTTGAGGAAAAAGGATAACAAAACTACCATTTTCATCCAACAATTAATTTTAGCGATGGAATTAAAACATCTTTATTGTTATTGTAGATCATCAAGAAGACCCACAAGACAGGGTATAAATAATGTAAATAGCAATTACATAGCCATGACAGGATAAATGAGCTAAAACCAAAATTACTCATAAGAAAAACATAATGAAAACGGTGTTACTTTTCAGAATAAACTAGCAGGACAAATAGTCGTTCTCATATTCATAACAGATGACTCAGCACTGTTGCACCAATTCACCTTGAAGCAGTGTTCCTGAATAGAAAACTAAACACAACCCAGACTTCCAGTTCGGTTCATGCTCAGAAAGAAACTTCTAGCAACTACTAGCACATTGCATATAGCAAGGCCAAGGGCATAAAGGTCATTATCATCAGCAGATATTTCATTCCCTCCCCCACAAAACTCTAGTCCCCTACTCCCCCACATCCCCAGCCATGGCCTCGTATTCTCACGCGTGCTGTCTGCTTGTCACCACGACAATCGAAAGAAGAAAATATATGCATGATGCCTTTTCGCCCATACTGAAGTATTAGCATATACATGTATCACAACTAGAATACCATCATATCCATATCATACGAGTTCTTGCTCCAACACAACAAGGCATTACCTGGAGCAGCTGCCTTCTTCTGCTGCGGCGGCTGCTGTTTGTTGCCGGAGCCCGGCGGCCGGCCCCTCTTCTTGTGAGGCAGCACGCCCTCAGATGCCGGTGGAGCCTGAGGTGGCGCCGGCTGGCTCGCCACGCCACCGCACGCGGTCAGGCCCGACGAGAAGCCCGGGGGCAGCGTGGGCGCCGCGGGTGACTGGGCGGCGGCCTCAGCCTTAGGCGGCGAGGGGGGCACGATGGCGAGCGGCATCTCCGTGACGGCGTACTTGCGCGGGCGGCCGCGCTTGCGCTTGTGCTGCTCGGCGGGCGCGGGCGCTGCGCCATTGCGGCCCACGGGCCCCGCACGCGGCGAGGAGGCGGCGGCCGGCGTCTGGTACATCGGCGGCTTCGTGTGCTTGTACACCGGGGTGCCGTCGTGGGTGTAGGCGAGGCGCACCCCGGTGGCGCCGTGCTGCGGCTGCAGGGGGCCACTCTTCGTCATGCTCACGCCGCCGAACGCCGCCTCGCTCGCCGCCGCCGCCGACATGGCCGCTCCTTGCATCCAACAACAACAAAAGAAATCCCGCCTCTCGAAATTTTCCTCAAAAGCAAGATTCACCCGGCTACGCCTCCGCGCACAAACGACTCCCACAAACTCGGAAATCCGAGCTGCTCTTCCTCCACGCTGAATTCAGCGAGATCAAGAGGCGTACTGGAGAGTGTACTCCAGCTCAACACTAGCAAATAACTCCTGGTACAAACTCCCCGATTTTTATTTTCCCTTTTCCCCTTTTCCCTCTCCTTTTCCCCCACAAGATTCGATTTTTTTACAGTTACACGCGGGAAAGGGAAAAAAGGTGAAATTGGAACGAGATTTTCACAGGGAAAATTTCTCGCTACGAAATACGGCGGACAAAACCCAAAATTACACAAAAGAAAGGAATAATTTATCGACGGACGAACCAAGCAGCCCTAAAATTCCCAAGCTTTTCCCATAACCTCCTTTCAAACTCCACAGTTCCTCAAAATTTTCCGACCAAAAGCTAGAAAAAGCTCTGCAAATAAAAGGGAATACTGGAGCAGAGAGAGAAAAAACGGAGCACGGGAAAATCAAAAGGTGAAATAAAATAGACCGAACCCTAGAAATTATATAGAGAGGGATTTGGGAGCGTGACGCTTTTACACTTGAGTACCCTGGAAAACCGCTTAATTATCAGCCGTTACTCCACGTAGCCATTTTTGGCCGCTTTATCCTCATCTCGTAATTACCTTGAAACCAAGGGTGTTACTAGAAAATTCCGGGGACCAAGATATTTTTCTCTTTTCTGTCCGCGTTCTCATGAACCTGCGAGCTGTTTCCCTTTTTTTCTCGAGGTAAAGTTTTTTTTGGACGCGTTCACATGACGCGCGGTGAGCTTAGCTGTGTTGTTTTGTCTTATTTATTCATTATTGTTTTTATTTTTTAGGAAATTAATTCCGGCGCTAAAACTTTGGGGATTTTCACGTGCCCCGTGCTCCAAGGCCACCAATTATTCCAGCTTAATGTGGGCCCTCTCTGTCAGTGAGGTGTGTGGGGACGGGTGGGAGCTGCGTGCCCGGGTCAACGTGGGCATCTGACGCGGACGGTCAAGCGAAAGCGATGCATCCAAATGCGGTGGAGGAAAACGTGATGTGATCACGAGTGGATTTATTCGAGGCTTGGGACCTGACCAGTTTGGAGATGAAGAGTGCTCTTACACTGCTGCTAGTAATTTGCTCGGATGTTTGATGGAAGTATAATCTATTTTCTTTATTTCATAATATTATTATTTTTATTATTTAAATTTATTTTAAAATACTACTACTTTTTTATCTATCAACCAATCATAACTATCCCTTTATTAATTTTTTTACTTACCTCTTCATCTCAACCAATAACGACCACTTCTCATCCTAACCTTAATTTTCTCAAAAAATAAAAAGTTATTACTATTACGAGACAGAGAGAGTACTGCAACCAAAGAGGGTTTATCTTACATGAGGAAGGGTTTACTGTACCAACAATAAATTTGATAACCATGGTAACCATATCGTTAATGTAATTGATAATATAAAGCCAAATGAAATCTATTAAAAATTTAATTTTTTTAAAAAATAAAAACTTTGTAGGGTTATCGGATCGTGATGGTGAACCCTATTACGCGGTAATTGTAACCAACGGTAAGAAAAACGCACCTACTAAAATGACTTGAGCTACAACCGAAAGCTAAGAAGAAAAGGGATGAAAAACTGAAAAAAAAAAAAATACTAGAACCAGAAGTTAAAAATAGGACACTGATCTCTTTATTTAAGAAGAGCCATGGCTCAAAATTGACTCCCAGAAATTTCAATTGCACTTATATCCATTACTATAGGACTTGGGTTTAAACTTTGCCCAGCTTCTTTTCATCAATGGACTCCTGACATTTACGAAGGAATGTGGTTCGTTCGATAAATTCCTAACTTAGATAAAAAGGTTCAGTGTTTTTTAATAATAAAAAGAGTAAATTGCACTTATGGGACACAAGCTTATGTGATGGATATAAATAGATACAACAATTTTTTTAATTTGGTACAACAAATTATTTATTCTGAATCAGGGCCAAAACGGCCTACGCAATCAAAATAATCTAACGTAGTGCTAACACGGTTGCCACATTGCCTTCCATATGCTCGGTTCGGTTCTGGTTTGCCTTTTTTTTCCCTTTTGTGCAAAAATAAAAAGCACATGCATATGGAAATTTTGTTTTGCACATTCTATCACCTACACCGACTTTCTCTAATGCAAAATTGATCGGGTCATGGAGGGACGCGGATCGTCTAAAATTGTAGAGAGGAAAGTCACCGCATGACCACGTTGCACCGGCTGAAAGTGTACGGCTGCCTTCGGTCCTACCTGGTTGAGCCACTTGCTCGATTAAACGGTGTGTTTTATGTAAAAATTTTTTATATAGGAGTTGTTTTAAAAATTAAATAAATTTATTTTTTAAATTTATAATAATTAAAATTTAATTAATCATATGCTAATGATTTGTCTCGTTTTGTATGAGCTGAAAAAATTATGTAGTAGCGAAGACAGCCGTAGAGATTGTTGCCAAACTGATCGGGCCATGCTGCACTACCAGCCTACCGCGTTGATCCATGACGAGAACTGCACAAATTAATTAATCATTATGACTTGATCACAACTTGAGCTGCCCAATAAGCTGAGAAGTTATGTGTATTTTGCTTTTAGGAGCCAACAAATACATTTTATGAACCATCACAACAGATTGATAACAACAAATGCTGACGGACGAGTGGTGGCCAAGGGCCTTTAAAGGCCATGCACAACGCTTCTACATGGCAAGTGGTCTCGCCTCTCCATGTCGGAGGCAAGCCGCCAGATCAGCCATAGCCGTGCCTTCATAGGGGCGCACATATTCTACAGAAAGCACGTGTGCCATCACAGAGAAATGGTGACTTTGGGTGAGAGCGAGAAGATTCGGTGGTCCAAAAGGGAAAATGAGAACCAGATTTGGTAGAGAAGTAGAGGAAGCCACCGCCGCCAAGGAGGACTTGGCCATGGTCATCTCTGCTCCCCGCCGCCGAGGTCATCACTGCTCCCTGCCGCCAAGGAAGACTCCCGCTGAGATCGTCGCTGCTCCCTGCCGGCGCTGATCCAGTGAGCTCGATGCCTAATCCGGCAAGCTCGCGGTTGGATCTAGCAAGCTCAAGGTTAGACCACTACACAGAGCTCGCCATCGCTCATCTCGTCACCTTGTGTTGCACAGTGCTTGTTGCCGCTGATCTCATCACCCTCCGCCGCATAGAGCTCGTTGCTGCCGATCTGCCTATAGCGGCCTGATCCGCTTGGGAGCTCGGTGGCCCGGTCTGCGCGCCGAGAGAGGGATAGGCGGCGGCGCCGGGGAGGGGAGAGGCGGTGCTATTGCTGGTAGAGAAGGGGAGGAGACGAGAAAGAGCCAAGGAGGTGTTTGGTGGGAGGGGAGAGAGTGTGGGCCTCTATCGGGGGGAGAGAGGGGAGAGGACAGAGGCAGCGTCCCCATGGAGGCAGCTGCTGGGGAGAGCTGGCACCGCCAGGAAAGGGAGAGATGGCGCCGGCGCCGCCGGAGAGGGAGAAGTGACGGGGATGGGGAGGGGAAAGGGGAGGGTGGGATTCTATATATGTTTATGATTTTTGGGCTGTTAAGTGTAAAACTTTGAACTTCTTTGTAAATCAAAGAAGAATAAGGTCTGAAATAGATGATGCCAGGGGCTGAAACAAAAAATTAAAGCCACTAATTGGAACCACTTATGCTGTGATGGAAGGATTTTTTTGAGTTGTGGCTTCAGCCTACGTGGCGATCACGTGGCATCTAGGACCACTCAAAGAAGTGTCTTGCATTGTGCATGCCCTAAGGCCATGAGCTACTTGAGAGAGTGATCTCACTTTGCCGTGTGGGCTGAGGCCACACATAAGCCACCCATTCTACAACGCAAAGTGGTTTCAAATGGGCATGAGAAGATCCAAAGCCACCGGATGAAGCCACTGAAGCCCACAATGCAGCAGCCACAACCCACCAAGCCAGAGGTATTAATTTCCATATCTACCCACCAAGCCACCCCTTCCATCTTCTTCTCCCTTCCTCCACAATTCTCTGCCTGGTCTCCTGTTCCTCCGCCAGCCACATCGCCCGGCCGTCCCCATCAATCTCCCTAGCAAGGCGCCTGCTTGATGAAGCTCCGCAGTAGGTTGGTCACTCTTAACCAGTACGGGAGCTCATCGAGGGCTAGATCAGCGGCAATGGCGAAGCCGAAGAGGGACGACACCTCGAGCTCGAGGCATGGAGCTGGCTTGGCTTGACAATTGCCCCAAGGTGGCGGCCAGATCTAGATCCTTCAAGAAATTGATGAAACTATAGGGTAGAGAGCGATCCATCGGACCCTGCGAGATACAGAGTGCATTAGGCCATTAGTAGATAGAAAGAACCGATGAAGAGGTTCAAGAGGAACACCGGTGGAAGCGGCGGCGGCGCCGTCTAGGGTTTCCCTGTGACGTACATGTTTCTAGGGTTTTTGCAGGCGGCCTTAAGGATGCTCCCGGATCAATTGCTCACAACGTGACCGGTGGGCTCAACGAAGGAGATCAGGCTATGAGTGGCGTAATCGCAATGCAGAGGAGGACGGGAAGAAAGTTTGGGAGGGGAAGGACAAGATGGTTATAGTTCTCGTCTCGTCCACTCGGGAAGGACCATGCCGTGGAGCCAGGGATCGACCTTGCCCAACGCGGCGCTCCATGCAGTGCCCTCGCTTTCTCAGGTCATGGCGTACAAGGGCCCACGTGCGTTGCAGAAGGCACGTGTGAGGCCACCCCCTAGGCTGATCTGGAAGCTAGGCTTCTACGTGGAGGCCTAAGAAGCGTTGGGCATGGCCTAAGCGTGAGGCTGCAAGCCACAAGGAGCCAAATTACATCTAGCGAGAAGCGAGAGCACTATGTAAGGCAGCGTGGGGGTGGGGAATATAGGTCTCTTATAAATTTTGGGGCCAACCAGTAGAACTTTGAACTCATCCCTACTAGGAGTTAGGGCTCTGCCCCGACAGCCCATAGGTAGGAAATTTGTCTTAGCGCTGTCCCCATCCCTGTAGTGGCGGGGCAAATTTCCAACCCTATTTAAAGGCCCTATTTAAAACAGATTATTGAACAGATTATTAATATAGATTATCTAATTGATTATAGGGATAAATTAAATGTTTTAAGAAATAAATTTAACAAATAGCTTAAACAAGTGGTTTAAGCAATACAGTATAAGAAAGTTTTTTTAAAAAAATACTTTTTAAAGTATAAAGCAAATGATCCATTTTAATAACCCAATGAATAATCTAAAAAGAACAAGGCCTTAAGTCTGATGGAATGCTTTAGGAGGAGAGGAACAGAATAATGCTCCAAGGGCAGGAATTAAGGACACTCGGCAAATGGACTTAGCAACGTACATAAACAGCTGTAGCAAAACCAACACAATCCTTCAGAGTTCAGACTCCCCAGTCACCACAGACAACATTTTCGGAAGAGAATCGTCTCCTAACAAATTTGCTGTGTATTCATGTATCCTCCCGGTTTTATAAACATGTGGCAGGGGTTTTTCCCTTTTAAAAAAAGGGCACGGGACTTTCCTCAGAAATAAAAGGCATAAAAAGAGGTCAGAGGACTTTCTTCAGGTCTTCATCATTATTTCTGAGGACACCAGGTGAAAAGCTTTACCGGCCGTACAGTCTTGCCTTTGATAAAGCTGATTTTTTTATGAATGCAGTGTGAGTCCATAATAACTCAAGTTTCAGTGAGACCAGCCTTTGAGTTAGTACTCCTGTTTCAAAATATAATTATTTCTAGGTTATTTTAGAGAGATTAAAGAATAGAGTGAAAAGGACCGCATTGCTCCTTATTAATGCAAGGAGAACTTATGGAGAGTAGGATGGTTAGTGGGTGTGAGGTAGTTGGTAAAGATATAATAGACATAACAGCATCAAAAGGATTAGAAGAAGAAAAAAAAAGGTCACAGCTAGCTTCTGCAGGCAGAGTTAGGATTTTCCCTGCCATGCGCATGGGTCACCACCCCCACGGTAAGGCGGGTAAGGTAGTTATCGTGGTAACCACACGGTAACCGCCAAAAACCTTGTAAATTTTATTTTCAAAAATTTAAATTTAAATTTCTAATCTTAAAGTAAGGTCGTGGTTACCGCACGGTAGTTACACCATAAGGTGTCATAACCGTGGTCTTTGACTAAAAAATCATAGGAAAAAAGAAAACCACAATCTTACATTTGACAACAATAGAAATATCATAGTATAATATCCACAATTACAAAGATTATAGCGTCCATAAAATAGTGTTCACGAGCATGAAACCTTGATTTTGAAGCAATGCCATATTGTAGTCATGCCAAAATATGAAGGTTTTCACAAAAGTTATCACCAGATATCATTACAAATCATGCACTGCTTCTAGGAATTTTTCGATATGTTTTCCTTTTTATTCTGAAATTTGAATTCAAACAAATTTTATGAAACTCTATCGCTAGTAACCCTTACCGTAACCTAAGTGCAGTTACCAGGCAGTTTGGGAAACCCTAGGCAGTGGTTGCATTGCATGCAGGAATCCACACGTATAGGAAGTATATATGGCATGTGGGATGCACAATTGTGTATCCTGATACTCCCTCCATCCCAAAATAACTCCATCTTTTGTCCATCCCATTTGTCACATAAAGACTTCATTTTTTACATTGGAGTTTGTAAAAGTAGAGGATAAATGCAATGAAGTTTACTAAAGTAGGGGATAAATGCATTGGAATTTGTTAAAGTGGGGAACAAATGCATTGTAGTTTGCTAGAGTGAAGGTTATTCTAGTCTTTTAGCTTTGTATTGGTACCCGTGAGAGGCATAAAAATGAAGTCTTTTTTGGGGCGGGGGGAGTACTTGCATCAAGGCGAAGAGAGCTATTGCTGACCCTGGACAACAGTAGGGGTGAACACAAATAGACAGAACCGAAAAGACCATGACCGAGACCGAGAAATTCGGTCTTAGTCGCCAAATAACTGAATTTAATTCGGTCAATTCAGTCATTAGGCTCGATTAAGAGAAATGCCCAAAAAAACCGAAATTTCAAAAAGCCCAATAACAACCCACTAGCCCACCAGCCCAAGAGCAAACCCTGACTCACACCTCTCCCTATTCCATGCCTCCTCCTTCCCGCAAGCCGAGCGAGCACCCTACCCTAGCCTGCCACGTCGCCGCGTCATCTCGTCGTCTAGCCAGGCCATATCCCCGCCACCCCACGCCGTCCAACCACTCCGGCACGTCATCCCCCTACAGCGGCGCCGCCCAACGCCGCTGCTTCTCCATGTCATCCCGCCGCTCCATCGTAGCCGGTGCCACGCCTCCACTGGAGATCTGGCGGCGATGGTCCCAGCGAAGGTGGTGCATCCCTCCATCTAGCCAAGCTATACCCTGCATCGTCTCACTACTCCGGCGCGTCATCCCCCATGCATGCCGTTGCTTCTCTTTGTCGTCCTGCCGCTTCACCGCTGAAAGTTCATTGATGTCACCTAAAGGGGGTGAATAGACGTTCCTGAAAATTCTCCAAAATACAATGGTAAAATTCTGGTAGAAACCTCCGACCCTAGGGGTAGGAAACTCCAACCGGCTCTCTCGGCCTAGCCGAGAGGGCTGGCTGGAGGTTCCGGCCTAGAACACTAGAGGTTCCAATCCTGGTGATCTGACTCTATCAAGACACTTCAATAATGGATAAAATGACAGGGATCAAGTCTAGAACAAACAGTAAGGTAGGAGATGGATGCAGGAAAGTATAGAGACAAAATATTGCAATAACGAGCAAGTACAAAAGGAGACACAAAGATTTTTTTCCGAAGTTTGGATCATAAAGATCCTACGACTCCGTTGAGGAGCTACGAAGAGCCGGGTCTCAATTGACTCCTTGCCTCACCAAGCAACCATGAAGATCAGCTTGGTATCAACTCGAATTTATCTCTTTTCCTTGCGGTGGCGAGGTTAACCTTCACAAACTCTTTTCGGGACAATCCACAACTCTAGGAAGCTCACGGGCGACGCCCAACTGTCTAGGAGGTTTCCCTCCAAGAGAAATAAGCTCCAAGCAGCTGATCCGTGTCCTCTTGAAGTGCACAAGATCCTCCTAGCCTTCTCTCAACAAAACTCACTCAATTCCCCACTAGATCTTCACAAAAATCACAAAGGTGGTACTAGAACTTGGAGGGTGAGCTCAAGAGACCTTGGGAGAAGTTAGGAGACAATGGAATAGGAGTGGAATAGCCAAGCAACAGCTAGAAACAAAGTTTGGGCTTTATAGGCATTGGAATACGTCACTTAGCCATTACTCACAGATTTTGGCCAGGAGGTTCCAACTCCAGTGGTAGAAACCTCCGGCCAACACTTAGTCTCTGGCCAAGAAGGTTGGTCAGAGCCTCCGACCCTGACACTGAAACTAACCCAACCCAAGTGTATGTGTTGTGCCAAAGTGATATACTCTCAGCTATTTGGATCTTTTAGCACTTGAGTAGTCTTGGAACACTATTTGCAGTCCCTCTTGATAGTACGGCTTTCCTACGACTCAAAAGAAATTTTAAAAGAAATTAAAATAAATTCTGAGTTGCTTCACCGTTTTGCGTCATATTTTTGTGGGGTTTCTCCATGCACCACACCAAGCAACCTGGGACTAATCTTTGCACATTTCTCGATAAACTCATTAGTCCCTTAACCTTTTGTCATTAATCTACCAAAATCCACTGAGGGGCTAGATGCACTTTTAATCTTCCCCTTTTTGGTGATTGATGACAACACGGTTAAAGTTTACGACAGAATGAATATTTAAATTTGATTTTGAATGAAATAAGATGAATTTTGGCTCCCCCTAGAAATATGCATATTCGAGTGAGAGTGAAGTATATATGCATATTTGGGATGGGTAAAACATGAAAAGCCTCATTCATCTCTTTTCATCAGTGGGGTGCAAAGTGTGACATGATAACAATATATATATATATATATATATATAATGCATATGACATGGCAAGCACACAAAAAAGAAAAAATAACATCACATCACATCGCAAGGCATCACATGAATAGATCTAAGGGTTGAAATTAAGCTAGAACAATAATTAAGCAGTCATTACATCCCAGCATACAGTTAATGCATATCCACAAAGAAATAGGAATACTAGGGGACCTAAAACAGGAGGGGGTCGGAGCTTCCGACTGCTAGGGCCGGAACCTCCGACCATACTGCAATAGCAGTCAAAAAAAGGTGAAAGGAAGCCCCTTCATTCTAAACTTTTATCCCCCTTTGGCATCAAGGCACTAAAAAGAGAGAAAAGATAGGGGAAGAAGGGACTCAGTCGTCGTCGGAAGGGATAATCTCAGTGTCGCCGGATGCTGAACTGCCTGCAGTGCCAGTCTCATCATCAGGAGCAACTATCTCTGTGTCTCCACTAGCAGCATCATCATCCCTCTCAACAATGGGAGGAATGTCATATACAGGCTGAAAAGAGGGAGCCACTGGTGCAAAGTCATCATCCTCATCACCATCATCCTCACCCTTCTCATCATCCTTCCCATCATCATCATTGTGGTAAGACTCCTCCTCTGTGTCCTTATCAGAATCTGCCTCGGACTCGAATCTCCAAAGGGTCTAGTGGAAGGATCTACGCCATTAGCAATGTGCTAAGCAAACTCATAGGCGGCAAAGGGGTCCTCATACACCTCATCCTCAGAATCATCAGAAATTGTCTTGCCGGCATCTCTCAACATATCTTTTTGCCGGTGCTTCATCTTTTTGATCTTCACTGCATTCTTTGTACAGATATTGAAGATGGGCTTGAGTGCCTTCTTGATAGGCGATTCGGAACTCTAGGGCGAGGAACCAGACCGAGAGGAAGCTGAAGGAAACTTCGCTGTAGGAGGAGCTGGTGGATGGTAGGACTTGTGCTTCACCTCCTTCTCGAACACTATCCTAGAGACTTCCTCAATCATCTTCATGATATAGGGCGCATAGGCACAACCTCTCTTGGGCTCTATCATAATGTTGAAGATCTCAAACCAGATGTACTTCATCACACTGATAGACGGCTGGTTCCTTCTCAATCTGGCAAGCAGAGTGTAGTGGCGAGCGGGGAGAGCAGTGACATTGCCAGCTTTGGGAGAGAGAGTAGCCCTGATCGTGTTCAGAAGGATCTTGTAAGGGGGAAGCAACCCCTTTGTATTGCCCATGCAGTTCCTGGGTGCTCCATCTGCATACAGAAACATAGTCCTCTGAATAGGTAGTGTCTTCGCACTATGCAGTTTTGTCCTGTTGAGATCATCGGGGTCCAACCCCAAAATGGCTGTGAACTGAGAGATGGTGACAGTGTACTCCATTCCTTGAATCCGCCAACACATCTGAAGCTCATGCTGTGGACTCTCATCAAAGAACACTGTCTCATAGAACTGACCGATCACCTTCTCACACCAATTATACCGCTAACCCATGATTCCTCCAATATCCTTATCCAGGCAAAGCTTGATCACATCCTTAAAGATCTGACCCTTCTGACGCTGCATGTACTCCCAGTCAATATTGATGAGGACATCACTAGCTTGGATATGACCATAGCTACCTTATGTATTCATCAACTAAAGGTGCATGCTTTCTACTTAAGATTTACATGTTATATATTTGAACAATCGTTACTGCACCATGAGTTTTGTGTGTTCTCGTTTGTAGAGATACTTGCTTGGGTGAAGGGAAAGAGACCGAGCGTAAGGAACGCATGGATGATCAAAGAAGTTGATTGGGGACCAAACCAAGACCTTACCCAAGTCTACTCCTACATCACCACGTCACTTTTGGTCCATAGAAGGCAAGAGATGAAGTTCTGCACGTTTTGGATTCGGATTCGGGTCTCCTGACAGCATCAACTTCAAACGGACCTAGCCGCTGATCCAGAAGGACTCTTGGGGCCCATGAGTACTTGTTGGAAATCTTATGGAGTCTACTTTCAGATGGTTTTGGTCCCACATCAAAAATTCCTCCTGAGCTGTTCAGAATCATCGAAACAAGATATATACCTCTTTTAGTCCGATTCTATTTGGGCCTTGGGTCTTGTAATTGTGTCGTGGGCTAAGCCAAGGGGTGTGCACTCTAGGGTTAACCCTAGGACGTCCCAACTCATATATGTATAGTAGTCGTCATTGTTTAGGGTAGGGTTTTGCTTAGATTATTCTGCCATTGCAGTTTCGCCGTCTAGATCGGTTTGTAGAACCCCAACTTCGTGTGCTAAATATTCATCTGTAATTCAGGTTGTGTTTTCTTTGTTCTTTCAAATTTCTTCGATTGTTTGCAGGAGCAAAACCTTCATGGTTAGGTCGACTACGTGAGAGTGTGGCTGATAACGACAAGACGTGCGGGTGTAGCGAGTGCGAGGTGACGATCTGTTGATCGGAAGCCTCAAAACGTGAACGTCCACACGTCACCAAATCGAACCTATCGGAAGATCGGGCACCTAGTCCCATCAAATATACTTCATCTCTATCACAGGTTTGGGACGACTCATGAAGACTGAGTTGTACCAATCTACCTGGACAGTAGTGACAAAGCGAGAAATTGACAACTTCTAAGGAAAAGTATCGGGATTCTGCTTCCTATCTCTGCCTCCCCGTGCCACGTCGTGCAAATAGTCAAAATGTTGGCGAGGGAGTAGTGCTGACTGCCCTATGCTTAATCACTCGGATTGAGTCATCGAAGGTGCCACTACCAGTACTGCGAGCACCACCACCGCGAGATCCGCCACGCCTTGGTGGGGGGGTGCATTGGGGTCCCTGATCACTAAGGCAGAGCTGTGAGTCTGTTGAGTAGTGGGAGGTTGTGTATTGGCCCTCTTGCCTCCACCTGCCCTCCTGCTGCTGCTAGCACGAGCCGGTCCCTTTCCTTTGTCTGCTCTCCAAGGAGGTGACTCCTAATCACTCTGGGTACCGGAGGTAGAAATGTCTTGTCGTGCCTTCTGACGTTTCTCTCGAGCCATTTACACTGAAATACAACTAGGAATCAAGGAAGGAACTGAGTTCAAGATTTTATTAGAAGAAACAAGGCTACAAAGGCTAGCAGAAAAACCAAGTTGGAGAGTCCGACCATAGGGTCGGAGCCTCCGGCCAGGACCGAGTGCTAGTCGAACCTCCAGCCTTGAGGGGCCGGAACCTCCCGCTGGCACACGGTTGAAATTTGATATGCAAAACTAGCCAATATATTTGATGCAAGACTATAGACTGATGGTCTAGGGTTGTGCAGGAAGGTTTTCTAACCAAGGGAAAAAACTAGTCCCTAGGTTCACATATTTAGAGATCGGGCAAAAGAGAAAAATCTAAGGAATGAGATCGAAAACCAATACCTTGAGTTTGAGGAATCCAAAAACGGTCGAAGGACGGAGTCTTCAACCACCCAAGAGGAAGGAAACATGATATGCCCGAAGGTTTTTGACGAGGGAATGAAAAATCCCCACAGTGAGGGTTATGAGAGTGAGTTAGGGTTGAGAGGAGGGGGGGGGATTGGGAATGAGGGGAGAAGATTAAGGACTCCCAGCCCCCCACGGGGGACTAAAAACCGACTGTCGGCTGGAACCTCTGGTCTTGGGAGCTGGAGCTTCCGGCCTGGTTTTTAAATAGAGAGAATGGGTCGGAGCCTCTGGGCTCAGGGTCGGAGCCTCCAACTATATTTTTCTGGAATAGGGGAAACAAATGTATTTTAGCAAAAAGGAGGTGGACATGATTTTCCGTTGACCCACATGTGACCAACAACAATCAATCAGCACATAATAATGGTCACAATGCCAGGATCAACACGAAAAGAACCAAATTTTTCACATAAAACTAGCACATAAAGGATTTTCAGAATATTTTGAGAAAATGAGTTTTTTTATTGGGATAGAGGGAATGCTGGAGCCCGTTCCTTGGTTGTTAAGACCATTTTCTACACAAAGAAAAGACTTCAAGAACACAGGAGCTCACTTTGATTGACATTCTTATAACACATACTTGACTATTGATTAGTCAAGCACTTAGTCACACAATGTTTCAAGAATTTCTATGATTGAGCTCATCCTAAGCTCACAAAACCTTTTTCTCATGTAAGGCAATAATGATGAAGATATCAGCAAAGTTAGTGTCGGTTCTCACAGGGTATTGGCGATATCTCCTTTATTTCGTGGTCTCTAAGAAGTGGCGTCTTATGTTAATTGTGTTTGTTCTTGAGTGTTGATGGATTGTTGCTATGATTGGCACTCTCATTGTCATAAAGGAGTGGGGATTTTGTCATTGTATAGCCAAGCTTGGAGGGTTGTTCATCAAAAAGAGTTGAGCACAACACGAGCGCGGTATGTATTCCGACTCGCGTGTGG
>RYFJ01000750.1:0-100266 GCA_003991445.1 Oryza meyeriana var. granulata
AGAGAGAGATGGCCATCGGAAGCGGACGCGGCGTGTTTGTTGGATCAATCGGGCGCATGCTATTTCCGCTCGTCTGTTTTTGCGGTAGTTTAGACGAGGCAATCGAAAGCGAAGCCATGGAAACCTAGTCTGATCGTGATGCAAAAGATATTGTAACAAACAAGATGAGATGGTTTATACAGTTCATAACGAAGCTCCATGTGCTCGCCGCTTATGGTGATCTTTTCAGCTAGGACCACGTCTTGTATAGACATTCCTGAACCGATTCTATTTTATTTCTTTCTGCATATAACAATTTTGCTCGATGATGAACCGGGTAATAGGGAGCTGTTGTACGCTTTTTCTTTTTACTCCAATGTCTTGAATAAGTCGTTTTGTTGAGCGGCTCGGAGGCTACCTCTATATCGTTGTTGTGTGCTCTTAAACTCTCTCCGTTTATTTGTTGCGTGGTATTGACGCTTAATTGAGAGGCACTCGACTTCTAGTCATGTGGGCTACTAGATTGGTACAGCAGGGACAGAGCAAATGAATATATCTGCTCTAACACCTTTACTGCGCACCTATGACACTCTAGAGGCCACTATCTGAACGATGAACAGTAAATAGAAAGACAGTGCAAAATTATACAACATTATGCAAAGTGTGGGTATTGCCATATTTCGAAAATGTCATTATATGTGCAAAAGTATACAAATTGACTGCTGTTGCTTGCTATATGACATAATCGTTTTCCTTTACAGGTCGTGTGTTAATAAAGGATACATGAAGGATGATTACGTGCACTTTTTTGTTAGGCGAACAACAAAAAGGGCTCCAATAATAAATCGAGGTAGGTAATATCTAATTGAATCTTTAATCTGCTTATCTAGAAGTTGAAAATGAAAATGACTTGGAGATTCTAATTTGTTTTTCTTTCCAAATGACACTGCAAAGGGTACTATGCCCGTTGGTCTGTTCTCAGGAACCTTCTGCGTCAGTTTCTCACGTGCTGAAATGACAGTAATGATGAGAAAGCGCAAACAAATATTATCTCTTGGTGCTCGGCTTTGACAACATTCTTTCAGTTGCAGGTTGTTTCATTACTTAATATTTTCGGGCATCATTACTGCCACACATGCTTACGGCCATTTTTAAAGATCTATGTATTGTGACTGCAGTTTACTATTTTTTCTGTATAATTTTTATCATTTTTATTTAACTCTGTATGCCCTTCATTGCTATTCACTAGTTAAATAGGTTCCAGTATATCCTGCTTTGGTGGAGGCAGCAATGAAGATCGAACTTCACAAATTATATTGCTTATCTTTGATATCAAGTTATCTCTCTAGTCAACTGCTGTATTTGTTATGTAGGACGAAGGCATTGCTCCTTACCTTTATGTTGAGCTGGATTTCAAGGAGGTAGATAAAGTTTCTTTGCTATTTTCAAGTGTAGCTCATTACTTGGCTCTCGGCATAATGTGATGGCATGCAACAACAGCAGAGCAGCTTCTTTTCTCTGTGCATACAAGTAACTTCTGGTGACTTTTGATGATTGTTAGGTAACCAGCAAAAAGGCTGCCATCATCAACCACTATAGTGAAATGAAGGAAAAGTTAGGACCGGAAGCTTCGATTTCAATTGGTAGTTCTCTCAATTGCGCATGATAGTGTCGATTAATGCCTACCCTGTTTACATCTAAGGATCTTCCCAGTTGCACTGGAATTGACCGCACATTCTAAATTTTCCCACTAATGGTTCTACATGTTCTTTGTAGTATGTATCTACTGGAGTACTGGGTGCCTTTTTCTAGTTTGATGCATCTTTAGCAGAAACAAGTGGCCAATTACAATTAAGAAGGAATTGTCTACTTGTTTTCTGTTTGCCTGAATTCATCTAGAGGCCATTCTCCACATTTCTGTTGATTTATTCAGTACTTTTTGTATAAAGTTTCTGTTATCTTTTCTTTTGGAGTTTTCTATTTCATTCTTTTTGGAAGAATGTTGTCTTGCTATAACTAAATTGACAGCATAATGGTCTTAGTGACAACACTAATTGAAATCCTGACAAGAATTGAGTTGAAGTGAACTTTCTATATCATAGAATTTGTTACTTTTTCTATTTTCCACGTGCCTGATATTATTGATAGTGGCCACATATTTCAGAAAAAGGTGAAGTGACTAGTGCACACTACAAGCTCTTTTCTGCTGATATTCGTGATATACCAAAACTTGATTCAGTTATTCAGATGGCTGAAATGGATCCTAGGCAAGTTTTTTGTTCTTATCGCATATCTTTCCGATTTACAATGAGTGCAAGTTCAGTTAACTTCGTAATTTGTGCCCTCTATGATTTTTGCTTATGTTATATTTATCCCATGTATCAGTTTACCTGTCAGAACAGAAATGTACATGCTTTCTGTTCTATTTCGTATGTCATAGTTTGTCCTATTTTTGGAGAAGTTTGATTGATTATTCAAATTACCATTTTTGGAGTTAGCCCATTTCATCAGCCAATGGAAACTATATTCACTTTGAACTTATGCTGTACACTTCTTTCCTATAGGAACATTGTCAAGTTATCTCTAACACTTGAATCATGATCCAAATTTCAAAGTTTTTGATTAATCTTTCTGTTGTCATCAGCTTGCCGACCTTTATAATTGCAGAGTGTGTGCTAATTTACTTAGACCCAACTTCAACCAGTGCTATTGTTAGTTGGGCATCTGATAAGTTCTCCACTGCCATATTTTTCTTATACGAGCAGGTGAAATCATTCTCTCATTATGTACTCTTTCTACTCTTGTATGTGATATCTTTTTGCACTGTTGACTTCTATTCTTATACAGATCCATCCAGATGATGCATTTGGGGAGCAAATGATTATAAACCTTGAGGTACCTTTGTTCATTCTTGTAGATTTTCCATGAGCCATTGTAACCTGTTTCATTGTGGTGCACTACCTTTTGCCCGGAGGTGTAATAAAATGTTTTTAGGCTGAATTTACATGGGCTTGTCGCATGAATTTGTTCGAGTAGTAAATCAATGAATGCAGACCTTTTGTATTTCAACAAGAAAGTGCAAACCATGCTTTTTTTTTGTGATTCCAATTATAATGATAAGTACCTTTATTAAAACAAGGAACACATTATACTGAAATTTCCATAGCGGTGTAAAATATTTCTGAGTCAACTCAAGATGCCTCACTAACTTAGTTCCAAAGAGACAGGCATATTGCAGGTTCCTGCTTGAACAATTCTAGTTGTGGCCTTTGATTCTCTTAAACTATTCCTTGGTTACAAGAACTGTTGGAACTATATTAAAATAAGGAACTGCTGATTATAGCTGTATTGACGATTGGAGGAGGCAGTATAGGAAGTTATTAACTTAATATGCATATAAGAAGTGGTAGCTTTAAATTACATTGGACAACACCATTAATGGAGGATGGGAAGAGTGCAATTAGACACCACAAAATCGAATTTTGAGATGAAAATATTTATGTCATGTGTATAAATATTATCTGTTTGTGGATCCCAGTTTACGGAGGGCATCTTGCTGTATCATTTAAGCTAGGTGATGTTCTGCTTGTTTTTGGTTGGTACCTGTCTTTTTATTTCTCATGGACAGATATATTGAGGTGTCTGTTACTTTATTCGTAGTATTATTATTTAGCTCAATGCTTTCTGTTATCCTGCTAATGCAGAGTAGAGGGTGTCCTCTCCTTGGTATAAATGCTACACCAACCCTAAGTCACAAGGAAAAACTTTTTCTTGATCACGGATGGCAGGTATATTCGGTCAGACACTAAGTTCTAATATGATTTGTTTCTAGGGATTTATTGTTTGGTTTTGCAGAGAGCTATTGCGTGGGATATGCTAAGAATATACAATGATTTCATTGACAGTGAGGAAAGGCGCAGGTAATGTTTCTGACTGTCTATAATAACAATGCTACAGCAAGACCAGGAAAAGTTTACAAACTTTAAGGAGGGTCTGCATCTTTTAGGTTCTGTTAAGTGTTATCTGATAAGTGATCGATGAAACTCAAATATTTGTTGAGTGGTACTGGCTGATATCATTACTATGAACAATAAAAAGCATCTTGCTTAACTCGACACGACGCTCATCCACTATGAGCTACCTTTAACAGCAAATGTTGAATACTACTAACTTTTTATTTTTCTCTTGTGCATGGAGTTGTATTATCAATAGAAAATGCACCTTATCATAAGGACTTCTTACCTATATTTATGTAGGTCACTCCAGCAAATCTAGTGAACAATTTGGCTTCGTTGCTTCAGAGTTTTACATTTGATCTTCACCAAGGACATTATATTCCAGCATGCCTCGCATTACACCTTTTTTTTTTTGGTAACAACACTTATGAGACTACATGGTTGCAGGATTGAACGATTGGAATTGTTTGATGAGTTTGAAGAGTGGCATATGATGCAGGTAAGTTCGTGAGAATTTCCATGGTTGAGGGATCCCATACAAAAGTAACAGCATGTGTATGAGCTCTAATTTTTCATGTACATTCTCTCTTTTTCAGGAACACTATTGTGTGGCTTATGGAATAAATGATGCGGAGGTTAGCATGCGATAATATTAGCAACCAAACGTTCTCTATGAAATGCCTTTGTTATGTTGAGTCCATCCCTTCAAATGTACACAAAGTGACCAATAGTTGTCTCTTCCACTTTCAGGGCCTATTTGATGATTTTGGGTTCAAGGAGTAGCACATGTCACGCTCTTTTTGATATCAAACCGAGACGAATTAAACTGGGAATTCCTACTGTTTTCTGCAGAGAGAACCTGCTTGATGTTTGTGAAATGTTTGGCAGAATATGAGGGATAATGGCTGCAAACAACATTGTACATATTGTGTTCGCAAGGATTTGCTTGGAGTTGGATCGAATGTTGATGTTGTTATGGCTCACTTGATGACTTGTTATACATGTTGTTCGATGGCTTTTCGTCAATAACTGGATGGTTTTTCTGATGTTTCCTTCTCACTGATGAACACTGATGAACGAAAGAGCATCTACAAATCTGGAAGGGGAAGTTCAAAATGAAGCAAAAGCGGGTTTAGATGAACCAGGCTGAGATTAGAAACAGAAACACTCCCAGATTAAAAGCACACGATGGCAAGCAAATCAGTCAACTACCCCCTCCGTATAAAAATCATAAAAAGAGTAAATTGTAGATTGGGCCACCAATTGTTACCAAAGTTTCACTCTGGATCCTTCTAGAAGTTTGTTTTCCCTTTGAACCAGGAAATATTTCATTTTCTTGCAGTTTGGACCATCCCCTTCCTCCTCTCCATCTCTCCCCTTCCCATTCTCGATCTCGGCTTGCACCATTGCATGCTTGAGTCGATCTCAGCGAGCGAACTTCATGTTGTTGATCCACCATAAGTTTGAGAGGGGGTGTTAGATGTGTTTTCTATACCTGTGTATTTACCCCATTGTATAAGGGGTTTCTTGCATATATTTCACCTATACACATATATAGATTGGCCCTTTAGCCAATGCAATTGATCATGGCGCTATTCATAACATTGGATATATCGGTGATTCATAGTGCACAACATTTACTGGTCTTAGTAAAAAAACTTTGTGAATTTTATACAGACCTTCTTGTTTCGCCCATATTCATGCACATCAAATACATAGTACACATAAGCATGCATGATCGTTTCGCCTATATTCATGCACAGCAAATACATAGTACACATACAATCTTGCCTGCACATGTGAACCTAACCATACAAGCTGAGTTTTGTATGGTTCGGACACCAAATGCAACCTTACGCATGCCAAACTTGGTGTACCCATGTCAATATGAAAAAATAAATACCCTAGCCTATTATAAGTCTAACACTGTTCATATAAATTTGTATACTGAACATAGATTGGATAAATTGATAAATACCCTAGTAATACCAATGCAATCAGTAAAAATCCTCAGGGATGACAGCATCAAGCTTGAAAAAGGCAGTCACACAATCTTAACTACTCAAAAACATATATGCCTTAAAAAGGTATTAGCTTGAACTGAATGCAAAACCACTCTTAGACATTTACAAGTACTCCTGCCCCCAAAGACAGTACACTATTTCCTTCTCCTCCCCCAAAACGAAAAACAAGAAACCACAGATCAAGTCAAGCTCAAACCTGCGACATAGGCGAGGGCGGACGGCGACCAGCGGACTGGATCTAGCAGGCAACACGAGGAGGTGAATTTACCAAATTATGAATTAAACGCCATCTGAATACCAACCTGAGAAAAAAAGCACTTAGTTCAATTAAAATGGCAATGTCATACAATTGCATTACCTTGGCTGTATTACAAACATCAGAATCAATTTCATTATGAGTTCCAGCTAGATAGTAAGGTACTGGAATACTATGGATAGGGAACAAACCCAAGTAAATGCAATCTTAGTGGAAAGACATCAGTGTTCTAAGTCTAGATCATATTAGTTTTGACTATATAGCCAGCTATTTCATGGTTCTTAACAGAAGTTCAAGCCTGAAAGAAATTCTAGTATTTACAATATATGTACCTGGAGCTACAATCGAACTACTCAAATTGGTGGTAACCTTTTTTCATAATTGGTAGTAACCTTGTTTCAACATTAAGACAACCAAGAACACAACGTATGTAGTGTAATCAGAAATGTAATCAGAAAAATGGATTATGAGTTTGATTTGGTTGCAGTACCTCTTCACCTGTGTAATCAGAAAAAATGCATTATAAGTTTTCTTCCGAGTTCAGATTAGCAAGTTGAAAAAAGAACAAGAATAAAAGATTCTAATTCTGAACAACGAAGACATTTGACAGCTTGAAGTTCTCTAATCTCAAAATTAAGACACGAGTACACTACAAACAATCAAACATTGACTGCTGGGGTTGCCATCCTTAACGCTTCTTGCCTTGTGCATATCATCATGAGGCTATATATAAATTTGTACTTGGAGAATGCCAAAAGCATTGTAAAATTTATAAAAGTACCAACCTTTGGAATCAAACCATAAAATTCATTGACCACAGCTTAAGCCTAGCTCAACTAATGCAATGATTTTCACTGTGACAAAATTAAGGCCTAGTACTGAGACAAGGACCCGGATAGAGTTTGAGGCAGAAATTCAAAAAGTTTTTTTCTTAAATATGTAAAAAGGCTTACTCCAAACCTAGAAACAGAGGAGAAGCAACCAAAACAGAGGGAAAAAATGTACACAAATTAAGACTCAGACATGAGCTTAAGTAGAAAAAAAAAATACAAATTCGTTATTCTAATGTTAGTTTCATGTG
The DNA here is from genome assembly GCA_003991445.1 of Oryza meyeriana var. granulata. Classification (NCBI taxonomy): domain Eukaryota; kingdom Viridiplantae; phylum Streptophyta; class Magnoliopsida; order Poales; family Poaceae; genus Oryza; species Oryza meyeriana. The sequence continues at coordinate 7,297 of RYFJ01000750.1, forward strand.
TTGACGGCTACACCTAGGAGTGAATGGCTGACAGGCACACAAGAAATGAGCACATCCAACGAGATCACATACATGCCCAAGATACATGAAACCGTTCATTGCATGTGGGAGTTTATAAACTAATAATGACTGAGCTGTGCATGCAACTTAGTAGTTACTAATAATCCCTTTATACCATAATTGAGCATTGGGTACTAATATATTGCACTACTAATTAAGTAAATAATTAGGTGTCGTAGCAAATATTAAATACAAGTAGATGTTATGCTAATGCAAACAATATACTATAAACAAGTCCTAATTAATATTGATTTTAAAGCTTTGAGTAGTACACACCTGATTTGTGCCAAGATGCACGGAGGTATGAACCAATCACTTGAGTATGAACCAATCACTTGAGTAGAACAATAAAAATTTTTATGAGACCTGCAAATCAATTATCCCCTGTTGTAAGCTATTAAAACGAAGAAGTTGCCCTTTCAAAAAAACGAAGAAGCTACGCGTATGCAAACATTCAGTATAGAAAAGAGGAGAGAGAATAAAAAAGGAAATAGTGGATAATTATATTGCGCGTATGCAAACATTCAGTCTAATCATGGGTTTGGTTCCTGTTATAAGCCTACATGCACCTTTCTGATTCTATTAAATCGTGTGATCTTTTCAGCACAAATTATATTAAGTATGGATAATTATATACTACTCTCTCCATCGATTAATACAACATTTCAATTTTGTATAAGGAGGTATATTATTGATCACGGTAATACATTATACACTCATGATTATACACCAGGGTTATCCAGGGTTCCCTTACATCTAACCATCTATTTTAAAAAGCTTCATACTACATTGTCAAGGCACAACACATGATATTTATGGATTGCTTTTCTAATGAGAACAGATGTGCAAACTTTGGAGGGTGTCTATTTTTTTTCCTTATGGTACGTGAACAGATGTTGGGTACGGGAACACCGCCGACCTTGAGCTCACTGGCCGCAAGATCACCGCCATGGAGGCCAAGGAGATGGGGCTCGTGAGCAGGGTGTTCAATTCCAAGAAAGAATTGGATGCCGGCGTTGCAAAGATTGCAAAAGGTACACAATTCGCATATTATTGTATCATAAACTGAATCTATGTTCTTAGCTCAAATTGTATCTGTTGCTGCTTCCTACTCCATTAAAATGTGACATGAACTGTACGATCAGAAGATTTTATTTTGATTCAGAATTGACAATGAAATAACCTCCCCGCAAAAAAAGAGACAATGAAATCTACTCTGGGTAACCATAGGATCATGTTGTCTCTTGGATTAATGTTAGACTGTATATATCATCTTTCATTCGACAAATCTTCAGCCTATGCAGGCTCTAATTGATGTACTGGGATTGTTAGTCCGGCCACTGTTGAAGTAAATCACTAAACCATGTTAAGTTTACTTTTAGTGAAAAGCAGAGGCCTTGCATCCTTTATTACTGAAAAATCCCACAAGTATTCACAGAGGGAAATAATGATAACATGAATGGATCTCATTGCATACAGTTGCAGACTTGCTAGATACAAAATCATTTCACATTGCAACGAAGTATTTCCATAATCCATATAACTAACAGATACAAAACAAAAGTCCAAAGCAGCAAGCCCTGAATCCTCAAAAGGTAAAAAAAATATTCAAAATACATTTAAAGGGAACTTCTCAAAAGCAATATAGCAAATTGAAATGTCATCAAGATATGACGAATATCTACTACTCCCTCCGTCCCAAAATAACTTTTAGTTCTTGGCACGGCTATTAGAGAGGGGTAAAAAGACTTATTTGGCTCCTCGGGGTGGGTGCACTGTGGGACCGGGTTAGTTGGGGTGATAATGAAGCCAAGGGGTAATATGGGTACTTTAGTGGTAAAAGACACCTTTTACATGTCCTAGGTTGTTATATTTGGGACAAAATTTGAATCTAAAAGTTGCTATATTTTGGGACACAGGGAGTAGGAATTAACATCCATTGGTCATAATCCAGAACCAAGGTAGAGTAAAAAATATTATGTAAGTTAGTCTCATCTTACCACTTCAGATTTAAGGGCAGATATTTGGGGTCCTTTGGAAGTTCCACCATAAAGGCACACCGAACTTATCCCACATGGTGCGCCAGCTTCACAAAGTACATCTGCAATCTAGCATAATAAAAAATTGTCAATCATTCCTGTGTATTAAAAAAACAGTAGTTTTTTAGCAGACCATCAGATGCCTAGCTTACAAGTTCATATCATCAGTATATGACTGCAGTTAGCCCACTAGGCGAAACAAATTATCTATAATCCTATAGAACCATAGAAAAAAGTAGAAACCTGACCATATGACTCTTTCACTTTCAATTTGTTCGATACTAAAGGACCTTCTCATCAACAAAATATAGGTTCTGAGCAGAGGGACTACATTTAAAATTAGAGTAAATTTCAGAACACCTAGGTTTTATGGTTGAAGTTGCAGAAAACCAAAGGTAGTTAATTTGGTCCTGAGGTTTCTTTTCACAAAATCCCACCTCAATTTAATTTCCAGATAATACAACATATTGGCAGATGTTACAAAGTGCCTATGGATTTGTGAATTATTAATTTGAACTGGAAAACTGATCAAACACTTCATTATTTCGAACAACACTGTTTCAATAATGCTAACATTAGCTAAGATTTCAAGAAGGTGGCGTTTTGTGAAACCTTAGGACCAACACAGGGGGTATGTCCTACAAGTCATAATACCTAATAAGGTTGTCTGCAACTTCGACCATAAACACAGGCTTCCCTGAAACTATTAGTTCCTCCTCTGCTCACTTGAAGCTACCCTCATTCTTTATCTGTGGGTTTACCTGTTGAGCGAGCTCCCTCGTTGGTGAGAGCACGAGGCACCGTGGCACCCCCTTATTAGCAGATTTCTCCCCCAATTTCTTCCTAACGTGACCAAATCACACATACAGTTTCTTGAACGTCGATCGATTTGAAGAGAGTGCCCTTACCTCCTTGCCACCGGCTCTGGCGGCGAGTTCCACCGTCCGGGAAGCCTCTTTCCTCCTTTGCCTCCGGCGAGCGGAGGCGGCAGGGAGGAGCGAGTGCGTGGCCGGGGAAGAGGGAGTGCGAGGAGGCAGCGCTAGGGATCGGGGACGCGTGAGGAGGCAGCGGCTGAGGGGGATGGAAGGAGGGCGAGGAGGCGGCGGCGGCGGCGGCGGGAGGAGGCGGTGGCTGTAGCGGCGGTGAGAGGAGATTAGGGGGAGGAGGTCGGGGCGGGGCCGGCGCCGGGATCTTTGCGCTGAGGGGGAGGCGAGGAGCGCGAGGCGGCGACGGTGGGAGGAGGCGGCGGCGGCGTGAGGAAGTGGCTACTGAGGGGGAGGGGAGGAGGGCGAGGAGAGATCGGGAGGGGTGAGATCGGGGCGGCTGCGGGAGAAGATTGCGAAGCGGCAGCGAATCATTCCACCGAAGGATTGCGGATGAAATCTCAGCCGTTGGATCTGTTGTCTTTACCATCACCAATATAATCTTTTAAGCAGTAAAGATAAGGGAAAATTCGGTTTATAGTACAGGTGAGGAGTCGAATTCACAAAATACTATAAAAGTTCCTAGTTTCACTTCTTACCACAATCCGATAGTAATTTCTTCGGTTTATACCACAAACGTCAAGGAGTGTTTGTCTCTTCCATTAGAGTCGAGTTGGGCCCACATATTGGTCACACGAATTAACAAAGTTATCCTTCTGATTGTTCACATCTTGACCTAGATCGTTCTAACCCCTTGGAAGAGCCGCCGCCACCTTTCCCAACTCGTCTCGGTGTCTCCTACGCAAGCAGTGCCAGCGAGCACTAGCTAGAGGAAAAGAAGCTTTGATTGATGAGTGAATCACTTGGATTTGCTTGATCATCATGACCCCTTTTTAGATATGATGGTTTGTTTATTACTATAATTTTAGGTTTGACTATTGGATATGTGAGATTTGAATGGTAATTGAAATTTGAAGATATGGCAGCCCCTCACGAAATCCTTGAAGGGTGAGTGTTCCCTGAAATTTGGTCTAGTGCTTTTCTTTTGAATGGTTTAGCAATGGCAATGTGCGAACTAAATGTACTAACCAATGATTAGGTTAAGGTATGTGCTAACTGTAGAAACTATTGGTATAAGAGGGTTGATCCTTTTAATGCATAGCGTGTATGCATTGAGATGGAAGCTTACTTCCACAAAGAGTGTTGGTGTGAAGACCTACTATAAAGGCATGTCATGGCAAATAATAGTCGATGGAAAATATTTTTCCATGAGTACACTGACTAGCGAGATTAAAAAAAATTCCAGTGGGGTACAAATCAAAGGGCTAACATAAGTTTTAAGGATAAGGATGGTCAATTTGTCACTGTTAGTAGCGATGAAGAGCTAAAAAGTTTGTTTGAATCAAGTTTCCTTATTCGTGAAGTCAATTTTTTTGTTACTGTTGGTGGCGAACTAGTGGAGACTGTCAAAGAATGCCAAAGTGACCTTGCTGATATAGATGATAGGCATGGAGATGACATTGTTGAAAATGTGAGTAGTAATGTAGCTGTAACAAATTGGGGCAATGTAGCTGAAACAGGGGGTGGCGATCAGGAGCTCATGGCTGCAAATGGAGTTAGCAATGTGACTGAAACAAGAGGTGGCAATCAGGAGGCCATGGTTGAAAATGTAGCTAGCAAAGTAACTCCATGGCAGACTATGTTTTGGAATGATGCTCTTGTTGTTGACCTTCAAAGGGGCTTTGAGGATGATTAACCAATTGACGTAGACGAGGAGTGTCGGAGGATAAAACCTCGACGGCGGGAAGTCGGGAGACCCCCCTTTTGAGATTCGGGCAGGGGAGTTGTTCTCAGGCTAAGTCGGCGTCCGGTGGATCAATGGGCGCTCAGGAACAGGGGGCCCAAGCTGGAGAAGAGGAGATCGGACCGTCCGTTTCGGGTCCGGACGGTCCGAACCGTGACGACCGGGAGGAACAGAGACGGGACGCGTTTTAGACAGGTTCGGGCCGCTCGGGAGCGTAATACCCTACTCCTGTGTGTATGCTATGTGGAGGTGAATATGGTTTTGAGTGTTTACAAGGAGTTTCCGGCGAGCTCAGGAGCTCGGAGGCGAGGAAGGCGAACCGTGGCGAGGGTGCGCGCCGGCGGACTCTAGACAGAGCGTTGTTGCTAATGCTGAAGCTTCCTCCTTCTCTCTCACCGGCTCGGATCCTCCTTTATAGAGCAGGGGAGTCCACAGTGCCGGTACCCGCGAGAGATATTCTCCGGTGAGTCCTCTTGTGCACCTGTCCGGCCGCAGACACCCACGCCGGAGTTGGAGGGCTGTCCCATTGCTTACCTCCGCCTGCGACGCCTGCGCCAGAGTTGGAGGAGGGTCCAGTCGTCCCTGCCCGCCTGCTGCGTCCAAGCCGGAGTAGGTACTGCACGTCTGGTCACGCTCGGTCGGCCCCTCGCCGTGAGTGGATGGTGCGTGGAGACGGGACGGCGCCTGCCTCCGCTGCCTGGGCGTGGACTTTCGGGGCCTTCTTGGTCAAAAGTGCTCTGCTGTCGCCTCACCATTAAAACGGGTAGTTGGGGAGCCGACCGCTGGAGCCAGCCCTCCACCGCATGAGGCACTGTGACTGTGGGTCCCGGGTCCGGGGCCGCTCCCCGGGACACGAGCCCGAGGAAGACATCCGGGCAAGAGCACTCGGGCACTTAGCTGGAGAGTCCATCGTCGTCGGAGAATGTGGCCCCAGAGGAATTAACGTGGCCGATGACCCACGCGTCCCCAGGGGTATGTGGGACCCCCTATCCTGTTTCGCCTACAGTGGCCCCTGGCCCTGTTGCTCGGCCGGGACCAGCCCCGGGCAGGAACAGGGCCACGTCTTGTAGAAACGAGGGGACGCGGGGTGCACTTGGTTCGCTGTGAACTGGTGAAGTTTGATGACTTGTTGCGTAGTCTGGATATGTGGTCGGAAATAAATATGGGCGATATGTGCCCGGGACCCGGGGCCCGGGACGGAAACATGGAAGATATGTGCCCGGGACCCGTGGCCCGGGACGGAAATATGGAAGATATGTAGAAGATATGTGTTGAGGAAGCCGTGGTGGTTTGCGAGGAGGCGCGGGAAGTCGTGGCCGAGATCGCTGCCCCCGAGGCAGGGTTCCTCGACAGCGGCGAGCACCTTGCGGCGCCGATGGCCGATGAAGGCGGCAGTTTTCTACTCACTCTACCTGCGGCTGTCTTCTAGGCCCGGGGGCTCTCCATGCCCCCGAGCGCGGCCGACCCGGGGAGCGCAGCGAGGCCATGGGAAAGGGCTGGTTTGACAGGAGACGACATCGGGTGGCAGATTGCCACGTTCACCCGCGCCGTCGCCGAGCGTAGTGGTGAGCATGGGGGTCGCGGCGGCCACACCGGAGCGGGCCGTCGCGAAACCTGCTGATGTCCCCACTGCCGAGGAAGATCGGGATGCCGGGGTAATGTGGCCCGCGAATGCGCCCCGGGACCGACGTGCGGGCGGTCGCCGCATGGCGTCCGGGGAGGACGTGCCTGAGACCGGGTACTTGGCGGGAAACAGTGGGGCCCCTATTTTGCTGAAGTAAATGGCGATGCGGCAGCTTACCGCCCGTAGGGTTATTACCGAGGTATTTGCGGCGACCTGCCGGCTGGAGATCGAGGCAGCGGAGAGGCGCGTCGTCCGATTGGAGGCCGCCCTCAGATCCGCAGCCGTCGAGGTCTCCCGCGCCTGGTTCGAGATGAGGGCGCGGGGGAGGGGAACACTCTCCCGGAAGGACCGCGTCCAGGCCTGCGAGGCCGGCTCGCGACCCGGGAGTATGAGACCGCCGCACGCGAGGAAACCTCGGCGATCCCGGACGTTGCTTATGTCCGCTGCTGTTGGTTTCTTGTCGCCCCGGGCCCGAGAACGCCGCGTAGCAGGCGCCGCCCGACGCCGGGCGCCAGCTACCGTGGACGGCCGTGGCGCCTAAGTCCGTCTTCCGGGCCCGGGCGTGGCCGCCTACCCCCGGAAGCCTAGTCCCCGGGGGCAGCGAGCGCGATGGCGACGCAGCAGCTCGCCACCCGCACCGTCGCCACCGAGATCTTCGTGGCGACCCGCTGGCCGGAGATCGCTGCAGCAGAGAGGCGCGTCGTCCGATCGGAGGCCGCCATCGAATCTGCCGCCGACGTGACCTCCCGCTCCCGGTCCGAGATGGAGGCGCGGGAGGAGGAAATATTATCCCGGGAGGAGCGCGCCCGGGTCAAAGCGGCCGGGCTCGCTTCTGGGGGTGTGAGGTCGCCGCGCGCGAGGAAACCGTGGCGGTTCGCGAGGGGGCGCGGGAAGCCATGGCCGAGATCGCTGCCCCGGAGGCAGGGTTCCTCGACCGCGGCGAGCGTCTTGTGGAGCCGATGCCTGATGAAGAGTCTTCCTGTCGCCGCCCGGGGTCCGGTCCGAAGAAGGCCAGGGACCCGTCCCCGTGCGACGGTATCTCCGGGCGCGAGCATCTGGTGGAGCCGATGACCGACGAAGAGGCCGGGGACGACGCCGGTTTCCTTCTGACACCATGCGCGGCCGCCTTCCGGGCCCGGGAGCCCTCCATGCCCCCGAGCGCTCCCCTTCTGACGTCGCCCGGGGTTCGGTCCTAAGTACACCGGTGACCTCCCCCCGTACGGCTAGGGCTGAAAACGGTCGGTAAAATTTCCGAACCGACCGACGCCGTTTTCCGGATTTTACCGACAGTTTTCCGTTTTTTTCGGTACTGGTCGGAAATGATCCGGAAAACGGTATTTGGGTTTCGGAAACGGTATCGGAAATGATTTCAGTAGTTTACCGACCGTTTCCGAAGTTTACCATATTTATTCGGAAATTTACCGATAACACTGATTCGGAAATTTATTCGGAAATTAACCTAATTTCCTAGCTGAAGTACCCTCACCTTATCCGCTCAATCTCAGGCTCAGCTTCTCACCGCAAGACACACACGGTCACAGCCTCCTGCGCCGCTCCCGTCCGCCGCCCCGCCCGTCCGGCCGGCGCTCCCGTCCGCCGCCTCTCCCGTCCGGCCGCCGCTCCCGTCCGCCGCCCCGCCAGCCGCCGCTCCCGTCCTCCCCCGCCGGCCTCCGCTCCCGTCTGCCGGCCCCGCCGGCCTCCGCTCCCGTCCGCCGCCCAGCGGGCCTCCGCCGCTGCCCGGTGCCCCACCCGCCGCCTCCGCTCGCCGTCTGCCGCCCCGCCGGCCTCCGCTGCCGCCGGTGCCCACCCGCTGTCCGCTCCGCCCTCCCGTCCGGCGCTGCTCCCGTCCGCCGCCCGCCAGCCGCCGCTCCCGTCCGCCGCCTCTCCCGTCCGGCCGCTCCCGTCCGCCGCCCTCCCGTCCGGCCGCTGCTCCCGTCCGCCGTCTCGCCAGCCGCCGCGCCCGTCCGCCGCCGCTCCCGTCGGCCGCTGCTCCCGTCCGCCGCCCGCCAGCCGCCGCTCCCGTCCTCCCCGCCGGCCTCCGCTCCCGTCTGCCGCCCCGCCGGCCTCCGCTCCCGTCCGCCGCCCAGCGGGCCTCCGCCGCTGCCCGGTGCCCCACCCGCCGGCCTCCGTCCGTCTGCTCCTCTCCTGTCCGCCGCCCCACCAGGCGCCAGCCTCTGCTGCTGGCCTCCCGTGCGCTCGGCCTGCCTGCCTGGCGTTCTGCTGGACCTTTTAATTTCTATATCCTTTTCTTTTCTGAAAATGAAACTTTCCATAGCCGTTTGCTTAAGATATTTTTCTCATCTTGTGTGCTGCAAGGTACTCTGGAAACTTACTGACAAGAGATGCCTGTGATCAATTAGATTTTTGATGCAATCATCTGTGATCCACCTCCACCATATGGAGTCCGGGCTGGAGACCGCAAGTCAAGTACCCTGAGCACCCCTGCTTCAAGCTGATCGCCTCCTACGAGCAGATTCTGAGCATGAGGTTATTTATGATGGTATATTGGTTTTGGACATAGTTACATTGTCATCTTGTATGCTATCATGTTGGATAATTATTGAGATTGTTTTTTATGATGGGCGATTATTATGTGATATCGCTATTATTATGTTTAGTGATTATGTGAGTTACGCTAGATATCACATGTGAGGTAAAGTTATTTCCGATCCGAATTCATGGATGTCCGACCGATATCGATGAATTTCCGACCAAGCAACTCCATTTCCGATGTTTCCGAATTTTCCGAAGCCGTTTCCATTTCCGACATTACCGTTTCCGATTCCGATTCCGAGTACAAAATATGGAAATGGAAATGATTTAGGGGTTTTTCCGATCATTTCCGACCGTTTTCAGCCCTACGTACGGCGACCTCCTCGGGCGTCGCTCGTGCTTGCGCTTCGATTTTGCCTGTCTTGTACAAAGAGAGATGTTTGCATCTATATATGATCATGTTTATATTTTCGTACCTTGGTTTATTGTGTTGTTCGGGGGTTGCTTGTATCCGGGGCCCCGTGTCCGGGAACGCCGAGTATAGGGCGCCATCCGACAGCGAGAGCCCGCAGCCGCGAACAACCGTGCTGCCTGAGGCCCCTGCCCGGGCCCTGGTACGACCGCCTGCCCCGGGAGCTCGGTCCCCGGGGGCAGCGAACGTGACGGTTGCCCGCCCCGGGAACATAGGCTGTATATACAAACGGGGGAAGAATACAAATTGAGCGATATGTAGAGTCGGCTAAAGTAACGTATCTGGATATTGAGAAGGGCGTCTTGGCTCTACGAGCACAATCCCGGGACCGGGAGTGTTGCTCGCCCCCGGGAACGCCGAGCATCGGACCATTCTGCAAGGCTCGCGTTCGGACGACCGCGGCCCCTAGGTGCCGGGCACTTGGGGACCTGGGCGCTACGGTGGTTGGCTCGACCTCTTCCTCCGGGTCTGGGGGTCCTTCGTGCCCCCGGGAGCCGCGAGGACAGGCCGCTCGACCGTCCCCGGGGTCGCCGGCCAGCATAGCACCCGGCGCCTTGGACTGGTGGTCAGCGAGGAACTGGCTTGACCGGACACCGCAGCCCGCCCCGGGAATCTAGACTGGCCCGACGGAAGGATATGCCCGAGACCCCGGGGAATCGACGGTGTCCGGGGCACGGTCCATGACCCAGCCACCAGGCCTTGGCGACAGGGGCTGCGCTAGTTGGCGGCCCCTGGCCTCGGTCGAGATTTGGAGAGCCTGCCTGATCCTGCCGGGGACAGGTCTATCCTGCACATGATGAACTGTGAGAGTACTCGGTCCATTCCCTTGTCCCTTCCATGCTACGAAGCGTGACGTCGACCGCCTCCCGAAGGCGTCTCCCCAGGGGGCGGGACTGTCACGAACGGAACACACGAAAAGGAAAAGGGGACGAGCCCGGAATTGATAATGAAAGTGTTGATTATGGAAACGAATGTACATGGGGGGCCCCGGCCAGCATAGCACCCGGCGCCTCGGGCTGGTGGTTGGGAATGAACTGGCCAGACCGGGCACCGCAGCTTGTCCTGAGGATCTAGACCGGCCCGACGGGGGGCTAGGCCCGAGACCCCGGAGGACCAACGGCGCCCGGGGCACAGTCCACGGCCCGGCCACCAAGCCCCAGCGACAGGGGCTGCGCTAATCGGGCGGGCCCCGGGCCCGGGAGGCATGCAACTTACCGGATGTGACTACCGATAGATTGGCCCGGAGGCCCCAACAGGGGAGCGACTTGATGTACGACGTGGTTTGGTATACGCCAGGGTCCGGGGCCCGGGCTTACATATGGTACCGGAATCCGGGGTTCCGGGCTTGGAATGTACGGGGGACGATTTCCCGGGAGTTGCCCTCGCCTGGGTGTGGGTGTCCGGGTTATCGCTCCCCGTTGAGGTTGTCCCGGGCACCACGTTCCTAGGCCCGCACTCGCCTTGGCGAGGCCGCCCTGGTTCGGGCTCCACGGTGTCAGGCCCCGAAGGCGGATCCCGGGCCACGCGCTTATGGTGCGAGGGGCCCCGGGGACCCGGGGGCCTGACTGGAATATGGTACCGGGATCCGGAGTCCCGGGCTTGGAATGTACGGGGACGACTTCCCCGGACTTGCTCTCGCCTAGGCGAGGCTGTCCGGGTTATCGCGCCCCGTTGAGGTTGTCCCGGACGCCACGTTCCTAGGCTCGCACTCGCCTTGGCGAGGCTGCCCTGGTTCGGGCCCCACGGTGTCGGGCCCCGAAGGCGGATCCCGGGCCACGCGCTTATGGTGTGAGGGGCCCAGGGACCCAGGGGCCTGACTAGAATATGGTGTGATATGTGCCGGGTTCCGGGGTCCCGGGCTAACCGGGACCCGGGGTCCCGGGCTTGGAATGCTCTGGGTGTCGCGCCCCTAGGCACGCAACTGCCCCGGCGATGTTCCCGAACACTGCTCTGGTTCAGGCCCCCCAGAGTTGGTCTCGGGAGATTGCCCCGGAGTGGGTGTCGAGTTCGGACCGTCCGTTCCGGAATCGGACCGTCCTAACCCCGACGATCGGACCGTCCTCTTAGGGGTCGGACCGTCCGACCCGCACCAATTGGGCTCAGTCTGCTACCGCTCCGGACGGAACTTCTCGAGATGCTCGGTGAAGGATTTTGGAGTCGAAAATTATGCTTGAAATATTCATGGTGGCAGCATGGTGGCGGCCCCCGGCCAGCGCTGAGACTAGGAAGAGTCCGGCGCTGGCCCGAGCACCCCGCAACTTACAGAATGCGCCTATGGATAAAACTTGTGAAGATGCTCGATGTTCCAGGGGTTGGGAAGCGGGGTCCCATCCTCCTGGACCAGTCTTACTGAGCCCAGCCGGGGAACACCGATCACCAGGAAGGGGCCTTCCCACATGGGGGAAAGTTTATTCCTTCCGGCACGTATGAGAACACGGCGGAGGACTAGGTCCCCGACCTGGAGTGACCGGGCCCGGACCTTACGCCGGTGATAGCGTTTAAGGCACTGCTGGTAACGAGCGACGCGAAGCGAGGCGCGCCGCCTTCGCTCCTCGAGGAAGTCGAGGTTGTTGAGGTACATGCTGTTGTGGCCGGGGTCGTCGCTGTAGCGCTCTACCCGGGGAGAGCCGAAGGTCAGCTCCGACGGCAGCACAGCTTCGGCCCCGTACACCAGGAAGAAAGGGGTCTCCCCAGTGGCCCGGCTTGGCGTGGTACGGTTCGCCCAGAGCGCGGCCGGAAGCTCGTCGATCCACTTGACGCCATGCTTTTTGAGCTCGTTGTAGGATCTAGTCTTGAGGCCCCGCAGGATCTCGGCATTTGCCCGCTCGGCCTGCCCATTGCTAGCCGGATGGTGTTGACGCCAAAAACCGCCGGGGTCTGGTTCGGCGTCGGGTTGACACGCGAAGGCCTGGGAGATCTGCTTAGCTCCAGTGCAGGTCCTAAAGTCTTGAGGTTCGTAGGCGTGCCAGTCAATTTGACCCTGTAATTGACAAGGAGAAAGAAATGTTAAATTCGCGAGCCAATCGGCTGGAAGCCGGCTTGGACTCATCTCATCGGCCGATGGCCGATACGCACTGTAGTACTTATACATCGGCTTAGAGCCGATGATGGCAGGAGCAATAGCGTAATAATGCACCAGTGTCGTGCTAGCCGATCATCGAAAGGATACTCAAAAACCGGCTATAAACTTGGTAAAATAAACAGGTATAATGCATAAGTAAATAAATCGAATAAATCCTAGCCGATCATAATTTAGTGTTACTGATGTTGCCGTGAAGATATGCCTGTGCCCGGGCCCTTGCTTATATCGGCTCCCGGGGTCTTCATCCGCTGTCCGGGCCCTTGCTTATATCGGCTCCCGGGGTCTTCATCCGCTGTCCGAGCCCGTATACTGGTCCTTACCTAAGCTCGTGCCCGGGCCCTCACCTGGGGTCGTGCCCGGGAACCTGCTTGTACTTGTACTTGGATCGGCAGAATAAACCCATCGGCTAGTCCTTAGCCGATTGTAACAATAATACAGGCAAGAATATATAACAAGGTACGCAATAACATAAATGATAAATAATTGATGAGCCAGCCGACTACTGAACAGAGCGAGTGTAAAATAAGACAATGAATAAATGTAGTCGGCTTTAACAGATAACTTATCGGCTAAGCACTCCGATAACACCATCGCACAACACCATCGGCTCATCAAGAGTAAAGCTATTATCGTCAGTCTAGTAGATCGGACCCAACCGTTGCAGCACAGACCAACAATAATAGCGATTCTTCAATGGGCCGATAGATATAATGCGATCGTGATGAAGATAACTTACCGGCTATGCACTCCGATAAGACGCCTGCACACAAAGCATCGGCCTAGCAGGACCAACTTATCACTAGCAGTTCAGTAGGTCGGACCTAACCGATGCAGCACGAACTGATGATAAATCGCCCCCAGTAAGCCGATACGATCTATGCAAGCGTGATGTGATATACCTAATCAATCTATGAGGTCAAACTGAACTGATGCAGCCATAGATAAAGTAAATATATCGTGGTAAGCCGACTACCCTAAACCGACTAGAATATCGGACCTAACCGAGGAAGTCCTAGCCGATAGGTAGCCGGGGTGACGAGACTTACCCTCTCGCAGGAGTTCGGACCTAACCGATGCAGCCCGGCTCGAGAAGCAGGATCCCGTCGAAGGGGTGGCGATGCGCCGAAATTTGTATTGATCGTTGTGATGATTTACAAGGTCCCCGGGCATACGTATATATACCTCGAGTTACATGAGTCCTTATAGGACACGGTATACAATTTCTTATCCATAATAGAAAACGCTAACTAATCCTGACCGGACACGAGGTCAGATTTCCTAAAGATAAACATTTGCCTAATTAATATGTAGAGTAAATAATTGCCAAATAACGGCCTTCATGGCTCCTTCCCGATTCCAGTCTCTTCTCCGTCAGTTGACTGCAATTTCTCCTTTGACCGAATCTAATACAGGGCCTTACCAAATTTTGGCGTTAACACATGCCCCCCAATTTCGGAGTTCTTCAATAGGGCTTCGAAATTCTTTTATTCTGGGCCTCCAGATTTATCCCATACCGAGGCGGCCCAAGATAGCTCACTTGCCATAAATGTTTGAAACAGTGCCAACGGCCTCGATTCCCGCTCGGTTGTCACACCTCTATGAAAACGCTTCGTCTCCTTGCCTTTTTTATACTTTCACATCACCAGAGCACCACCACTTCATCTTCCAAATCCTCACCAAGCTCTAGCGAATCCAGACGAGTCATTGCAACCTTTTTCTCCGGCCGTCGATCCCTGCAACTTCTCCTACTCCCGCGATGGCATCGGCATCTGCAGTTCCTGAGGTAATCTTCTCACCCGATTATTTTTCCCCAATCTGCAATCTATACGAACCCGATCTGCTATGTTCTTCACCTGTTCTTCGTCGTGTTCTTGTTTACTGTAGCATCTTAGAGCCTAGATCTTGATTCCGGCCGCCGATTACCCCAGCTTCTTCTATCATGGCCCCTTGGGCAGCGAAGATCCCACCGATTTCATCAGTGCCGAAACCCAACGTATCCCCTTCAAGAACTCGGCTATGTTAGTCAGTGACTGGACCAACAGCTTCAGATCATGGCCGAGCAGATTGCCCAGATGGAGAGATTGGTACATCAGAGTATCGGCTGTGAAGAGAACCCTTTGGGATGAATCACATATCGGCCACTACATTAATCTCTCCCTGGCCGATATGGAAAGGAACGAGCCCCTACTTGCATCGGCCTCATACTACTGGTCCGATGCCCTCAATGCCTTCATGTTTGGGCATGGGCCGATGACCCCCACCTTGCTGGATGTGACCATGCTCACCTGCCTGGATACGACGAGCTACATCAACCCTTTCAAACTCCGGTTCAAGCCTGCTCACCGGCTCCAAACAAAAAACATCGGCGGCTGGTCCAGGTATATATCTCTCCACAATAAGGGAACTGGACCGGTTGATGATCGGGAGCACGTCGCTTTTCTGAACTTGTGGTTGGAACGGTTCGTCTTTGGTGGTGCAACCCTCGGCCCGACGACCAATATGCAATGCCTGGCAGAGTGCTTGGCCGATAGGAAACAAATTCCGTTGGGGCACTATCTCCTTGGCGCCACCTACCAGCTGCTTCATTAGGTGGCAACTAAGCTATCGGCCGGCCAGCCCGTCGGCCATATTGGGGGCCCCTGGTGGTTTGTACAGCTCTGGCTCAATGTTTACACCTCCAAGGCCATCCCAGAAACTTCTCTTCTTAAGCAATCCTTCCCAGCCGATTACCCAGAAGATCAAGACCCCATCTATCGCCGATGCATCTCTATGGGCGAAGCTGCATCGGCTCTCTCTGGCGGCAAGATAACCCCTACTGAAGTTAGTCAGTGGTTCAAGGGGTTTTATTATGGCTTCACCAGGGAGGCCACTCTCTGGTTTGCTTATAATGATGCATCATCATTTGAAATGCCTTCCAACTTTGACCCGCTCAAAGCCCTGGACAATGATGAATCCAAGTCTATCTTCCTATCGGCCATCACCCCCTGTCTGCTGCCAACTGGCTTCTCTCTGGGCCGATCGCAGCCTTCATATGAGTTCTATCATCCATCAGTCGGCTCTCGCCAATTTGGTCTTGGGCAACTTCCCATCGGCCTCTTCTTCATCAACAAACTTCAAACCCGAGGCACGGTCAGCAGCGCCCTGGAATATGATTGGCTGCGGACCTTGACAGACTCCCTCCTGCTAGGCGCCGCCACCGAGGTGTACATCTGTTACTGCTCTCGTCTTGACACTGAGTACGTCGAATCCGATGAAGAGGTAATACCCACAAGCTTTAACCATCATCTCCAATCATCTCTAACCCCTACTTTGCAGGCTGCCAGCGTCGAGCCCCCATCAAGAAGCAACAGTGGTCGGCCGATTCTGTATCAACCCTCATCGGCCACTCCAAACTTAGGGCGCGACGCTCCATCCCCATCGGCTCTCCTCAAGGTGCCTCGGCCGACGGGACCAAAAAGGAAAAAGTTAGCGCATCGCCCCTCCCTGAAGAAACAGAAAACCGACGCTGATATTGTTGCCACGACGCCATCTTCTCCTCAGACCACATCGGCTCCCTCATCTCCTCAGGTATGCGCCAAGTCTTAACATCATCATTACCCGCTTTTTCATTTATCTCACCAGCTCCATCTTCAGCTCGAGTCATCGGCTCCAGATCTTCAACCTTCTTCCAACGTCCCCCCAAGTACTGAGCCGATGGCCTCCCCAGCTGCCCTACTCTTGGCACCAAGTCCTCCAGCTGCCGATGAGACTGCCCCTATTCCATCGGCTGACATTGGCCCCTCCAGAGAACAACCTATTCATCCCCCTGAAGCCGATGTCGCGCAAGTTACCAATGTCCTTCCTCAGATAACTCTTTTACGTCCATACTCCGCTCTTAACTTTTTTACCGATTCCTTTATCGATGCCAATCTTGCAGTCCTTAGCCGATCTGTTCTCCTTTGACATCGGCAAGTACCTAGAAGTAGAAGAATCCACAGCCACCAGCGCAACAACCAAACCATCCTTCCCAGCCGAGGTACGCGAATATCTGACGAGCATCCTCAGCCGGCTGGAAAACCCAATTGACGCGCTAGCGGAAGATTGCGGGCCAATCCGGGCAAGATTCGCAGAAATTGAACACCATCTGCCCGAAGAACTTGTCGACGCACTAACTCCCGCAGCATATCTGGAATCCCATAGATTTAAACTCATCAAGCTTAGACAGCGCATAGCCGATCGTGCTGACCAACAAAAGACTACCGAAGACATCCAAGCCGATCGGCTATTAGCCCAAGCAGAGAAGAAAAAGCTTGATGACATGGCCGCTGCCCCCCAAGAGCTCCAACCTAAGTTAGACCAGCTGAAGAAAAAGGAGGCCGATTTGCTGGCAGAACTTGAAAGAGTTCGTAAGGACCTCACAGCAACAGAATACCAGCTAATCGGCCTACCGCAAGCCATCCAAGACCAAGAAGCCAAGGTTGCAGCGACAGTGCGTCAGGTCATTCATCGGCGCAAGAAACTGAAGACCATCCCGGGCTCCGATGAAGATGACATCCGTGCTATCAATGAGATCGATCAGATTCGCCTGCACGCAATTGAAGTGATCCAAAAATTCTTGTAAATCTTAAACCTTCATAGCTGACTATTTTCTGGAACATGCTGATCACCCTTCTGCTGTCATATAATCCGATCGGATCTGCTACTTATCCCTTTCAACCCTGATAATATCTCTGCTCGTTTAATCTAAAGGCGATATCGATCGATATCGGCTATCTTTAGGCGATGTAGAAAAACATCGGCTTTCCGAATTGCTTTAGAAATCGGCTCTACTCAACCGATTCAAGAATCGATCCACACGCTAGGGTAGTATTTCTTGAGATATTTTCCGTTAAGCGCTTTAGCAAACTCTGTCCCATCAAGATCTTCTAACACATAGGCATTGCCAGGCACACAGCGATTAATCCGATAGGGCCCTTCCCAATTAGGCGACCATTTTCCAAACTTATTATCTCTGGACCCGACCGGCAAAATCAACTTCCACACGAGATCTCCCTCGGCAAACGACTTATTCACCACCTTTTTGTTGTAATGCCGAGCTGCCTTAGCCTTATTTTCCTTGATCCTCTCCAACGCTCTCAACTGATTCTGAGCTAAATCTTCAAGTTCATCTGTCATTAAGTTATAATAATCATCGGCTGTCAACTGATTATGCAAAGAAATTCTTCTCGAGCCGATGTTAGTTTCCCATGGTAAAACCGCCTCATGTCCATATACTAACTGATACAGCGGCACCCAAGTAGATCCATGACATGCCATCCGATAAGCCCATAGTGAATCAGCTAACGTAGTATGCCATCGCCTCGGCTGCTCATCAATCTTCCGCTTAATTAACTTGATCAGACTCTTATTAGAAGCTTCCGCCTGTCCATTGGTCTGAGCGTAATAAGGTGATGAATTCAATAACTTAATCCCCATACTGGCAGCAAACTGCTGAAACTCATTAGACACGAAGATAGACCCCTGATCAGTAGTTATCGTCTGAGGAATCCCAAACCGATAAATTATATGCTCCTTCACAAACTCGATTGCTTCCTTGGACGTAACCTTCTTTAAAGGAATCGCCTCTACCCACTTGGTAAAATAATCCGTTGCCGCCAATATGAACTTATGCCCTTTACTTGATGGAGGAAAAACCTGGCCGATCATGTCAATCCCCCAACCCCTGAACGGCCATGGTTTGATGATAGGATTCATAGCCGATGCTGGCGCTCGCTGTATATTTCCAAATTTCTGGCAATCCTGACACCCTTTATAATACCTA
This sequence comes from Oryza meyeriana var. granulata, assembly GCA_003991445.1. Taxonomy (NCBI): domain Eukaryota; kingdom Viridiplantae; phylum Streptophyta; class Magnoliopsida; order Poales; family Poaceae; genus Oryza; species Oryza meyeriana. The sequence continues at coordinate 25,594 of RYFJ01000750.1, forward strand.
AAACAATCCTCCAGCATTGTCGGCCAAAAATACCCTACTCTTCTCAGCAACCACTTCATCTTATGAGCCGACTGATGAGTCCCACAGACGCCTTCATGCACCTCGCACATAACCACTTTGGCTTCTTTCACATTCAGGCACCTAAGCAGAACTCCCTCAAAAGTCCGATAATACAACTCCCCATCAAGCAGCACATATTTAGTAGCTTTATACCGAATTTTCCTGGAAACTGATTGCGATGGATTTTGCAAGTAATCAACTAACTCCTGTCTCCAGTCATCGGCCTTGTTCTGGATGTCAATATCGGCTATCTCAACCTCAACTTGCCTATTCAGCCGATACCCTGAAGCAATCTGTGCAAGATCATTGGCTTCTAAATTCTGCTCCCTGGGAATATGATCTATTGATACTATCTTGAAATCTCTTAACAAATCCGTACACTCCTCATAATATGACCTCAAAACATCATCCCTGCACTCATATTCTCCAGACAACTGTTTGACCACCAACAAAGAATCACCAATTATCTCTATGACATCGGCTTCGATCTCCTTTAAGAGTTGAAGTCCTTTTAACACCGCCTCGTATTCTGCTTGATTGTTAGTCCGATAAGGCTTAATTGTAAAAGCAAACTCAAAACTTGCCCCCCGAGGCGATATGATCACTAAACCGATACCAGATCCATACTTGCAAACCGATCCATCGAAAAACAAAGTCCATGGGATCGGCTCTACATAGTCTTCGTGAGCCCCTCTGTGTTGCACAATAAAATCGGCCACTGCCTGTCCCTTAACCGCCTTAGCCGATTCATACCTCAAGTCGAACTCTGTCAAAGCAAAAACCCACTTGCCAACTCGCCCTTTCAAGACTGGAGCCGACAACATATATTTGACCACATCGGCCTGGCAAACTACTGTACACTCAGCCGATAGGATGTAATGCCTTAACTTTGTACACGAGAAATATAAACACAAGCATAATTTCTCCACCGCAGGATATCTCGTTTCAGCATCCAAAAGCCTTCTGCTCAGATAAAACACAACTCGCTCCTTTCCCTCAAACTCTTGTACCAAAACGGATCCGATGGACTTCTCATCGGCCGATAAATATAACCTGAACGGCACTCCTCTCTGTGGCGGAATTAAAATAGGTGGGGAACTCAGATAGTTCTTTATCTCGTCGAACGCCTTCTGTTGTACTGCCCCCCACACAAATTCTTGATCGGCTTTCAACTTTAACAATGGAGTAAAAGACTCAATTTTCTCTGATAAATTTGATATAAATCTTCTTACAAAATTAATCTTGCCGATCAATGATTGCAGCTCTGTCTTATTGCTTGGTGGTTCTGTAGTCTTAATAGCTCTGATGCTTCGCTGACTAACCTCAATCCCTCGCTCATGCACCATAAAGCCCAAAAACTGCCCAGCCGACACACCGAAAGCGCACTTATTGGGATTCATCCTCAGTCCGTATTTCTTGGCCCTCTCCAGCACTCTTCGTAAATCGGCTATATGGCTTTCCTCACTTTTAGACTTAACCACCACATCATCAATGTAGATTTCCACCAACAAGCCGATGAGATCATGAAATATATAATTCATCGCTCTTTGATACGTCGCACCGGCACTCTTTAATCCAAAAGTCATTACTACTCACTCATACAAACCAATAGCTCCAGGACATCGAAACGCAGTCTTGTGTATATCTTCTTCGGCCATAAAAATCTGATTGTATCCTGCATTGCCATCCATGAAGCTGATAATCTTGTGACCTGAGGCTGCATCCACCAACAAATCCGCTATCGGCATCGGGTATTCATCCTTAGGGGTGGCTTTATTTAGATCCCGGAAATCAATACATATCCTCAATTTCCCATTTTTCTTCTCCACCGGGACGATATTAGAAACCCACTCAGCGTATCGGCATGGTCTTATGAACTTGGCATCATATAACCTCGTGATCTCCGCCTTGATCGGCTCATATAATTCTGCCTTGAACCTCCTTGGAGCCTGATTGAATAGCCGATACCCTGGTTTAATAGGCAGCCGATGTTCAACAATCGATCGGCTTAATCCTGGCATCTCATGGTATTCCCAGGCAAAACAATCCCGATGCTCCTTCAGAAGTGCTATCAATTCCTCTCGTAGTTCAGGACTTAATTTTTTGCTTATGTACGTCGGCCTTGGCCTATCTCCTGGTCCAATATCGATCTCTTCCAAATCATCAGCCGACGTAAATCCTTGCCCCAGTTTCCCCTCGAAGTCTTCAATAGATCCCATCAGAGTAACAATTCGGAGCCGACTTGCTGGATCGGCTGTATCCCCTGGCTAGTGACCTCGAGGTAATCTCCTTCCCATATTTTTCCGGATAGGCAGTCAATACCGTCGGCTTCCCAGACTGGCAGATCGGTCATTGCGATGTTGGTCGACCGATCTGCTAGAACCATCTCGACTTGATCTCCCTGCCATTGTATTAAACATTGATGCATTGTCGAGGGCACGCAACAGTTCGCGTGAATCCAGTCCCTGCCGAGAAGTAAACTATATGATCCTTTCCCGTCAATGACGAAAAACGTGGTAGGTAATGTCTTACTCCCTACTGTCAACTCCACGTTTAATACGCCTTTTGCTTCTGATGAATTCCCACCGAAGTCTTTTAGCACCATATTTGTCTTGATCAGATCTTCGGCAGTCTTCCCCAACTTCCAGAATGTGGCATGAGGCATGAGATTAACCGCGGGCCCCTCCCATCAACCAACTCTTTGTCATCGGCTTCCCATTTACGTAACCCTTGATATATAACGGCTTTAGGTGCCGATGCTCTGACTCCTCAGGTTTATCAAATATGGCTTGATCAGATTGTAATGCCAGTTGAGCGAAAACCTCCTCATCGCCTTCTTCATCTGATGAAAGCGCTTTATACTCCCTGGGCAGAAAGAAAACCATGGTCCACCGGAGCTGATGCATCTTCATCGTCGCTTCCTCCTTACTCGCCAAACTTGTTTGGTCCTCTTGGGACGATGATCGGCTTCCTCCTGATCCTGGCGCTGCTCTTCCTTTTGCTCTCGGTGTCGTAACCGTTGTGCCCTTCTCTTCTGATTCTTCGTGAATATGCCGCTAGGACACCACTGAGGATTCTGGACCTGTTTCTCATGTGCTTCTTCTTCATCCTCTTCAAAGAACTCTTCATGAATCGGCCCTAGTCGGCTATAAACCGATGCTCTTTTCCCAAACGGCCGATCTTGTGAAAACCTCTGCTGCTGATCACGGCGATTTACTACACTGCTACACTCGGGGCAATTTTCAACTAATGGCAGTCTCATCCCTTGATCCCAGCAGAACCGGAAGAACGGGCAGTCCCAGTGTGGATTATATTGTTCTGGTTCATCCCTCTGTTCTTCATATCTTGAATATTTTTCTATCATGTCCGATGAAGTAATCCTTGACTTGTACCTTTGATGTCTCGCTCCATCGGCCTGATTCCTTGATGATGACCCCGCATAGACCATGTTTACGGGGAACGGGTGCCCATCTATCTTCATTGGCTTCTTGTCTTCAAACTTGATTCGTCCTTGCTCAACAGCCAACTGAATTTGTTGCCGAAAAACCTTGCACTCGTTAGTATGGTGCGATGTCGCATTGTGCCACTTGCAATATTTCTTCTTCTTTAGTTCTTCGGCTGATGGAATCGCGTGGTTTGGCGGCAATTGTATTTGCTTCTCCTGTAACAACAAGTCAAAGATTTTATCGGCTTTACCAACATCAAAATCATACCGTTCCTCCTTGCCGATATCTTTGACCCACGGGCATGATATTGACTTCTTGTTCCTAGCCCACTCCGCCAATCCAACTTCAGCATCGGATTCCTCATTATCTGAGTCCGTTGAATATACCTGAACCTGAGCAACCCTCCTCTGGTACTTGTCCCTTTTCGCCTCTTGAAATCGGCTTTCATGAGCCGATACCTTCTGGACCAGGTGCGACAGGGATTCAAACTCTTGTGAAGAAAATCTCTCCTTAATCGGCGCCAGCAGACCCTGGAAAGCCAGATCGGCCAGATGCCCATCACTCAGATTCAAACTATAACATCGGTTTCTGATATCCCGAAATCGCTGAATATATTCCGGTACTGTTTCATCTGGTCGTTGCTTAACCGATGTCAAATCAGACAGTCTCAACTCATGAATTCCAGCAAAGAAATATTTGTGAAACTGCTTCTCTAGATCGGCCCACCCCCGAACAGAATTTGGCGGTAATGAGGAGAACCATGTAAAAGCCGATCCAGATAGTGATAGGGGAAAAAACCTAACCCTCAGGGCCTCTTCAGCCGATGCCTCCCCGCACTGTGCCAGGAATCGGCTGACATGTTCTACTGTAGACGTGTTGTCCTGCCCTGAAAACTTAGAAAAATCCGGGACCCTGTAGCGGTGTGGTAACGGAACCCTGTCAAACCACTCAGGATATGGGTGCCGATACATGAATGCTTATTCCTTGGGCTTGATCCCGAATTGTTCCCTTACTATCTCTTCAACCCGAGCCGATAAGTCTTCTTCTCTTACATTCTCCTGTTGATACTGCTGATACTGTATCGGCGGGGTTGGTTGCCGATTTTGTCTGTGATATTCCCTCTGGTAAGTACCCGGATCGGCTCCGCCTCCTGGATAATTCTGCTGATATCCTCCATAGTAGGCAGTCCGATGGTACCCAGCAGGAATATCTTGTTGCCCCCCAGCCTGGTTCTGTGCAAACATATGCTCTGGTATATCCCTGTTGATGTTGTGAGCAATCTGAGTCGATTCAACCTTCGGTGGGAGGTAAACAGGACCCCGAGTTGGTTCTTGAGCAATTGATCCATCAACAGTCTTCTTGATGAGATTATGCAATGTGTTTACCAAGACTCCCGACTGATTGATGAGCACATGGTGAACAGCTTTATTAACCATCTCCTGCAAAGGCTTGATTGGTGGACTCTCGGGTTGTGTGCGGCTCGATTCTCCTACCAGTACTGGTTTCGGAAACTGAGACTTCTGAATCGGCCCTTGCCTCGTCATACTGAAGGATTCTAGACACAGCTTCTGGAAATTTGTCATGGTCTGTTCAACTTGCTGTTTTTGTTCTTCAGTTAAATCTTCCATGGTGACGGGTATTACATTGTCTGTCTTGATCTCTTTCCCAGCCATGTTGCAGGTTTGATTGTTAAACTTTGCGTTGAAACTTTGGGTTGAAACTTCGTGTCCCACCAGGCGTGCCAAAAGCGTGTTGACGCCGAAAACCGCCGGGGTCTGGTTCGGCGTCGGGTTGACATGCGAAGGCCTAGGAGATCTGCTTAGCTCCAGTGCAGGTCCTAAAGTCTTGAGGTTCGTAGGCGTGCCAGTCAATTTGACCCTGTAATTGACAAGGAGAAAGAAATGTTAAATTCGCGAGCCAATCGGCTGGAAGCCGGCTTGGACTCATCTCATCGGCCGATGGCCGATACGCACTGTAGCACTTATACATTGGCTTAGAGCCGATGATGGCAGGAGCAATAGCGTAATAATGCACCAGTATCGTGCTAGCCGATCATCGAAAGGATACTCAAAAACCGGCTATAAACTTGGTAAAATAAACAGGTATAATGCATAAGTAAATAAATCGAATAAATCCTAGCCGATCATAATTTAGTGTTACTGATGTTGCCGTGAAGATATGCCTGTGCCCGGGCCCTTGCTTATATCGGCTCCCGGGGTCTTCATCCGCTGTCCGGGCCCGTATACTGGTCCTTACCTAAGCTCGTGCCCAGGCCCTCACCTGGGGTCGTGCCCGGGAACCTGCTTGTACTTATACTTGGATCGACAGAATAAACCCATCGGCTAGTCCTTAGCCGATTGTAACAATAATACAGGCAAGAATATATAACAAGGTACGCAATAACATAAATGATAAATAATTGATGAGCCAGCCGACTACTGAACAGAGCGAGTGTAAAATAAGACAATGAATAAATGTAGTCGGCTTTAACAGATAACTTATCGGCTAAGCACTCCGATAACACCATCGCACAACACCATCGGCTCATCAAGAGTAAAGCTATTATCGTCAGTCTAGTAGATCGGACCCAACCGTTGCAGCACAGACCAACAATAATAGCGATTCTTCAATGGGCCGATAGATATAATGCGATCGTGATGAAGATAACTTACCGGCTATGCACTCCGATAAGACGCCTGCACACAAAGCATCGGCCTAGCAGGACCAACTTATCACTAGCAGTTCAGTAGGTCGGACCTAACCGATGCAGCATGAACTGATGATAAATCGCCCCCAGTAAGCCGATACGATCTATGCACGCGTGATGTGATATACCTAATCAATCTATGAGGTCAAACTGAACTGATGCAGCCATAGATAAAGTAAATATATCGTGGTAAGCCGACTACCCTAAACCGACTAGAATATCGGACCTAACCGAGGAAGTCCTAGCCGATAGGTAGCCGGGGTGACGAGACTTACCCTCTCGCAGGAGTTCGGACCTAACTGATGCAGCCTGGCTCGAGAAGCAGGATCCCGTCGAAGGGGTGGCGATGCGCCGAAATTTGTATTGATCGTTGTGATGATTTACAAGGTCCCCGGGCATACGTATATATACCCCAAGTTACATGAGTCCTTATAGGACACGGTATACAATTTCCTATCCATAATAGAAAACGCTAACTAATCCTGACCGGACACGAGGTCAGGTTTCCTAAAGATAAACATCTGCTAATTAATATGTACAGTAAATATTGCCAAATAACGGCCTTCATGGCTCTTCTCCTCTCCGATTCCAGTCTCTTCTCCGTCAGTTGACTACAATTTCTCCTTTGACCGAATCTAATACATGGCCTTACCAAATTTTGGCGTTAACAGATGGGCAGGGGAGGCGAAGCAGAGCTTGATGCCGACGTCGGAGCAGTACTCGCCGAAGAGCTCGCTCGTGAACTGCGTGCCGTTGTCGGTGATGATGCGGTTAGGGATTCCGAAGCGGCTGGTGATCCCCCGGATGAACTTGAGCGCCAAGATCCTCGCCGACATCCACGAAGGAGAATGTGGCAATCACGCCGCATTTCGATCCCTAGTCGATAAGGCTTTCCGGCAAGGATTTTATTGGCCCACGGCTTTGCAGGACGCCTTCGACCTTGGTAGGCGCGGCCAGCTGTCGGAGGATAAAACCTCGACGGCGGGAAGTCGGGAGACCCCCCTTTTGAGATTCGGCCAGGGGAGTTGTTCTCAGGCTAAGTCGGCGTCCGGTGGATCAATGGGCGCTCAGGAACAGGGGGCCCAAGCTGGAGAAGAGGAGATCGGACCGTCCGTTTCGGGTCCGGACGGTCCGAACCGTGACGACCGGGAGGAACAGAGACGGGACGCGTTTTAGACAGGTTCGGGCCGCTCGGGAGCGTAATACCCTACTCCTGTGTGTATGCTATGTGGAGGTGAATATGGTTTTGAGTGTTTACAAGGAGTTTCCGGCGAGCTCAGGAGCTCGGAGGCGAGGAAGGCGAACCGTGGCGAGGGTGCGCGCCGGCGGACTCTAGACAGAGCGTTGTTGCTAATGCTGAAGCTTCCTCCTTCTCTCTCGCCGGCTCGGATCCTCCTTTATAGAGCAGGGGAGTCCACAGTGCCGGTACCCCGCGAGAGATATTCTCCGGTGAGTCCTCTTGTGCACCTGTCCGGCCGCAGACACCCACGCCGGAGTTGGAGGGCTGTCCCATTGCTTACCTCCGCCTGCGATGCCTGCGCCAGAGTTGGAGGAGGGTCCAGTCGTCCCTGCCCGCTTGCTGCGTCAAGCCAGAGTAGGTACTGCGACGTATGGTCACGCTCGGTCGGCCCCTCGCCTGATGGATGGTGGCGTGGAGACGGGACGGCGCCTGCCTCCGCTGCTGGGCGTGGACTTTCGGGGCCTTCTTGGTCAAAAGTGCTCTGCTGTCGCCCTCACCATTAAAACGGGTAGTTGGGGAGCCGACTGCTGGAGCCAGCCTCCACCGCATGAGGCACTGTGACTATGGGTCCGGGTCCGGGGCGCTCCCGGGACACGAGCCGAGGAGACATCCGGGCAAGAGCACTCGGGCGCTTAGCTGGAGAGCCCCATCGTCGTCGAAGAATGTGGCCCCAGAGGAATTAACGTGGCCGATGACCCACGCGTCTCCAGGGGTATGTGGGACCCCCTATCCTGTTTCGCCTACAAGGAGCATTTGTATTGAGTTGTAGACACGATTAAACCAAAATTCTAGTACTTGGACAGTATATTAACTTAAACATGTTTCAATAGTTTAACTTAAATGCATATATTATGTCTATGATCTCTGCCTAATATTTTCACATGTATTTTTTTTCCAGATAAGCAAAATGTCAGAGGCACACACTTGGTCATCATCAAGTAAATTGATGAGCAAAATGGCATTGAAGGGCTGGATAGCTGACAGGGGCAAGGATATACTAAACACTGAGCCAAATATTGGGCCCAAGAAATTGCAGGCAAGGCTAGAGAAGAAGTATAATGTGACTCTAAAATATGGAAGGGTGTGGGCTGGTTATCAACAAGCATAAAAGAATTAAATGGCTCCTAGGATTCTAGCTTTCACATGCTATGGAGTTTTAAGGTTGAGGTAGAGAGAACAAATCTAGGCAGTATTGTAGAGATTGATGTGAAGGAAGTGCGTGGAAAATTTTTCTTTAATAGGTTATTTGTTGCTCTGAAGCCATGTGTTGATAGATTTTTAATGGGATGTAGAACATACTTGGGTTGTGACTCTAGTTTCTTGACAGGGCGGTATACGGGCCAGCTAGCAGCGGCTATCGGTATAGATGGACATAATTGGCTTTTCCCATTTGCATATGGGGTGTTTGACAAGGAGAACTATGACAACTGGGAGCGGTTTATGCAAATGCTACGTACAACTATTGGTACTCCCCCTGGATTGGTCATACACACTGATGCATGCAAAGATCTGCAAGAAGCTATTTTTGATGTTTTTGGTTCTAGTGTGGAGTATAGAGGGTGTTTTAGGCATCTATTGCAGAATTTATGTAAAAAGTTTAGGGGAGATGTTTTTGATGACAACATGTGGCCTGCTGCATTGATCTTTGATCCTTTAAAGCACCATGAGTTTATGGATGAGATACGTAAGGAATGTCCTGCAGCAAATGAATATTTGAGGGTATATCATCCTCATTGGTGGTCAAGAAGTAAATTCTCAGATGCATGAAAGATTGAATATGTATGTAATAACCTTACAGAGAGTTTCACCAATTGGATCAGTGAGCTAAAGGAATTAAATCTTGGGGATTTAGCGAACAAACTAAGACAGAAGATTATGAAGCAAATGTCGAATAGGCAAAGGGTTGCAGAAGGTCTCACTGGTAATATTCTTCCAAATGTTGTCAGAGTTCTTCATGCAAAGAGTAGAGGTTTAAACTATGAAATATTTCGAAGTGGACTCACTGATGCAGAAGTCACAGTATTTGATATAAAGAAAAAGAAGAACTTCACTTATGGTGTCTTCCTTAATAAGAGGGAATGCACATGTAGGCAATGGCAAATATTTGGCAGGCCATGTTTGCATGCAATTGCTTTCATTTGCTCTATTAGGGGAGAACAAAAAATAGAAAACTATGTTGATGAGTACTTCTCAGTTGCAAATTTCAAGATGGCATATGAAAAATCAATAACACCTATGGAGGATAAGAATCAATGGCAAAAAGTTGACCAGGCTTCAAAATGTTATCACCTAAGCTTGGAAGAGCACCTAGAAGACCACGAAAAAATAGGATACCTAACCCAAGAGAGGGCAAGGGCACAAGAAAGCGAAAGCGGTGTGCAAGATGTAAGGGTTATGGACATCATGCCAAAAATTATAAAGAACCAGAATGGGTAGAGCCTACTGAAACTGATAGCAGGCTAGCAACGCCACCGCGAAAAACAAAGAAAAGGTAATGTGCAATTTTCATATATCCTTTCACCGTGTGCATGTATTGCATCTTAATATTATTACCATCCTTCTATTTCAGGAGAACCAAGCCTCTGGTTGTTGTTGTTTCAAAGAAAAATACTCCTGCATCTACTTCGCAGCCACCACCACCAAAATCGCCACCAACAGAAGCTACAACTACTTCTGCATGACAGCCACTGCCAAGGAGAACACCTCCCAGGCTTGCAAAAACCAAAGCTGCTGCTGCAACTACATCTAGGAAGAGAAGCCTTCTAAACTAATTTAGATGTAGGAGATTATATCTCCTTTAATTATAGGGATCCCTTAATTATATTCCTGATGGTCCATGTATGGAACCAAATTGTCCCCTCAAACAATTATGTTGCTTTTGTTGTAAAGGTTATGGTCCATGTCTGGAACCAAATTTGTTCCCTAAAACAATTATGAAGCTTTTGTTGCCTAGACAACTAAATTAGATGTAGGAGACAATAGTCTCCTTTTGTTATGTTTCTGAGTACTTTACACCATTCATTAAGTAAATTGTCCAAACTTTAACTCAGGACTGCTTGCGTAAGAGACGCCGAGACGAGCTGGGAGAGGTGGTGGCGGCTCTTCTGAGGGGTTGGAACGATCTAGGTCAAGATGTGGACGACCAGAAGGGCAACTTCGTCAATTCGCATAACCAATATGTGGGCTCAACTCGACTCTAACAAAAGAGACAAACGCTCCCTGACGTTTGTGGTATAAACCAAAGAAATTACTTTCGAGTTGTGGTACGAAACGAAACTAGGGACTTTGTTGGGCTATGGTACGAAACGAAACTAGGGACTTTCTGTGGTATTTTATGAATTCGACTCTCCACCTGTGCTATAAACCAAATTTTCCATCTTTAAAATATTGAATTTACGAAAAGAGAGGATGTCTCATATTTTTATACAAAGGGAGTAATTTGTAAAACCTCCGGATTCATGCGTCTGCCAGGCTCATTGGTAGCCGTTAGATTAAGACATGCGGCTCGGATGGAAGGGCAAAGCAAGCCGACATGGACATTTTCGTATTAGACCATGGCCTAGTTTATTATTTTGTATTAGTCCTCCCGCCTCCTCTCCCTCTCCCTTTCCTCGAGTTCTCGACTCGGCGGCGGAGCCCGGCCGCCGGCGATACCCCGCCGCGCGTGCCACTGGCACTCGGGATACTCATTCCCACTCGAACACACGTAGCCCTCAAGTCATTCCACTCCACATTTGAGAGTGGGTACCAACTCATCTCCACATCACCCGGTACCGGTGGGAGGCCGTGGCGGCGTCGGCGAGGAGGCCGTCCGGCCCGCGGCGGCGTTAGCTCCTTGGGCAAGTTCTCCGCGGGCGGATCGACCCGACCCTCCACTCCTGCCACCTCCCCACCGTCTCCAAGGCGAACAGTGGTGGCGAGCAGCGGCCAGCGGCGTTGCGGTGGTCTGCACGGATGGATGGAGGCCGCAGATGCCAAGCCGGTTAGTACGAATTCTATGCCGTCCTCCTACTTGGGAAACCTCTCCACCATTTCTTGTTAGAGCAATCAACATGTGCACCTCTTTTTTTTCAACTCCATTGCTGATGCAAATCACTGCACAAATCGGCAAATATTTAAGTTACTCCGTTCTTTTATTCCTCAGTGATAAGTGATAACCAATTTCTCGTATTGACTCATGAGGGATGACCAAACCTGATAACATATTTTTATCCGAGATAAGAGAGATGATCGTGCATAGATGTAGATTATAGTCTTAGTTGTGGCAGATTTTTCGTTGTTGGGTGACATTGGATGATGTGCTTCTGCTAAACCTTGTTTTCTAGTTTCTACACAAGGCCATAACCTGCAGCTAACTGCAAATCTGCAACCTTTTATAGCTGCATGCTTGCTCTAATGTACTATGTACCTTGTAAGTTGCATTGTTCTCTTTTCGGTCTGCAGGAACCCCTCCAGTTTGGATGAACATGATTCCTGCCACCTGCAGGAAAGTAGTGGACTTTTGAGTGAGTTGATGTGTTCCACCATAGATGTATCTAATATATATGCTTTGTTCTGGTCTTTGGTCTTCTTCCAAGAACATTATCTTGATAAAACTATGTCGCTGCATTAAATACAACTTCAGGTTAAATTTGACTCAATACTAGTATTAGTTTTAATCTTAATAAAAGCTGGTATTTGTTGAGCATCTTGTCCTTTTGGGTGCTGATGCGAGCCAGATAGCTCCTCTATTCTCTGATTCTTATATAAATCCCCATGATTCAAAGGAGGTTACCGGTTGAGGGCAAATGGGCTATGTTTATAGAGCCAATCACAACCCAAGATGGCATCGTATTCTTTCAAGTCCAGGACTCTAAGGGTGTTGTTGAAGGCATGTTTCTGAATAGAGAATGCAGTGTCTGCTATGATTGCCCTGATGTAAGTTGGCCTCCCCCAGCCACAGCTATTTTAGCTGAATTTGTCTTTCTCAGCTGCCTACTAGTGATCTGCCTACTGATGATATAGTACCAATAGATAATGTAAACAGTAAATGGCGACTAGGGGTTAGTATCGGTATCTTAATAACATTTGGTATTATAGGGGTATACCAATGATTAAGAACCATAATAGCTCCAACCCAAGAGCCTGCCTCGAGAGTTCTAAGTGTCTTGCGCGGTAGTTTGTTGGGTATCAGTTCTTTGGTGTGAACTTGCAGGGGGCTGCAGGTACGTACCGTACTCCAGAAGAAAGGCATCCATGACATTCACACTCTCCTTCAGAGAGCAGAGCAATTCCTTACCCTTGCTGAGTTAGATCAGAATAAGGATCACATCACCGGGTCGATCACCACTGACACCTAAAAAATAGTTAATGAAATCTGACAGGCTAACGAGCGAGCGTAGTTGCTTCAAAGTGGGATATGAAAAGGAACCGCTGCTAGGATAGTAAGGACTGCCCTCACAGAACCAACAAATAAGCTTCAAGGTTACCAACACCATGATCATCATGTGCCTTTCACTGATTTCTTTGTTGCCCCTGTTGCTAGTAGCCTCCAAAATCACAGCAGCAACCTCATGCATTGGAAAGGAAAGAGATGCGCTATTCGACTTGAAGGCCACCCTGAAAGACCCTCGAGGCCTACTATCCTCTTGGATGGGTCTAGATTGTTGCAACTGGTATGGCGTGACTTGTAACAACAAGACTGGACATATTGTCAAGCTCGTCCTCACGAACTATAATATCAACAAGGAGGATGGGCTTACAGGTGACATCAGTCCATCATTGGTTCATTTAACTCATTTGATGTACCTAGATCTTCATGGGAATGATTTTGGAGGTGCAAGGATCCCTGAGTTCATAGGATATTTGAAGAATCTAAGGCATCTTGACTTGTCCATTGCTCGTTTCGGTGGGAAAATCCCCCCTCAGCTTGGAAACTTATCTAAGTTGAATTACCTGGATATTGGCTTCCCTAATAACAGCTTTACTTCCTGTAGCTCTGTTGATAATCTTCTTTGGGTCTCTCGGCTTTCTTCTCTGGTTTATCTTGACATGTCAGGGTGGAATCTTTCTGCGGCTTCAGATTGGCTGGAGTCTTTAAACATGCTTGCTTCCCTTAAAGTGCTTGATTTGTCTGCTACCAATCTTCCACCCACTAATATAAATTCTCTATTCCAGTCTAACTTGACAGTTCTCAATGAAATTCGTCTGTTAGGCAACAACTTCAGCTCTAGATTCCCGTATTGGTTGGCAAACATATACACTCTGTCATCCATTAGTTTGGGAGGTTGTGGGCTGCATGGGTCGATCCCTGAAGCTGTGGGCAATTTAACTTCCCTTATTAACCTGTCCTTGTCCGACAACAATTTGGTTGGAGCAATTCCAATATCAATAAGTAAGTTGTGTAACTTAAAGTTCCTTTTTTTGTCGAACAACAACCTTATTGGTGATATTGCTAAGTTGGGAAAGGCCATGATCCACTGCATGACGGGACTATTTATGATCAAATTGGGTAATAATAATCTATCTGGAAGCCTGTCTGGGTGGATTGGATCCTTCACAAACCTCTTCTCAGTTGATCTCAGCAAAAATTCACTATCAGGTCGTGTTCATACCAATATCAGTCAGCTCACAAAGTTAAATGACTTGGACCTTTCCCACAATTTGCTCGAAGTTGTCTTGTCTGAACAACACCTAGCAAATCTATCTAAGCTATCAAGGCTAGATTTATCTTACAACCCCTTGGGAATTTCTGTGGGAGTAAATTGGTTGCCACCCTTTCAGCTTTATCAACTCTTGTTACGTTCTTGCCGACTTGAATTGCAATTCCCACAATGGCTCCAAACACAAATTGGAGTGAAGACATTAGATTTGCACAAAACAGGGACCCTAGGTGAATTGCCTGATTGGCTTTGGACTTCATTGACCTCTCTCATTAGCTTGGATCTGTCCAACAATCTGCTTAAAGGCATGCTACCATTATCCCTGGTGCATATGAACTCACTGCAGTTCTGGGGCTCAGCTCTAACCAATTGGAAGGTCAGATTCCTGATATGCCAGAAAGTCTGAAAGTGCTAGATCTCTCCAACAATTCTTTATCTGGATCATTGCCCCAAAGTGTAGGAGGGAACAAGACATGGTACATTTTCTTGTCAAGCAATCGTCTAAATAGAAGCATACCTACATACTTTTGCGACATGCCACAGTTGCTAGTAATAGACCTATCAAACAACAGCTTATCAGGCAAACTACCTAATTGTTGGAAGAAGAGCACAGAACTACTTGTGGTGGACTTCTCGAACAACAACCTGGAAGGAGAAATACCTTCAAGTCTTGGCTCTCTTACTTTACTTGGTTCCCTGCATCTGAACAAGAATAGGCTATCTGGGTCATTGCCTTCCTCTCTAAGCTCATGTAGGCTTCTGATTTTCCTTGATCTTGGAGAGAATAATTTGGAGGGTTCCATACCTAGATGGATAGGAGATAACATGCAATTCCTCATGATTCTTCGTCTGCGATCAAATCATTTCACTGGAAGCATTCCGTCTGAATTGTAACAGCTTCAAAGTCTTAAAGTGTTGGATCTTGCCAATAACAAGCTGTCAGGGCCCATGCCACAAGGTATTGGAAATTTTAGTGAAATGGCTTCACAGTGGTCAATACCTATTACACCAC
Organism: Oryza meyeriana var. granulata; assembly: GCA_003991445.1. Classification (NCBI taxonomy): domain Eukaryota; kingdom Viridiplantae; phylum Streptophyta; class Magnoliopsida; order Poales; family Poaceae; genus Oryza; species Oryza meyeriana. The sequence continues at coordinate 40,700 of RYFJ01000750.1, forward strand.
TACACATTTTTGGCATTAGTGTTCATGGCTCTCTCTATTACAATGAGAGTCTATACGTTGCCATCAAAGGAGAAGAAAGATTGTATTCTAGGATCCTTTATCTGATGAAGAGCATTGACCTTTCTGGTAATTACCTAACAGGCGGAATTCCAGCTGAACTTGGAGCTCTTGTGGAACTCAAAAACCTGAATCTCTCAAAAAATCTCCTGAGTGGTCACATTCCAGAGACAATTGGTAATATGAGTTCATTAGAGTCACTTGATCTCTCGTGGAACCAACTGTCAGGTGTAATTCCTGAAAGCATGTCATCACTACACTTGTTGAGCCACCTGAACATGTCCTACAACAATCTGTCCGGGAAGGTACCCCAGGGCTCTCAGCTTCAAACCCTTGGTGATGAAGATCCATACATCTATGCTGGCAACAAGTATCTTTGCATCCATCTCGCCTCTGGCAGCTGTGTTGAACAAAAAGATAACCATATTGATCATGCAGAGCATAATGATGGCCATGATATTTGGCTGTATATATTTTCAGCACTGGGCTTCGGACTAGGATTTTCTTCTGTATGATGGCTGCTTGTATTCAGCAAGGCAGTGGGCAAGCGGTATTTCCAGTTCGTCGACTCCACATGTGAGAAAGTCATTGACTGGATGATCCTACTGGAGATGAAGGTGAATAGGAAAGCAGTGGAAAAAATACAGCATTCTGACGGTTGCCCTTGAAACAACTGCTGGCTTCAAAAGATCTAAAGTGCAAAGGCGTTTGCAGTTCATTCTAAATTCATCTTAATGATTGGACAAGAATATGCATATGCAGAGTTTCTCTCTATGGATCCTCTTTTATCTCCACCTTCTGCAGGGATTATTCAGCATTTTGGTGTTGCTATTAATTTGTATTGAAGCAATTGCTAGGCAGTGTATTATAGGCAATGGCAGCAATTCCAGCGTATTGAAAAAAGAGAGAGAAATTATTAATGTGTGCTGATGTCTGTTAGGATTTGATTGTTCCAGTGAAGTACTTTTTTTTAAGGAACAGTGAAGTGAGCCTGTACACGAATATTCTTCTTGTTAGTGTGGAAGTTTTCCAGTTGATTATCTTGTGAGAGTGATAATTTGCTATCATCAATATTAAAGACCGGCATTTGAGTGAGTATTGGATGCATAAAGAAAAGCACCCCCCCACCCCCCCCCACCTCTCCCCCCAACAAAAACATTACACAAATTGCTAGGATTTATTGCTGGCCTCCGGCTTTTTAACTTTATATGATATGGATTATGGATTGAATGAGACGCACTCCCGCTGGTGTGCTTCCCTTCCTCCGTTTGCAAACATTTGATTCTTACGATAAAATTTGGTTAAACTCGTAAAAAATTGACAACTAATTTATATTACAATAGGTTTGTAAAACTCAATAAGTATATTATACTACTTTTCGAGGCATATATATATATACCATTTTTCAAAATCTAAACATTTAAGAAGTTTTTTTTATTATTAGAATTTTAAAAGTTTAACCAAATCTTACTCTAAACATTTATGACCAAGAAGAACATTTATGACCAAGAAGAGTATGTGTATAGTAATATGTGCGTATATGGGTCTTTAATATAATAACATGTAAAAGAAAGCTTACAAAAATTGTTACACTCTAAAATTTAAATAGTTAAATTTATCAGAAATACTAGGTCAACGATATACCGTCCCCTACTCTCCCTCTAAATTCGTCGTTCCTTTGTGAGTCGTGTCGTGTGCGGCTCAGGCGGTCGAGCCGCACCAACACCCGAAACGACTCGGACCGACCGGACGCGTCGCCTCCTTCTCTTGTTTTCTTTCTTGCGGTGGCGGCCAAATCCAAGGTGACCGACCCCTACACCAACTACACGCAGGAGCTCTCTCTCTCTCTCTCGCCGTCTCGCCGCCTCGCTCGCCGCTAGGGGTTTCCCGCCGCCGCCGATCTCCCCGCCATGGACGCCGCTCTCATGGGCTCCCCCTCTGCCGCCGCCGCTGGAGACGCCCCCACCTCCGGGGAGCACCGGATGGGGACCACCATCGTCGGCGTCTGCTACGACGGTGGCGTCGTCCTCGCCGCCGACTCCAGGACCAGCACCGGTACGCTCCTCCGGTCCCCGCCCGATCCGTGTGTAGGATAGGCTGCGGTAGATTTGTTAGTAGGGCATCTGGCTGCTGTCAACTGTTATCCTGGTTCATGTTTAGGTTATGAATTTTGTGATTCGTTTGCGGTCGGATGAGATTATGTTAGTGGAAATTGGTTCGTTCCGGTGTACCACTGTTGTATTCTGTCCAAATCGGCATGTTTTGGGCGGACACGTCCTAAAACTGGTGTGAACAGATATGTGGAAAATTAGCACTGTCGTGTTCGATTGATGTAGAATTAGGGGAACTTGGATGCATACAACCTCCAATGTTTCGGTTGCCTTCACTTCTCATGTGATAGTGAAGAATGAGAAAAAGTTTCCTCCCTTTGGTGTTTAGGGTGATTTTGGTATACCTAGGCTCTTTTGCTTACATGATTAACACGCTTCCTTTGATGTTTTTGCCATGCTGTCTTATTGGCTTAGACAAATAGGAGCATGTGATTGAACCAACCGAAATCAATATTGAGTTGATGTGCTGTCTACTTGTCTCTTTTTTTTTTCTTTCGTTTAATTTCCTTTGTTATGTGGTGTTAATTCTTAGGAATGTATGTTGCAAACCGTGCATCCGACAAGATTACTCAGCTGACGGACAATGTATATGTGTGCCGCTCTGGATCTGTAAGTGCCTATATTATTAGAGGCTTGAGCCCTTCTTTATGTTGTTCCCTCATGTTGTTACATGCTGTAAAAAAAACTCTCTTCTTTAAGCAAGATATGACTTTTTGTTGTACCATTGCATCTTAGCTTGCTCATTTCCCCCCTATCTTTGCTTCTCCGATGTAGCACAAGATTGTACCTTATGAGTTATGATCACATTTTCAATATTTTCTTTTTGCTTCTTTTTTCACAGTTGTTAATAGTCAACTACTCCCTCCGTCCCAAAATACAAAAACCTAGGATGTGTCACATCCAGTACTAGGTTTTTGTATTTTGGGACAGAGGGAGTACTAAGTATTATCGGATAAGGCATTTCCAGTAATTCACTAGTATTATGTTTCTTGTTGTCTCACAGGCTGCCGATACACAAGTCATTTCGGATTATGTACGCTATTTTCTCCACCAACACACGTAAGTTTGTTCTTATGTTATTTAAATCTATTAATGTTTTCCCCTTTTAAGCTAAGTAGGATGGCACTGAATGAATTTCATTAATTAACACGGCGATCTACTAGTTACTGAAAATATTTGCCCATGCAAGACTGCTCATGCTAAAATTTCCCACGATTTGCAGAATTCAGCTTGGGCAACCAGCTACTGTGAAAGTTGCAGCCAACTTAATTAGGTTGTTGGCCTATCAGAACAAGGTATATTTTCTGTAGCATTCTACGATACAAGAATTTTATGAATACATGAGATGAGATTCTTTCTCTGATACATGATTTTAGGCTATTGTTTTATTGCCATAATGATTTTTTTCACCAATTTTCAGAACATGTTGCAAGCTGGCATGATTGTTGGTGGATGGGATAAATATGAGGGAGGCCAAATTTTCTCAGTCCCCCTTGGTGGAACAATTCTTAGGCAACCATTTGCAATTGGAGGTATATTTCCCCTCACAAATATTACAGTGAATGTCTTTTCACTGGGCTCAGAGTATTCAAATGGGAAATGTAGTTCTCCGCCTGTTAAGGGCTTAAGGCTGTGTCTATATATCTACATATTGCATAAGAATAATTATCTGTTTAGTAGTATAAGCCTATTATTCATGAGATTTATTTCCTTGCTTACCTGAGCAGTATGATTTTTTTAAACAATGCATAAGCAACCGTTTGCAATTAGCATTATTCATTTCTTCCTTTATTTGTTCTGCCATACTCTTTGATGTTTACCATACTCCTTGTCCTGTGCGACCTGGCTCTGTTATAAAACATTGACCATAAATGACCATAAATTTTTCCTGAGTCCTTACTTTACCCTATGTATCAATAACAGTTTCTGACACTAGATGTTTTTTCTGAGTATTGCAGGTTCAGGTTCCAGTTACCTGTATGGACTGCTTGACCATGAATGGAAGGAGGGCATGTCCCAGGAAGAAGCTGAGGTACATCATCTAATACTTGTAAACCATGAGTAATAAAAGACAGTTTGTTCAATGTATTCGGTTAGGTAGAATAAAGTGTCTACAGTTATATTCAGTTCTCCCTTTTATTACTGCCTATTTGTTTGGAGACATTGACCCTATTTTTGTGAGCAATAGCATAGATGCTGCCTTTATTTGTGCAAAAAAGTGACAACATTAGCTTTTTCATTGCATTTGTGGGAGGGTATGTGTTCAGTTAATTATTTAGTCAGTATTTTCACCATGATTTAGTGAAAATCTCATAAATTATTTTCCGTTACTTCAGTGTTCCCTATACAATATTGCTTGTTGCACCTCATCTCTTAACTTGATTCTTTTCTTTCATCTCTACAGAAGTTTGTGGTGAAGGTGGTTTCCCTTGCTATGGCCCGTGATGGTGCTAGTGGAGGGGTTGTTCGTACAGTCACCGTAAGTGCTATCTTTTTTCATCTCTATTGTCCTTGTTTGTTTTTTTGTTGGAGGCATTTTGAAACATCAGACTGTCAGAGACCTGAACTGATTGTTTTAATAAAATTCGTGCAAACATATAAATTATTGTGCTATATTTGGCATGCTGTGTCAAATATAGTATCAGATGAATCTTAAAACGAAGACTATTGGCCTTTTAACTTCCAAGTACAGAATATTTCAGTGTGATATTTCCCCTTTGCTTCTTCCAGACTTGTTTTCACTCTTGTGCTAAAATATGGTGCTAAAATATGCTGTTTGCTTTTATTGCTTTTTTCCTGTAGCTCTTTCTTTTGCTTGAATATGTTTGGTTTGTACAACTATGGTTTGGCAGTGTGGCAAAGTAGATTTAAGTCCTGTTCTCTTTTTTCTACTTATAGTTGCTTAAAATGCTAATATTTCTGAAAGACTAGTGGACTCTTAAACTTATGGATATGATCATGTTGCAGATAAACTCTGATGGTGTTTCAAGGAAATTTTACCCTGGAGACAAACTACCACTGTGGCATGAAGAGTTGGAGCCCCAGAACTCGTTGCTCGACATACTTGCTGCTGGGAACACTGATCCGATGGTCCAGTGAAGCTGCTATCCAGCCATATACACCTCCCTTGCCAACTTTCTGCTGTATCTGACTTTCTCTAGATTTTTACTGAAGAACTGGAACTGCAGAATTGTGCCACACCAACGCGTTGCTTACTCTTTATTATTTTAACATAGTAAATTCCTGGTTGCTCGGTAATATGTAGTGCGTCCCCTTGGATTGGTTAACAGTTTAATGTTGTGTAATGAGGTATGACCTTGTGGGTAATCAGTTGGATCAAATTGCAATGTTTTTCTTTCAGATGTGGCCTCAACTGTCAATCTTTTGGCTTTGGCCAAATCAGTTCTTTGCAAATCTTCCTGCTGAATTGCCATGACTTGAAGGCCCCCATGTGTTGCACGGCTAGCATAGCACCACTCTGAAGATATTCCTAAAGACTGATGTTTGTCCCCATGGTACAACACAGTTGTTTGCTGTTAAAACACCAATTGTTTATCCAATCTTTTGGTTTTTACTGTGCAACTGGCTGAAGCAGGTTCTCTCTAGTTACCTAAACTTTTCAACTTTTTTTAAGCCAGTGGAACCCCTCCCGAATTCCATTATCAGAAACTTTGTAGTTACAAAATATGAACATTTCAACCATGTAATCCCTTGCGGCTCAATGGGTTTCTGTTTTCCTAATAATGAAAAGAGAAAATTTTCTTTCTGCCACTTGTTCAAGTTGATTTCTCTCTTCTGTCATTGGAATTTGGCGCTTCTCTTTTTTACCACCGTTCTGTCTAACCTTGTTTTCTTTTGCCACTTCCCTCTCCTGCGGAGATGTGGCTAGCAAGTTTTTGTCTAACAAGTCACTGTAATTTGTAATTTGGTACTAGTAGTAGGAAGCGGCTAGCTTTAGGTTATGGGATTAATGACCATGTGATGTAATTTGGTAACCTGTGATGTTGCCTGCGATGGAAGTGTTTTGCTACCTCTGTTTTATTCCAGTACCTTAGTATCAGAATAGGTTGGTATTTTTGCAATTGTTGTAAGCAGATCTAGATGTTACTTCGTTGCTTTTATCTACATTATCAAACTTGGTAATGGATATCCATATGCATATGGACTAATTAATCACACTCGGTGCACTTTCTCATTCATATATTACAAGAACAAACTAGTTCATTACTCACGATTAGAATGCATGCATTCACATCCTAAAACATTTGTGATAATACATAACATGTTCTACCTATTTTACATGGGAAGGAGAGAAGGCATCGTTTTTATGGCAAGATTAGGATGAATGCTTTATAATGCCCATGTACAGTGACTTGTTAGACAAAAAAAACTTGCTACCTAAATCTCGCCGGGAGGGGAGTGGGGGGGGGGGGGGGGCGGGCAAAAGTGGCAAAAGAAAACGAGAGTTGGATGGAACGGTGGTAAAAAAGAGAAGCGCCAAATTTTGATGGCAGAAGAGACAAATCAACTCGAACGAGTGGCATAAAGAAAAGTTTCCCTCATGAAAAGGGTGCATTCATAGTTTTTTTATAGGGTTGTCAACTAAAATTGCTGAAGTTTTTAAGACAAAGAACTTCGCCTGTCGTCTGAGATACTTCAGCACAACACAAAGAATCACTATTCGCAGGCCTTTGAGGAATTTCTCCTACCATTCGCAGTAACTTCCTTGGGGACCAAAATTGGAGGCTATTTACATTAATCTTGATCGCTACCAAGAGGTTATGTGAGCCGTCAGATTAAGACACGCGGCTCTGATTGAAGGGCAAAGCCAGCCTGACATAGACTTTTTCATATTAGGCCCTCACTAATTTGTTGTTTTTATCTTGGGTCCTCCCGCCGCCTCCTCGAGTTCTCTACCTACACGGCGGCGGCCGGCGATCCCCCGCCGCGAGCAGCCACCGGGATTCGGGATACTCCTACGCGTAGCCCGCACATCATTCCACTCCTCCACATTTCAGACCGGTAGCCAACCCTATGTCCCCATCACCGGGTTGCCGTGGGCGGCAGTGGCGGAGGATGCCGTCCGGCGCGCGGCGGCGCTAGCTCCTTGGTCAAGTGTTCCTCGGCGTAACTACCCAATCCTCCACTCCTACCACACTCCCGGTCGTCTTCGAGGTGAACCGTGGTAACTAGCGGCGACCGCATGGATGGAGTGAAGGCGACGGCCGGCAAGCAGCGGTTCGTAAAAATTCTGTGCCCTCTTCCTCCCCCGTAGCCCGTCCACCATTTTTGTTAAGAGCAGTCAACATCCGTTGCTGATGCTGTGATGCACATCGTTCCACCAATCCACAGATATTGTTTGTTTCCAGATAGATGACCAATTAATCTGCATTGATTCAGGAGGAGGATGGCGACGTTGTTGCTTCTTGTTGATTTGTGGGCCTGTTTGGTACAGCTCCTACTCCGAGGACGGAGCGAAGCTGAGGAGTAGTGGGAATGCCGCTCCACCCTCCAGTATAATTTTCTAGATAGCTCCGCTCTATATTATTTAAGATCTCAGAAGTGTTTGGTACAGCTCCAGCTTCATGGGATAAGAATCTTGGAATAGGAGCTGAACTAAACGGGCTCTTAATTTAGTCGGATTCAGGTCACTAATAAGGTCAAGCCACTTGAACATTTTAGCATGCTTCGTTAGAGATAGGAGAGAACCGTGTATATACCTTAGTCGGGGCAATTTTTTCGCGCTTATGCTAAACCTTGTCTTCTCTTGCTCGGTCTAAGGTACTAAGACATAGTTTGGAAGTGAGGGAAGAGGGGAGAGGAAAAGGATCACGCAAAACGAGGTGAGCCCTTAGCGTATGATTAATTGAGTATTAATTATTTTAAACTTAAAAAATGGATTAATATGATTTTTTAAAGCAACTTTTATATAATTTTTTTTTGCAAAAAACGCACCGTTTAGCAGTTCGGGAAGCGTGCTCATGTAAAACGAGGGAAACTTTTCCCTCGACCTGTACTTCCGAACTCAGCCTAAGGGACCGTTCAAACATAGTGGAAGGAGTGAAAACTCCCCTCTTTTTCGTGAGCACGCTTCCGAACTTTTTTTACAAAAATTTTCTATATAGAAGTTGCTTTAAAAAATCATATAAATCTATTTTTCAAGTTTGCAATAGCTATTACTCAATTAATCATGCGCTAATAGCTCATCTCGTTTTGCATGATCTTCTTCTTTTTTTTCACTCACCTTCAAACTCACCCTAAGTGCTACTACGCTCAGCAGAGCGCTTCAGTCCTGCAACATTGTTCCACCTACAGAAAAGCTAATAGACTATGAGTAAGTTCAAAGTTCAAACCATGAAAACTAGCAGAAATTTCTCTTCTCATCAGTTTGCCAACCTTCGTAATTGCAACGCGTGTATATTTACATCCCATTTCAATCCATGCTATTGTTTGTTGGGCTTCTGAAAATTTTTTCACCCCATTCCTTTTCTTGTATTCTCTCTCTCTAATGACAACTGAGTCCTTCTCTCATGGTGTACTCTTTTGCTGCTCTTAATTTTAACACCGGTTATCCTGTTCTGATGCAGATTCATCCAGTTGATGCTTTTGGGGAGCAAAATTATTAGCAATCTTGAGGTAACATTTTACGTTTTTCTTGATTTTTCATGAACCGTTGGTGTTCCCACATGTTTCACTATTTGACTTGAGGTTTAATGGAAGACGTGGACTGCAATTGCATGACCTTTGCACTGTCCAGGTATGCAAATATGAGGTGCTAACCTATTTCCATAAGATATTTTTTGGTTCTGTACTCTGACCCAGTGTGTAGATAAGTCCTTTTATCTCCTTAATTGATTGGCAGAGTTCCTACCCTTTTGTTAAAAAAAATTGCGACCAACTAGACAATGCCTAAGTGCCTAACAAAGGCCGACCTTATTGAAAAAAGATGAACTATTTATCATGATTTAATGAGTAATATTATACCAAACTACCAGGTAAATATCTCAGAGCTGAATCTAACCTACCTATCCACTTGGTGACTGTCAAGGATGTCAGGCAGATTTGTAGTTGTCGACTGATAAGCGATGAGGAAGCTCAGGTATTTGTTGATTGATGCTGGTTGATGTCATTTCTGACAAAAGTATTAGTCTTTTTAGATTTCATTGGACATGCAGAGTTACATTATTGAAAGGAAAAACATATTTTCTTTAGGGTTTTTTACCTATGTTTATATAGGTTACTCCAACGAATCTAGTGAACAATTTGGTTTGATTGCTATAGAGCTTTAAATTTATCTTGACAAAGAGCATATATTCCAGCTTGTGTTGCATTACTCCTTTGTTGACTGAAGCTATATGGCTGCAGGATTCAACTTATAATGACGTGGTAGAAGAAATGTGTATAAATCGCTCTTTATCTGATGAAGAGTATGTATCTTTCATAAAAGAATCTGAAGGAGATATCTGTGCTGAAATTAGACCACATGTGATGCTCAAGAATCCGTATTTGTCGAGATGTTGCTCAACGGAAATATTCCAGAGACAACTGGTAGTTTGCTCTCCTCGGAATCACTTGATCTTACATGGAAACATTTCTCCGGCGCTCGTACAAAGCATGGTGCTGCTAAACTTTGTGAGACGGCTGAACCCATCCTACAACAATCTTTCTGGCAGAATTGCATTGTGATCTCAACTGCAGAATGCACACATATGCAGTTTGCTAGCATGTGTTTTGCTTATGGTCATCATCCTCCCAACGGCGGCCAGCGGCTGCATCCGAGAAGAACGTGACACGCTCGTGCCGTCAAGGCCGATTTAGGCTTCAGCGAGGATGAAGATAGACTAGCTTCATGGAGCGGCCAAAACTGTCGTGGCTGGGACGGTGTGACGTGCTGCAACAAGACCAAGCGCGTTGTCAAGCTCCAGCTCCACCGATATGGATGTCCTACCAGCAAGGCGTTGGCTTCTTTATCACATTTGGAGTACCTTGACCTTGGACACAGCAGATATTTCAAAAGCATCCCTGCCTTCATTGGATCTCTCAAGAACTTGAAGCATCTGGACATGTCGTCCCTTCCTTCGTTGATGGCAAAATACCTCCCAAGCCTGGGAACTGGTCAAGGTTGAGTTATCTTAATACTAGCTCTCGCTTTATCTCTCCCGATGCCTCTGCTAACGGTCTTCATTGGTTGTCATGGCTTTCTTCTTTAACAACACTTGACATGTCGGGTTGGCCCTTGCATGTGGCTTCAGACTGGCTGGAGTCAGTGGGCGTTCTTCCTTCCCTTCAAGTACTTCATTTATCGTGCACTTCACTTCCACCCACCAAACTGAACCTTCAAGTTCTTAAAATTGATCTGTCTCGGAACAACTGGAGCTCTACCTTCCCTTCATGGTTAACAAAGCTACATGCTTTGTCATCTGTTAACCTAGACAATTGTGGGCTCTATGGGCAGATCCCTGAATCTTTGGGGAATTTAACTAGCCTCACAACCCTAATCTTGTCCCACAACAGTATGGTTGGAGCAATTCCAGGATCAATAAGAAGTCTGTGCAACATGAAGATACTTGACCTGTCTGAAAATAGTCTCACTGGTGATATCGTGGATGTAGGGAAAGCCATGTCACATTGCATGAATCAACTAAATACACTCAACTTCCGGTTGAACAATCTAATTGGGAGTCTATCGAAATGGTTTGAGTCATTCCCTGATGTCCATACAACAGCTCAACTTATCAATGACTCGTTGGCAGCAGTTGGCGCCGGGCATTCCAACAACAGTGGTAAACTCTCACTCTTGAATTCCTTGGATCTTTCTCACAATTCACTTGGTGGAATTTTGACTGAACAGCACCTGGCCAATCTACCCATGTTAATCAAACTTTATTCTGTCTCATAACCCCTTGAGGATCACATTTGACATGGATTGGGTGCCACCATTCCAGCTTCATACCCTTGATCTACGCTCCTGCCAACTACAATCGCAATTGCCACTTTGGCTCCAGACAGAGACTGGAATTGTAGCAATAAATTTATGTAACACTGGATCTATGGGCCCTATACCCGACTGGTTGTGGACTTTTTCCACCTCTCTCCAGTACTTGGATCTCTCTGAAAACATACTCACCGGTAAGCTCCCAGCGACTTTGGTGCACTTGAGAAAACTGAATTTGTTGGCTCTCTACTCTAATGGACTGGAGGGTGAGATTCCTGATATGCCGGACAGCATTCATGAGCTATATCTCCGCAACAATTCTTTCTCTGGATCATTACCCTGCAAATTAGAAGGGAAACATGATCGTTCGAACATGGGATTCATTCTACTACTATCGAACAATCACCTAAATGGAAGCATACCTGCATGCTTCTGCAACATGGAATGGTTGCAAGTCTTAGATCTTTCGCATAACAGCTTATCAGGTTATCTCCCAGATTGTTGGAACCGAATCTCATGGCTCAATGTTGTGGATTTCTCGAATAACAACCTGGAAGGAGAAATACCTTCAAGTTTGGGATCTCTTTCTGAACTTGGCTCATTACACTTGAACAATAAACAGACTATCTGGGATGTTGCCCTCCTCTCTGCAGAAATGCAACATATTGCTTTTACTTGATGTTGGAGAGAATAATCTCACGGGTTTCATACCGGCATGGATAGCAAAGAGCCTAGACTCACTCATGATCCTTCGGCTACGATCAAATCAGTTTTATGGAAAAATTCCAGCCGATCTGTCACAACTTCAGGGGCTTCATGTTCTGGATCTAGGCAATAACAAACTATCAGGGCACATACCTCGTTCACTTGGAAATTTCACAGCAATGGCTTCACAACAACCGTGGGAACTAGATCCAATGGAGGTTTTTGATTTCATTGATGATTGTATTAACTACCGTATCAGTCTCTACCTTATTACCAAAGGTGAAGAACTGACATACTCGACAAACCTTCGTCTGATGAGGAGCATTGACCTTTCAGACAATGAGCTGACAGGAGAGATACCTTTTGAAATGGGGGCTCTTGTGGAGCTCAATAACCTGAATCTGTCAGGAAATAACCTGAGTGGAATTATTCCTGATACATTTGGCAGGATGCTTCGGCTGGAATCACTTGATCTCTCATGGAACCATTTGTCTGGTGTTATTCCCCAAACCTTGGTATCGCTGGACTCCTTGAGCCACCTCAATCGGTCATACAACAATCTTTCTGGGAAGATACCCCCGGGATATCAGCTCCAAACCCTTGGTGATCAAGATCCATACATCTACGCAGGCAACGAGTCTCTCTGCAGCACTGTTGCTACTGAAAGTTGCAGCGGGAATAATGTCAATCCAGATGATCTTGGAGATGGGAGGGATGGCCGTGATATCTGGTTGTATGTTATTTCAGGACTCGGATTCGGATTTGGGTTCTCAGCTGTGTTATGGCTACTGGTGTTCTGCCAATCTGCAGGCAGAATGTACTTCCAGTTTATCGACTTCACCTACGAGAGAGCCTGCAACCGGGTGATTCTACTCAGGACAAAGTTGAGCCAAAACTGGTGGGGAAGAAATTAGAGCGGAGATGAAGGCAACAGATGATATGACCGAGGAATAATTTGCATTGTAGTTGATCAAAACTAGCTGGAACTTTCGATGTGTGTCTTTTTTTTCCCTTTTTTTATAACTCATATCACTATCTGACTATACGCATTATCAAGTGTCTTTTTTTCATGTTGAGAGGTTTCTGCTGTCAAGCGTTGATGTTGTTCTTGTAACCAAGGGGTGCTTTCTCTGTTAAAGATCCAGTAAAAATCAACTGATAACAGACCTCATACAATCATATAAATTTCTGTGCTGTATTTGGCATGCTGTGTATTTTCTTGTAGCCCTTCTTATTTCTGAAAAAGAAAGTGTTTGGTTTGTAAAACTACGGTTTGAGTTGCCAAGGTAGATTGTAAGTTGAGAGGCCTGCTACCCTGTTCTCTTTGTTCTACTTATCCTTGCTTAAAATGCTACCATGTTCCCGAAAGACTGGTGGATTTGTAACTTATGGATATGATAATGTTGCAGATAAACGCCGATGGTGTTTCAAGGAAATTGCACGTCAAACTACCACCGTGTACGTTTGGGTGATGCGCTTTCAAACAAACTACAAACTATCTCATATTATCCTCTGTTATTTACTTGTGTATATGACCGACGCTTGCTGCTTCAAACAAGTTAAGCAGTGTGAATGTGAAGAAGCAATGGAAATTCTTCAGTACACGGTAAGAAAGATGCCAGGGAAATGTTTCAGCGTCAGGAAAATAATTATCGCTTCCTGTTCGCCTTCCCAAGAGAATATATCATGAACTGCTAACTCAGTAAACAGTTTCTCATTTCATCAAATTACATTCGAGTTTACAAGTTTAATGTATTCTACATGAAGTCAGTGAGATTTTGTACAGCTGAAATTCCATTGAAGAATTATTTTCAATTTTTTTTCTCCACCAGTCAGTTCGAATAATGGGCCCGTCGAGAAAAATGCATCAAATAAACATCGCATCTCCTCGTCCGCCCTTCTTTCCCTCTTCTGTTCTGTCATGGAATATAGTACATTGGATTGGGGAGCTTGAAGGAGCGAGCGCTCGTGGAGAAACCCAACAAGTCGCTCCATTGATCGCCGGAGTTGCCTAGGATCCTGTACCCCTCTTCTTCCATTTCCTTCCTCTTCTCCGATTTGTATATCGTCGCCGTCTTCTTGCGATCAGCTGGCGCCCTGGACATAGCGAAGAATATTTGTTCAGCATGTAGCCTAATTGGTCGGTACATTCTAATGCAGTGCTTAGGAAGAAAAATTAATGCCATGTATGTCGATTGACACAATCGAGCAAGTTTAACAAATGTCAAATTCAGCACTCAGCACCAGGATTTAGACATCGAGATTCAAGACATGGTCATGGGCTCATGGCTGGTCAGATTATGAACATAATGAAGTAGTAGCTGACAACAATATTTTTTTCCTTCAAGCATGTATTTGGAACATATGTATAGTTGTTTCAACATATGATATTCGGCAACAGTTCCCTAGTTCTGACAATCGTAACGTGATGATGGCGAATTGTTTAGTGTCAAACTATGGCAAATAGTAATTGCCTAATTGGTGAAGATATTACCATTTACCCTAGAATGAGGCGATAAAGCAAACTTAGCAGACACTAAATTATGGCAGTGGCAATGTTATATGAGCATTGAACAAAAGGGTAGCATAAAAGCATTGAACAAATGCATCTTAAGCATCTATCAGAAACAAATCCTACAGTATCAAGCAAGGACATTGCTTTGGCAATGGGCATTCTGTAGGTTCTCTGCTGCATGCTAAATTTGGCAATTTAGGCGTTCTAATGGATGATTGATCCACATAGTTATCCCTAGTATAAAGAGCACCCACAGACCATCCATATATTTCAAGCAAATTATAGGTTCAAAGAAAATGCCAAGTGATGAGCACTAGAGGAGGTGTAAGACTCTTGTTTCCTTACAAATGTCCTGGCTTAACGCAGAATGTAATGCGCAAATTTTAATAGGAAATGCCATGCATAGTGCCATTTCAAGGTGCAAATTTTCACAGAAAATGTCATGACTAACTGGAAATGTAAAGGTGCAGTTTTTCTCAGAAAATGCGGTGGCTAAATCATACTACCTTAGTATAAGCTTGTCCCAATCATGGAAGCCTTGTTTCTTGAGATTCTCCACGGTGACGCCCTGGTGCCCCTCGCTGCGGCCCGTGAGCAAGAAGGTCTTGAATCCAAGCTCGCGAACCTCCTTGTACAGCTTCAAGCTGGAGGGGATCGCCGGCGCCTCCCCCCTCTCCACCCACTTGTCGAACTCGCGGTGGTCGAACAATTCGAGCCTGCCATTTTCAAATCAAGCACTCATGTGAGCATCTCGATTGACCAAAATCCAACACGCGACCAACGATTTTGCGATTTCCTGCCTAAATTTGGGTTGCAATTTGGGATTTGTGGAGATGAGCGAGCAAGAACTGACCCGTAGCCGTGGTCGGCGTAGTAGGGGAGGTTGGAGAGCAGCGTCTCGTCGACGTCGAACACCCAGGCGTCGCGGCCGTCGTCCCCGACGCGGGTGGCGCGGGCGTAGGCGGAGGCCTCCCGCGCGACGACCTCCAGGTCGGAGCGGTAGGCCAACCCGGTGAGGTAGTCCCGCACGTAGCCGGCACACTCCTCGGGCACGGCCTTCCACGGCGCCAGGTTGTTCGCCTCCCCCGCCAGCCTCCAGCTCGCGCACCGCACCTCCGCCGGCACCTCCTCCGCCGCCGACGTCGGCAGCTCGATGACGAGCGGCCGCGGCAGGAGGTGCGCCTTCTCGTCGGCCTCCACCCCCTCCGCCCCCACCTCCGCGACGGCCACGAAGAGGAGCGTCGTCACCAGGAAGAGGAAGAAGAGGCCGCCGCCGCTGCCGCCGGCGTGGCGCGCCATGTTATTGGACCGGACCGGCCGCCGGGTCGGGTCGGCTCGGCTCGGGGTCGGGTCACCCACGCGGCGTCGGAGATGGGGAGCGAGCTGCGCGGGGGTGAGGCGTCGTGAAATAGGCGGGCGCGCGGCGGGTGGCTCCGGTGTCTTCGCCGCGAGGAGAGGAGAGAGAAAGCGAGGAAACCAAACTCGAAAGGACAGGAGAGAGAGAGATTAAATAGGAGAGAGAGAAAGAGAGAGAGAGAGAAGAGAAGGAGGCGAGTCGGATTCGAATCCGAGGGAGGAGGTGAGGTGCTCGAAGTTTATATGGGAAGAAAAATATTTATTTATTTGTTAATTTGGTTTTGAGTTGGGGGGCGACGTGCACGCGGTGGTCAATGATTGGTTGGATGGTGTTGGCGCGGTTTCGTTTCGTGCGTGTGGACCGTGTGTGGTCGGCTGGGAGGCGGCTTTGCTGACTCAGCAAACCGACGCCGTTGGTCTCTGCGTCTACTCACTCACAGTACAGTACGAGTAATAAAATGAGCAAGCTAATTGTTTTTTTTTGAAACAGGGTAAAATGAGCAAGCTAACTAAGGCTCCGTTCGGTACTAATGGATGAGGTGAAAATTCTTCTTATTTCCCGTAATTTCTGAAATTGCTAAATGGTATAATTTTTATAAAAATTTTCTATCTAAAAAGTTGTTTTAAAAAATCATATTAATCCATTTTTTAAGTTTAGAATAGCTAATACTTAATTAATCATTTACTAATGAGATATCTCGTTTTATGTGATGATCTTTATTTTCTTCCATCACCTTTGAACTCATCCTAAAGGTGTGTTTATATTACACACTGAAAATTATTTTAATTAAAAATTATCGTAAGTAAATAGAAATACAAGAACACACTAGAAAGAATTTTGGTTGTGAAAGTGTTTGAATAAAATTTTGAAATTTCCAATGTTAAAAATCCTAAGTTTAAATTTTTTTTAAATAAATGCTTGGATGCTTTTATATTCCTAGAGTTTTGTCAGAATATTTTAAATGTTTGAGTATTTACAATAATAAATTCTTCGTGTTTCGTGATGGTTTTTGCCTTTAGTAAATTCCTCATGATTTAATAAACCCTCTGAAATTTTCTTAGAATTTTTGGAGTTCTAGAATTAATTTTAATGGGACAAAGATCATTTCAGTAATTAAGTAAATATATAAATAAACCCTTTTTCTTTTCCCCTATTCGGGATGTTTCTGCTTCCGCCTTTTTGGGTGTCCCTCCATTCACTTCGAACTTTGGTTCCCTCCCTCTTTAGAGATTTGGTGTCGGTTTCGGAACCCTAAAATACCCTATACTTTCTTAACTCTTGGAAACTCTTCACCGTTAAAACTCCTTTTGACGATAAACCCCAAATCCCAGGAAATATTTTGAGATTTTGCCTCGTTTCAGTCCCCATAAATTATTCTCGCCAATCTCTTTATTTCCAGAATAATTACAATATTCTGAATATTTCATTTTTCTAGTTCCCGGGAAACTATCCTAATTTCCCACATCTCCAAAATATCTATATATTTTGAAAAGTTTAATTATTCCTCGAATATTCCGGTTTATCGATCTTTGCAAAATAACTCCCAATTTTATCTGATTCCCGAATTAATCCGATATTTTATTCCCTAAATATCCCTTGGTAAAATATCCTTGGTTGTTCGAACCCCTCGGAATATATTCCGTTTTTCAATTGCCTCCAAATACTCTTCCTCATACCCAGAGAATTCCAATTTCCCGAATCTTTCCGCAGTTTATAATTTCAAAAAGATATAATAATCCTCACTTCCTGTGAATATCTTCGAATTTCAATTTTCGCAAAATTAGAATTTTCCCCAAAAACCCCCCTTCCTTTTGTCTCTTTTCTTCTTTTTCTTCCATCTTTCTTTTTTCCCCTTCTTTCTTTTTTCTTCCTTTCTTCTTCCTGCTTCTCCTTCTTCAACCTCTGGACTCTCTCCATCTCTCTGTTTCTCTCGGTAGAGCCAGGGCCCAGCCCGGCCGCCCTGGCCTGCGCCCTCCCCTTGGCTGCGCGCCTCCCCTGGGCTCGGCCCACCGCCGCCGCCGCGCCGCCAATCGCGCCGGCGCCGGACTCCTCTCCGCCTGCGCCCTAGGGCATCCGCCCCTATAAAGGCCGCCGCCGGACTCCTCTCTGCCCAGCGCCCTCAATCGCTGCCGCCCCGCTCGTCTCTTTCTGCACTGCCGCACCG
The DNA here is from genome assembly GCA_003991445.1 of Oryza meyeriana var. granulata. NCBI lineage: Eukaryota > Viridiplantae > Streptophyta > Magnoliopsida > Poales > Poaceae > Oryza > Oryza meyeriana. The sequence goes on from RYFJ01000750.1 coordinate 58,544, forward strand.
CCTCTTCTCGGGAGCCGCTGTCGCTGGCTAGCCGCCGCGTCGCCCCACCCCTGCTCGCGCCCCTGCGCCGCGCCGCCACGCCATGCGCCGCCCCGTTCCCCTCTGTTCCAGCGCCGCCGTTGTCTCTGCTCTGCAGGGCAGCCGCCACCGGTCGCCGTCGCACCTCTTCTGTGTCGTCACCTGGGTACTGCGGTCGCCGACCTCGGCAAGTCTCCGCCCTCCTCTGCCCGCTCGTCGCCACAACCCGCCGCCGGTTGCCCCAGCGGCGTCATCGCCCACTCGGCCGCGCCGTCCCCGGTTCGCCGCCTCTCCGCCGCCCCTCACTGCCCCATGTCGGCCCTGACTCATCGACACGTCGCCGCCGTGCCGTCGTCGATCGCCGTCGGATATCAACCTCCCCGCGCCGCCGTCGCGTCGCACGGTATTGCGCCATGGCCAGGTGCCGGAGGCTGTTTCCCCACCAGAGTCCCCTCTTTTGTGGCTGTCAAAGTGGGCCCGGGCAATAGATCCAAAGCCCTCTCCACCGTCAGATCTAATCCGATCCATCTAAGCCTTTGGATTCACATCAAATAACCGGAGCGATCTAGACCGTGGGATCTCCCGAGATCGATCTCATCTATTGGATCCTCATAAACCAATCTAAGCCGCGTCAGCCCTAAAATGCTAGCTGTCGTCTGACTCAGCTGCCATATCATTCTTTATGTCCACATGGTAGTACACTTCGGTTAGTTCACTACTTCAGATATTCCTCGGGTATGGACCTAGTCCATATAAGTTCAGCCACTGAAGAGTGGGTCCTACTCCTTTTTTCTATTCAAAATAAATCCCTGATAATTATTTTCCTGAGGAAATATTTCAGAGAATATCCTTTCGGATTCTCTCTGAAATTAATCTTCCGGAGGTCATATCTTTTCCGTTCAAACTCCGATTCAATCCGTTCTTCTCACTAAATTCATCTAAAATCATGATCTATATGTTTATGTAGTTTTTATATACTGTTTATTTAGAGTTTCTTAGGGTTTTCTCGTTTTATGTGTAGTTAGCCGTTTCGGCCGATTCGGAAGATCGCGAAGTCTGCGGAAGAGTTCGGAAGGCTTATTAAAGACGTTTTCGTTTGCAAGACAAGTCACACGATAATTCCCTTGAGCATGTTGATCTCATTTGTGAAATCTATTTTTGTTTTAACGTTATTACATGCAAGATTTGGAATGTCATTATGGGTATTTATTATTATTCCAATATTCCTTGAATATGGCCGTTTTGTTGTTGATGCCTTTGTTGTTGATGCCTATACCTTGATATCTTGGGTGATTAATATGAACTAGTTGGATGATTATTTATTGATCTAGCTAGATTTTTTAGGATCTGCTTAGCTATGCCTAGGAACTGTAGCGTCATTTCATGTGAGAACTAATGATTCACTCATCGTTAACTAATGGTTAATGGCTATTGTTTCACGACCGTTGGTCGTGGTTGGTTAACTAATTATGTTAACTAAAACTTGGTTAGATGGTGGGTTGTGAGCACCAGATTCGTGATGTTGCTAGCGGTGTTCATGATAATTAATGACCGGTTCGCGGATTATTTGTTGCGAAGCATTTACCATACTAACTACAAGTCAGAATGGGCAATGGCTGGATCCGTAGTGTAGCGAGTTCAACAGGAGGCACCACGGTGTGTTGTGGCTGTGTCAATAAAACCACCATGGCTGTATCAATAAGTCCATATTCTGGGCGTTGGATCGTCTCCCTGTTGGGTGCCTGATCAGTTCCTGCTGGCGACTGGTGGTTCAGCGGATGTTGTTCTGTTGGGCGAGTTGCATGAAAAGTCTTGTTACAATCTCTATTCGGTTACTTTCGGATATTGCAACGTATGGCGGACATGATGTTGAGATTATGTCTTGTGGATAAAGTTGTACATCTCTGGCCAGAGTAAAACTATTCGAATAGCCGTGCCCGCAGTTAATGGGCGGACCTAGCAATATTTTCTGTGATTAGTCCACACTACTTATTAATGGTGATAAATGATGGAATCTGTATAGCTTTAATTTGGAGAGTTATGGTTTGGGCTTGAATTGTATTGGAGTGTTATTCAGAGAGTGGTTTAATGTTGATAATAATTAAACTACACTGTTTTTAATGTTTTTAAATGTAAATGTTTTAAATGTTGTTTTACGCAAATAAGACATACTATGCCTTTCCTTAGGAAACCTGTTATATTATTTTGCATTTCCATGTGTGCCTTGTTAAGTACGGTGAGTAATTCTTAGTCTTGCAATATTATCATCAGAGCGAAGATTTACGAGGAGAAGTTTAGTATTTGGCTTATACCCCAGTTGAGCTGCTTGTGGTTTGGTGCTGCTTCACTAGTTGTTGTTCCGCTGCTGTTTTCTTCTGTGTGAGAACTAAGTACCCTTTCTGTAAGTATTTATCGTTATTTCGTTTTAGTTATGTTTATCAATTGTCGATTTGTATACCTCAGCTGATTCCTGAACAAGAATTTGTTGCACAAATTAGTTTTGGAAATTCTGGTGAATTTCTAGACATGACAGTTTATATGAGGAGAGAGGACAATTGGAGAAAAAGAAACAAACCGTTGGCTATGAAATACTCCTAGTTTGATTATCCCTCTTATTAGATAATTAGTATTTGTCTATCTATCCCTGCAAAAAAAAGTGTATTTGTCTTTTTTAAAAAATTCCTGAGTATATGTTTTATGATATTCATCTATTATTAGGGAGATCAAATACAATTATTGTAAACATTGCACTACCAGCAACTGATTAAATGTTCTGAAAGAAATCCACTACATATTTAATAGGGGTATATACATGGTCTCTTCTCATTGATTTTTCATAGACTTCTATGTTTTTCTTGGTTCGTACACACGGTGAGCCATGGACAGGTACAGTATTTTCTTGGACTTTTAACAGAGGTGGTTTTGCCACGCTAGTTGCACCAAATACGCAAGACACTGGTAACCAAAAACAAAAGAAAAAGGAAAACAGGAAGGTAGTTAAGGAGCTAATGCAAAACAAAGAAAATAATCAGAAAGAGGAAGGTAGGCAAGACACGGCAAGCTTTTACAACAACTTCAGGAAGAAGGCATACAGCAAAGCATGGTCTATGGACAGGCAGACTACATTTTTTGGTAGAAAGAAAGCGTGCAGCAACAGAGCACTGGAGGGGCTAATAATAAAACTAAAGCTTGCGTTCAAGTGTCTGAAGACCAATTCGTCCAACCAAAGCAAACCCTGGTTGGATCCAAGTCGCCTGTCCCGTGTGATCAGACTGCTTCTAACTTAAGCCTTCCCATATATTTTCTTCCCTTTAAAGGAAACTTCCCTTCTGCAGGTAGTGCATAATCCCCCCTACAGTCTTAGAATATACACACCTGTTACTTCCCATACATACACAATCATCCTGGAGGTAGTGCATAAAAACATTGTGCAATTGGTGAACATCTTCACAAGCCAGGACTCTACTTTCTGATTGATGTTCCAACACATACTGTAGTTTTCATAAGAAGTTATTTGGATTAGAGATGCAACAACTGCGAAGATCATATATGTACATGCTAAGACTAAGTGCTGAACATGAAAAAGAAACTACTTAACTGACTTACTAAAACAGCAGCCTACTTTGAACTAATCCTCTTCGAAATACTTCTCCTCAGCATCATAGTTGGCTTCTTTTGACCAATGGTCGTCCAGCATCTCGTCATTATCGATCCGAGAGTAGTCCATATGCTCAGAATCTTCACCGGACAGGAACTTTTGTTGCATCAAGCTGGTAAACTGTTCGAGCTGATCCTCCATCTCTTCAGCAGATAATGTTTGTTGCTTGGAAGTCCCTGCAGGGGATCCTCCAGTTTTGTTGGGGTCAACTCCCTGCAATTACAGATTTACAGCAAGGACTCAGGGCAAAAGCATATTATTATGATGATGTGACAAATGCAATATATATGCAATAGATTGTGCAAGAGAAAAGCTTAAAAACTGAGCTTGACATATGCAATAGATTGTGTCATATTAGACAAAGAAATATGCAATCAGAGTGGATCTTATTGAAGTTAGTTGATCGTTCAATACCACAATGGAAGTGTCCAAGTTAACAGCCAATCCAATCGTCAGAGATAATATCACAAGATTGTACTTTTCAGCTTATTTGCACCTCAACAATTACCGATGTAGTGAAAAAGGATATCAATTTTCTTTCAATTGGCTCCTAGACTTCAAGGGTGTGAGGAAACAGAAGATTATCAATATACTCCGCATCGAAGAGTTTGGAAGGAGTTCAGCAGCAGATGTTAGATCACGGGTATAACTACTGGCTAAAGAAATATAATAATATACAGAATCTACTGCATATTTGCTCTGCGGAACACTGCCAAAAAGAGTTAGTTGTTCCCATGCCACGAGAATTGATCGAATGTGCTTTTGCCCTGTCAGTGGATGTTAGGCTTCTTCTAGGAGGGTGTCAGATGAAAAATTATCAGAGTTCAGGAAAAAAAAGATTTATCAGTGGAAGAAAGTTCACTTTTTTCCCATGGAAAAAACAAGTCGCACAGCTCCCAAAAATGACTGTTACATAAAGATATAACTGTTTAACTAGCATTCCATGGTGAATATAAAGCCTGAAGCATTAAAAAAAACTACTCCCTCCATGTGTTTAATGTATGACGTTGGTTAGTTCAACCAACATCAAACAAAAAAAAATGGAGGAGTAATATAGACCTCTAATTGTTCCAGCTCCATATGCCATTGTCACTGTAGCCCATGACAACATAATCCAAAAAGGGGGCTCTTGTTGGGTAAAATGTTCCCTAGCTAAGTAAATCATGAAAGCAGCTAACCTGCATAAAAACAAATGACTTTTCATCTAGTCCATGAATACTTCTAAAGAAGCTATTTTTCTACATCCAAATACTTAGTAGACAGAGGATAAAATGTTACCTTAGGTAAGTAAATTGTGAAAGCAGCTAACCTGCCTAAAACTAAATGGTTTGTCATCTAGTCCATGTTATCAATTCGTTCTCTACATCCAAATACTTGGTAGGCAGTGAAAACGGCAAAACAAAACAAAATTATATACAAGACTAGTATTTCAAGGACCAATAATCATAGGTTATAGTCCTAAAAGTGAGCAATTCCAAGAGTAAGTCATCAGAAAATCTGCCAATTCTATGCAAGCCACCCATATCCAGCATAACAGCAATCCAATCGTCCCAATTCCATGCAAATGCAAGGCTGCAAACAGTATAGAATGCTACTAGTAGCAAGAAAGCCAGCACAATCAAGTAAGAACATGTACACAGTAACAGTAATAGGCAGGAGGCAAACCTCAGCAGCACTCGGTTTCTCGGTGGATTTCTCGGTCCCTCTTTCTTTCTCCTCCATCTCCATGCCGTGCTCCTCCTCGCTCTCTTCCTCTTCCTCTTCATCTTCTTCCTCCTCCTCCTCTTCCTGCTCCTCCATCGTCTCCTCAGCGCCACCACCCACCCACTCGCTCGGATCAACCCCCCTCCTAATCTGCTCCCCTCGAATCTTCTCAACGATCACGGCCTCCTCCGCCCGCCGCATCAGCGTCTCGGACCACCGCTCCCCGGGCCGCGCCATGGCCCGGCCGGTGGGGTCCTGGAACCTGCCCAGGTACTCGTGGTGCAGGTAGGGCTCCCGCTCCCGCATGGCCTCCTCGGAGAAGTACTCCCCCTCGCGCACCAGGCGGTCGAGGTACGCGCGGCGGCGGTTGCGGACGCGGGAGGCGGGGGGCGGGCCACCCGCGAGCGCGGCGCGGAGGCGGCGGAGGTGCCAGCCGACCTCATAGTCGGCGGCGAACGCGTCAAAGGCGGCGAGCTCGTCGTGGGACAGCGCGCCGCCGTAGCGCTCGAGGAAGAGCGGGGCGTCGCGGGACAGGAGCGCGAGGAGGGCGGCCTTGCGGTCCGGCGCGGAGGGCGGCGGCGTCGAGCGGAGGAAGGAGGTCGGGTAGTAGAGGCCGTCGACGGCGGAGAGGCGGCCGGCGATGCGGTCCATCGCCGCGGGCTCCATGGCGGCGTCGCGTGGCCCGAGCGGATTGCTCTCCTCTTTAGCCCGAGCCGCTTAGGCGGTGGATGGGCTGGATAGGCTTAGGTCGGTTTGTTTGGTTTTAAAAATGGGCCACGGCCCATGATGGATGTGTACGGAATTGGATATGATGGTGGTGGGGTCGGGTGTGGTGTCACGTGACGACCGTCAGGTACAGTAGCTGCTTCCGTCCCGGTCTACCGGTAGATCCGAGTCGGTGACCGTCACAGATACGTAGCCTACCGGAACAATAAAGTGTAAAGGTAGAATTTGTGTATTAACATATGGATTACATAGCTAATAAAGTGTGGTATATTAGCAGAGTATAATAATGTGTCAGTGTATTAAATATTTAACAATACATAGCATTGTTTAATATTTATCGTACCAACACTATAATTACAAATAAGTCGCTAGCGTTTTAATGCTTAACATTTTATTTATGTTTATTCATACACAACTCAAATATATGTACTACTACTGTCACTCCATTTGGGACTTAATTTTTTTATTACTATTAGTAAATATAATAAGATAGTGTAAGGGAGTTATAAAAATTGACACCTTCTATTTGTGCCTAAGTGTAGGAGAGGAGAGAGAAGAAAAATAGGCTATAGATTTATAGCCAGCCGTAGCGCGGACTCCAACAAACCGTAAGAGAGGTAAGCTAAATATTAATGATATAATATATATCTATAGGACTATCCTTAGACACAAAATTCCTCCAAAATCTTTTAAATATAACTATAATTTTGTAATTACATTGTAACTCTAGTGTACTTACAATATAACTTATATATAAATTATTTATAAATTAAACAAAAATATGTACGTCTAAGTTGGCTAGCATCGCTCGCTTTCGGCTTTGAGATCACGACGCATAACTTTTTTCTTCTCCTACATAAATCTTAAAGCACATCAGACGTTCAAAAATGGAAAGTTTTAGGAGGAAAAAACTATTGACAGCTATACAGCAAAAAATCAACTATTGTATGGGTCCAAAAATCAAAAGTTTTGGAAGGAAAAAAACTGTCAACAGTTATATAACAAAATAGCCAACTATTATATGGGTTATTAGATTGACTTATCAATTATAATTTTTATAGCCAGTAGTTGCAATGCTACTAATCTTTTGCTCGTAAGGTAGAATTTTGAAAGTGCTAAACTAACCAAACAAACACCGGAACAGCCAGCCTCGCAATTCCAAAACCGACAGCCATCCGCCTCCACACCTTCACTGTCTCCTCTCTTCCCCACCTCCACACTCTCACTCCACTCCACTCCACTCCACCAGCCAAGCCGCCGCGGCGACACGCACACTGACACCCGGCCCGAGCCGACGCGGCAAAACCCAACACCCCCCGCCCCCGAGATCCCTCCCCGCCGCGCCGGCAAAATCCACGGCTTCCTCTCTCTCTCTCTCTCTCTATACCCGCGCGGCGGCGATGGGTCGGTGTCCTCAACGTCCGGCCTCCCGCCGCGGCGGCCGGCGCATCTCCTGCCTCTGCTCCCCAGCGCTTCTCAACCTGCTCATGTTCCTCGCCCTCCTCTCCACCAACGTCCTCGCCCTTCTTGCCTTCTTCTCCTCATCCCGCGCCGCCGTCCACGACCCCTCCGCCTCCGCCTCCGCCGCCGCCGCGGGCGTCAATGTCTCCGCCGCCGCCTCGGCGATCTCCGACCACGTTGCGGCCATCGCCCGCGAGATCGACGCCTCCCACCTGCCGCACCGCCCCGACGGCCTCCCTCCCGAGCTGCTCCTCTTCCTCTCCCCGCACACGCTCCCGCTGGGCCGCGACGCGCGCACGGGGCTCACCCACATGCCGGCCTCCGTCGCGCACTCCTGCTTCAGGTCCCCCTCCACGCTCGCGCTCCTCGCCGCCTTCATGTCGTACGAGCCCCACGCCGCCTGCCCGCGCAACGCCACCCTGCCGCACCGCCTCGTCTCCAAGGCCTGCGAGCCGCTCCTCGCCGCCGGTGCCTCTCCCGGGGGCCCGGACCCCGCCCGGCCTCCAACATGGGCCTCGACCACCGCCGCTGGGTCAAGCCGCGACACGACTACGAGTTCCTCGTCGACGACGTGCTGCGGCTGAGCGCCATCAGGGTCCGGATTTGCCTCGACGTCGCCGGCGGCGCCGCCAATTTCGCCGCCCGGATGAGGGAGCGCGGGGTGACCGTCGTCACCTCGGTGCTCGACAACGCCGGGAAGCCGATGAACGAGTTCGTGGCGGCGAGGGGGGTGTTCCCGCTGCTGCTCTCGCCGGCGCACCGCTTTCCCTTCTACGACGGGGTGTTCGACCTGGTGCACGTCGGGACCAATGCATTGGACGAAGGTGGCGCGCCATCAATGGGGCATTCCAGCACAGAGGAGGCGCTGGAATTCTTCATGTTCGATGTCGACCGTGTGCTGCGCGTCGGTGGGATGCTCTGGATTGACAGCTACCTGTGCCAGAGTGAGGAGAGGAGGCAAGTGGTTGTGAACCTCATTGAGAGGTTTGGTTTCAAGAAGCTCAAATGGATGGTTGGAGAGAAAGCCGGCACGGGGAGCACAAAGACAGCATTGTACCTCTCAGCAGTGTTGCAAAAGCCGGTGAGGGGTTGAGATTGAACTCATGGATGAATTGCTCCAAGCTTATCACTGCATCCGAGGTACGAATGTACCTTACAATTACTACTTGTAGTTCAGGTGTTTTGATGGCAAAAATGGGAATGCCATTTAGGTTCCACGAATTAGTATGATTCATTGGTTGTTCGAAGATAGGACTTAAAATAAGTGAAAAGGGCACAATTCTTCTACTTATGTTACTGTGCAATAGGCTGCCATTAGATAGGAAACATATGCTGAAGGATTTGTTGCTCAACTGGGGGACTGCAAACAGGGCTTCCAATGATGTGTTCTTTCATATCAGGAAGAAAAGGAGAGTAAATGATGATGATCATGGAGCTTTTTATTTGTTATATGTCTTATGTGGTCCCTCTGATGAAGCTGCATTTTCCTTTTGGGTTGTGAATAGTGTGTTACATAGCTTTTCAAATGGGTTTGTTCTTCTGGAAAGTTGAGGACTTGAGGATCTAGATTCCACTCTTTATCTTTTTTTCTAGTGCTATCACAACTAGAATCCTTTGATCTGTAATGAAAGGTGTGAAACCACATGACGCAGAAGAACATGTCAAATAATAACATTCCTACAACTTTTCTTCAGTTATCGGCCCAAAATTATTGTTTGAGCTTATGCTTGGGTATTAAAAGCTTCCTGACACAAATGGTGCTATGGATTACTCATGTATTGAACAGTTATGATATACTTTCTTCGTTTTCTCGTTGACAATCTATTGTATCATGTAACACCTTCATTTTAGTTGTACTAGTCAATGTGCAAGTGTAGCACACACTTTCCCATAAAACATGTTTAACTGTATGAGAAAGGAACTGCATGTAGAAATTTTATAGTTTTTGTGGTTACATACGTCTGTACCTCCTGGACAGATGTTAATTCTTTTGCAGTTCTACCAGACGAAATGGAAATGCGAACAAATAATTGTGAATATCAGAAAATGTGCCACCCAGAGGCCCCATCAGTTATTTCTAAAAGTGCTAAGAACATTTGTTAGATGATGCTAACAAACCAAAATTTGCTACTATGTGATATCATAGTAATGGAGGGTCTCAATGTTAATTGCACACTAATTGTATTGGAGTGATTATAGGTAAGGGGTGCAACTTTATATCTCAACCCTTCAATTGAGGCATCCTTTGGAATGGAGGAATTTCAAACAAATTTCAGAGCAACTGGACTAAATCCTGTGAAAATTCTGTAAAATAAAAGACGCACTGTTAGGACATAGGTTGATCTGTAACATCCATCTAGTTGATTTCGAACTCATGTTTTTATGTTGAAGTTCAGACATGTAATGTAAAATGAGCTTGTGGAGAGCAGATTAATTAGTTGCATTAACAGGGGTGTAAGGGACTGCAAGTTTGCAACACGTTTTTGTACTAACAGATATACATTCTGTTTACCTGCAAAATGATGGACAGGGTGGCAGTATCAGCAGTCTACCCATAATTACATATATGATATTTATTGGCGTATCTGTACCGAAATACTATGATATTTACTGGCATATCTGTACCCATAATTACATATATGAACTTGTCATGAGATATGCAAGTGTACAATACGCATTCATATACATACTCGTTATGTTCCTTGTGGTCAAACTAGCCTATCCAGATTCAAATTCTAGACTTGAGCACAGGTGTTTACATTTATAGCTAATTATTCTTTTAATTGTAAGCGACGTATCCGTCGAATGCGAAAAGCTTGTCGTGAAATCGTCAATCTCAATCTCAAGATATGTCAGCCTAGTCTTTCAGATGTGCCTATAGAGATTGGGTATGTGTATATGTTCATAGGGGTGAGTGTGCATATGTGTATATAAGCTTCTATCATGTTTCCAAAAAAAAAAATAAATAAAACCCTCAAGGTACACTAATGCCATTGTGCAAAATTCAGCTGTCATAAATTGTGCGTAACATATTTTTAGGAGAACTGCCTACTAAATTATGTTTCACATATTTTTGTCAAAACAATTTAAATTGAGTATCACAATTTAATACGAACATCCCATGCCAAATCTAGAACTTTAACTGGCGTGGACTAGTTTCACCACAAGGAAAGCTAACTGTGAAGTTAAAAGTATGCATGCTATGCAGCCTATGCTATAAAGCAAAGGCGGAAACGAGTCGAATAATGCTCAAACCATGAATATGTTTGAATAATACTACAAGTGTAAATCCAATACCATATCCACATATGTTTGAATTCGGTACCTAATCGGATTATCGCACTCATTTCGTAAAAGTCCGGAACAAAATTTCAGGAGAAAAAAAGGGGAAAGTATAACTTTGTATCACACTAAATCAGTAACTCTATAATTCCTTTTTGTATATCTAAGAAAGAGAAGACCAGCTCAAGACTACATGTTAGTACATGTTACTACACGAGGCCTTCTATGGCGCCGGCGTAGTTGAGGACGCCGGTGTTGGGGAAGAACCTGTCTACCATGGCGTGGAGCACGTCGGAGGTGAGCAGGCTGTCGGAGCCTGCATTGTGCGCGCGGCCGACGGCCCGCTGCACGCCGAGCGCCGCCGCCACGTGCTCCAGGCCACCGCGTATGCCACCGCCGTCGCCGCAGAACCTCGCGATGTACTTAACGTCGAGCACCGCCGGGCCAAATATCGATTTGACCTGGGCCAAGAACCCCTCCAGCGTCTCCGGCAGCGGGTGGCCGCCGGTGACCACCTTGGCGAGGTACGCGAAGTCGTACGAGCCCGAGAACGCCGCCCACTTCAGGCGGCCGTACCCGAGCCCGGAGCGGTAGAACGCGCCGGCGAAGTCGGCGGGGTCGATGCCGTACTCGCGGAGCACGAAGAAGTTCATGCCGTGCTCTCTGAGCATGGCGATGGAGGCATGAGCGTGGGGGTCCCGGCGGTCGTCGAAGCCGGCGAAGTTGAACTGCCAGACTACGGGGCACCGGCCGGCGGGGCTGGACAGCGCGATTCCGAGCTGGAGCAGCTTGAGCTCGTCGACGTTCCTCTTCACGACGGCGTACCTCTGGTGCGGCGTGCGGAGGTGGCGCAGCGTGTCGATGTCGTGCACCGTGCCGGGGAACTCCGTATCCATGCACACGACGGGATAGCTCGGCAGCATCGCACTGATGTTACGCATCTCCTCCTCCAGGTTCGCGGCCCACACGTCCCTCACCTCCACCTCGCCGACCGCCGGCGGCGAGAACATCGGCACGCCGTGGTGGTGGCTGAGCTGCAGAGGGTGGGCGGAGATATCCGGCGGCGACATGCGCATGAAGCTCGCTCCAAACGACCCAGATTGGACAGCGCTGGATGTGGCGATGGGGAGAAACTGCGGCAGTGGCGGCGGCGGCGCGAGCATGACCGGGCCGACGTCACCGGAGAACGGCGCCATGGCTGGGGACGAAGCTCCTCCGGTGGCCGCGACACGGCGGGTCTCGTTTTGGTCGTCGTCGTCTATTGTAGTCGAGCGTGTCGGGAACGTCGGTGTTGGTGGTGCACGCGGCATCGTGCGCGCCAGGGGATTTATAGGCGCGCGCTGGCGGCGAGGCAGGCCACACGGACTCGATCGAACAGTGCGACGGCGGGCCGAGTTGGATTGTGATTCGGAAAGGTCAAGTCTACTCCACCTTCGTTCCGCAATATATGTTTTTTTAGGTTGTTTAAGTATAAATTAAGGTTGATGAAAAAATTTTGGTATCTCTCGATAAACGAGGGATGTTTGAGAATGAAAAGGTGGTTAGAATTGAGATGAGAAAAAATTTAAACGAAAAGTAATTGTTGGTACAAATAGTACTATAAATACTACTACAAATACTTATATTATGAAATAAGATTTAAATCCTAAAATATTTATATTTTGGTGCAATGCTTCACTCTATCTGTATATTTTTTATTTGCGATTTGTATTAAATTTTTTATGTATATGTATGATATAGGTATAAAAGCCTCAAAACATATCGTGGAATAGAAAGAGCACAATACACATCCATATCTAAGTCTTCGACGTAATTGATGAATTGTAATAGAGTACTGACTACAGCACCATACACATCCGTATCTAAGTTTTCAAGATAATTGATGAATTATAATGGTGTACTAGCTACATTAATAGAGTGTGCGTGTTTTTTAGATAATAGAAGTTTTCGTTGAAGTTAGCCAATTACATCAAGATAATACAATTACATTAAGAACTCTCTCGGCTCTGTATAACTAGCATATACACAGTCAAAACACATATACACACATCAGTTTAAGAAATAAAATATATGGAGTATTAATGACTATCAATCCTAAGAGTAGGTGTGTCATGTGTTGTTACTCGATATGTGATCTTTCACGGAATATTTGTATTTATCGTAAATGTATTATATATTATGATATAGTGTGCATTGCGAATATCTATCTCAAGCCTCAGGATGATTGTATGCGTGTTGACTTACCATGGTATATAAAGTATGCAATGTGCATCCATATCTATACCCTCATTATGGGACCGCCTATTGGTCTCCATCAATTGATTTTTTCTGTATCCAAAGACTAAGATACGAACTGTTAGATGTAGTTGCATATATTTTTAACTGAGTTGCACAAAATTATAACTAAAGTTATGCGTAATCGATAATAGCAACTACAACAAGTTGAAAGCGCAACTTGTAACTTGCTTCCCCCACCCCAAATCTTAAAGTTTCATCCAACAGTCAATATTATTGTTTGACACAATCAAAAAATCAAACATTTAATCAATAGCAAATCTGTCTTATTATTGGTGGATTATAATCGAAGGTATCTAATAATAGAGAGACAAAATCAGGAATAACTAACGCTCTTGTGTGAATATCAATGGAACTTATTACTCTCTGATAGATGGACATGTTTTTGTTTATGTGTATGAAATTACTGCAGGTGAGAAACAAAATAAGTCTTTCTTTTTTTTCTAATAGTGTCCATATTGATGAAACATATAACAAAATGCATGGACACTTAGTTTTTAAAAAATGGCTATGTCCGATTTATCCACTCAACTATTACAAAAGTACAATTTATTCCCCTCAACTATGAAATCAGACAAATCACACCTCTCAACTCTTCAATCCAGATGAAATAACCCCTTAGCCCAGTATGGGGTGGTTTGATCCCACGTGGCAATCTAATAAGCAATTAGCTAGCCCCCACATGTCATTGTCTCGCCCATCCTCCTTCCTTCCCACTCACCCTTCTCTCTTCCTCCCAGTCTCAGGCTCATAATGGCAGCATGGTGGAGGTGGAGATCGACGAGGTGAGTTCTAGGACCCGATGGAGGATGCTCGGGATCTGGCAACGACGTGGTTAGAGGAAAATTATTTTATTATTTAAACTATTTTAATAAATAACTTTTAACACAGACCGTACCAAAAATTATTTTCAAAACTGAACCTTTTGGCCACGTCACGCTGGTGCATGTGGTGGTGTGGCAATAGGTGCCACAGAGACACCGGCGGGCAACCGAGCCAAGCTGACGGTCTGACGTGGACGTGCTTGCCACGCTAGGCAGGTTGGCATGGCAGCTACCACGTGCTCTAGCGTTGCAAGATCTAATATTAGCCCTACTTTCGCCATCCCATCTCATTCGATCTATTCATGCACCACCGAGATTAGGAGACTAAATTCATTTTTCATCCTCTAGGCAACAAGAAATCTTTTGGTTCTACTAGTGCAAAGTGTTGTTGTCTTGTAGGGAAATCATTGTTTCTCGAGTCCCGAAAGGTAAACAAGTATGTTTGCACATTTTTTTCCTACTTGTTCATTTTGTTAGGGTTTAAGATTTTGTATTTTTTCGAAAGATTGGATGAAAATTATAATGTAGTAGTAGTAGATCGGATTGAATTGAGGTATATAGGAGTGAGTATTGGTACTGTTCGTGTGATTAGGTTTGGATTGAAGGTCCCTATGGAATGTTTTTGTTTACATGTTGTACTTTTTTTGAAAGGTAGAATTGATCTAATACTTTTAGTATTCTGAGTAGCGGTGGAATATTTTATTTAATAGGCCGTAATGTTGTGGCGGTTTGTTGATTATGTTATATTCATATACATTTGTCATGTTTCATAGAATATTTTGATCGTGTACTATAATTTTTCAACACGTTTTAGATGGATGCAAAGGGTTATATCCCTCATCAACATCCACCAGTTAGCGTTCCTCATCCCATGTGTTAGTGCGGTGACAAGTGTAAGTTTGCGATTAGCGATGTCGATTATACATACCGCCAAAGGTATTGGATGTGCTGTAACTATGCATACTCCCCAAAGAAGCCAAAGACAAAAGGAAAAAAAGGAAAGTCAAAGAAACCATTGAAGGTAATTTATGTGTTTCTGTTTTTCATCTCCTCGAACTGGCCTTTTGAACTTATTGTTCCACCCGAATGTACATGCACAACACAGTCTATCTACAACCACATAATACCAACATGCAAAACAAATACACCTTGTCAAACGATTCTTCCTTGCAATACAATGACTTTTACATATAAAGAGACATTCCATATACGATTTGATCGTTCTAACATAATGAAGAAAACCCTATATATACTAAATGCATGCCCTCACATATACCACATACATCACAATAACATATTTCACAAAAAAAAATGTATTCCCAACGTAAATAACGTTGCCACAAACTATTACTAACCACTAATATACTCCGATCTACCCCTCCCATGCACCACCATTACCATTCCTATCAATATCAATCTCTAACCCTAAACAAATAAAACAAGTCACTAATCCATGGTAAAAAAACTTCAAAAATGGGGGAGGTGCCTTATGGGATGAAGTATAACTCAAATGCACTTCAAATCGGGCATCAAATGATCCAAATTCGTGAAGGATTCGTCGCGGATAGCGGTTCAACCTTCGCTAGTTTGAGCAAGAGGAGAGAAGGAAGGGAAGGAAGGAGGAGGAAGAAGATGGGCTAGTGGCAGCCAACGGGATATTTCCCCTGCCACACCAACCCGCCTGGTGTGGCAAGTGCGTCCATGTTAGACCACCAGCTTGGCTTGGTCGCCCGCCAGCGCCTCCGTGGCACCTACTTCCATGCCACATGCACTAGCATGGCAGCATTGTTTGGCTACACCAGGCGGACTGGTGTGACCAAAAGGTTTAGTTTTGGAAATAAGTTTTGGTACAGTCTGTTTTTAAAATTATTTATTAAAATGGTTTAAATAATAAAAAAAATTTGTTAGAGGGTGGCGGCAAAGAAAGATAGAGAGAGGGAGGGAGGAGATCGGTATTTTTATTTACATTTGCCATGTCATTAGCCACGTGGGCCAACTCACGAATCCTTATCTCTCTAGGAGAAAAAATTCTTTCTTGTGGACCAATCCTAATTAGTTAGAGATAAATTAATGGTTCTTATCTCTAGCCTCCTCTACTTATAAATAGAGGGGCAGAGGTGCCTTCATTGTACATATTGATCATTGATTAATAAAGAAATAGTAATACACATATATCTGTGTCTTCTGTGTTCATTGTCTTCTTCTATGGTGTTATTGTGCGGGAAGGGATACGGTATTCTACATCTTCTCGACGCCTCATCTGCTGCGGGAAGGAAGGGAGTAGATCTGGGCGATCTGTCGATGTAGCCGTTCTACAACACGTTATCAGCAGCTCTACCGGCTGAGCTGACGTCGAATCCTCTCGCGCCAATCAATCTACGGTAACAAAATTGGTTGTTTATCAATTTGTAGATTGATTTTAGACTGGTGGATGCTTGTTCTTTGGTTTTTTTTAGATGCATGTTTTATAGTAGATCTGTTATTAGCAGTAGATTTATTTTCTGCTTTTACTCTACAATTGCATCTGTTGATAATCGGAGAAAACTGGAGTAAAACCGTGTGCAATAAATTGTAATCGATCGGTTTTTCCCTGTTGTGGAAGCGAATCCAGTTTGGTTGGGCCGACCGGTCGTCTTCCTCGCGTTTCCCCGCATCTCTCTGTTCTGATGAGGACATCACTAGCTCGGATATGATCATAGCTATCTTATGTACTCATCAACTAAAGGTGTATGCTTCCTACGTAAGATTTACGTGTTATATATTTGAATAGGCATTACTGTATTATGAGTTTTGTATGTTCTTGTTTGCAGAGATACTTGCTTGGGTGAAGGGAAAGAGGCCGAGCGCAAGGAATGCATGGATGATCAAAGAATTTAATTAGGGACCAAACCAAGACCTTACCCAAGTCTACTCCTACATCACCACGTCACTTTTGGTCCATAGAAGGCAAGAGATGAAGTTCTGCACGTTTTAAATTCGGATTCGGGCCTCATGACAGCATCAACTTGAAACGGACTTAGCCGTTGATCCAGAAGGACTTTCGGGGCCCATGAGTACTTGTTGGAAAGCTTATGGAGTCTACTTTCAGATGGTTTTGGTCTCACATCAATATTCCTCCTGAGCTGTCCAAAATCACCGAAACAAGACACGTACCTTTCCAGTCCGAGTCTGTTTTGGGCCTTGGGCCTTGTAATTGTGTCGTGGGCTAAGCCCAAGGGGTGTGCGCTGTAGGGTTAACCCTAGGACGTCCCAACTCATATATATTCAGTAGCCGTCGTCGTTTAGGGTTAGGTTTTGTTTAGATTAAAGTTTATCCATTGCTACTTTTTCCGGGTAAAGCCGTGATCGGTTAGATCGTCGTTTTCCTGTTACGGAACCCCACCTTATCGTTTGTATTCAATTCTTATTTGTAATATCAGATTGCTTTTATCTTGTTCTTGCTCGTTTCTTCGATTTGCTTGCAGGAATAAGGTTGATCTGCACCAGCAAGATCAACAACCCTTGGAGAGGTGTATCGATCGCTAAGGCGCAACGACACAACGTCTCATACGGTTCTAGTCGGGTCGTCAACGTTTCTCCCAAATCGTAGTTAACTTCAACTCACCGGAAGATCGGGCCACCCCTGCTCCTATCATGTTCTCTCTCTCTCTGATGGATGCCAGGCCGTGAGCCACCGCCGCCACCATGGAATCGCCTGCACTGCTGGGTTGATCTACGCGCGTGGCTGCCGCTCACCGTCGCTGCTGGAAGGGCCACTGGCCCTTGCCACCGGTGCCACTGCGGGAGACCGCCATCATCGGAGGAAGCCCCAAACCCACGTTGTCACCGCCGTTGGTTTTTCGATGCCGAGGCACGACAGCCGCCGCTGTAGAACTCTCACCGACGCCGCCGTTGAGCCGTGGTGGGAGGACGATGGGACGACGGGCTATTGCCATAGGATCGAGACTCCGTTGGGACGCCGTGGCTGGAATACCTCCATGACACTGCTGCCGCAGGACTTGATACCATGGACGGGCAGCCGCCGCCGTCAATTTCTCACCAACGCGCCTTGGAGCCATGGTGGGAGGTCAATGGGACGAACGGTGGCCGACCTTGGATTAGGCTCCGCCGGGACGCCATGGTTGGATGCGAATCGGTCGCCGTTGTTGAAGCTTCGGTTGTCAACATTGAGCTTTGCCTTGCCGACGTCTTGAGGATGTGTGGGTTGTGGCGGAGCTCTACCGCACAACGTCAAGCCACCGCCGCATCGATTGCCGCATGGGAGCTAAGCCGCTGCCGCCGTCTTGCCACCGGGCAGTTGATGGGTTGCCAGCCGGCCTCCTCTCCGTGCGCTGCCTTTATCTCCACTTCCACCGACAGTCGGCGTCCTCCATCGCCGCCACCGTGCCTGTCTGGCCGGCGTGCTGGGCGATGGGCGCCGCTGCGGGTGTCGGTGGAGATAGAGGAAACCCTATTTCCCCCTTTTCCCATTTCTCGGTCATTTAGGCGGGCTGGCTTGGCCGACCTGCCACCGCTCGACTGCTTTTGGCCCAATAGCACCGACCGGCCCACACACAAATTAATAAAAATAATAAATCCAAAAACATAGATAGGTCTTGAATTCGGAATTCGGCCCATTTGGCATTTGCACCACGTTCTGTGTGCGCGGTCCAATAAGATTGCGGCCCAACGGCGTTTTTGGCCCGACTAAATTCGGTTTTATTGATAATTTGTGTTTAAGTCCCTGGAAAGATTGATTTTTACATCGACAGTTCACTGTTCATGTAATATTTACAGTTTGAACCCTTAATTTACCAGAAGTTACATTAATTTGTGTTTAGTGGCTGTAAACTTACTATGTAGACCTTTCTTTAATTGGTTTCTTGCATATGAGTCCCAAGACTCGTTAATAACCATGTGTTGGTGTTTTTAAGCATTTATTTGCTTTTAAATTTGATGCAACTCCAACTATGTAATCTAGATATGATTCTAGGTTAATATGCTTCCATAAAAATATATAATCACCTAGTCTAGTGATCCCTCCCTTGGAAGCATTATTTGGGTTTATTTTTCTTGCATGTGTAATATTTTTCTATGGGCATAAAATTATTAATTTAATGCTATAAGGCCAATAAAAATCACAGAAAATCGGTAAATGCAAGATAAATTTCGGGAAAATACCAGTAATTACTTACGACTACGTTACATTGTTTTGTGACTTTGTTTTCATGCAAGTTAACCCGGCGTTGGTTTTTTGCATGACAACAGGCCATATCTGATGTAGACTTCAACAAGAGAGAGTTCCCTGTTAATAGGGCAAACTACCAGACCTGGGTCATGGACTGTGAAATCCACCTTTCCGCGATGGAGCTATCTGAGGCCATCTGTTGGCAAGGGGCTGGTGTAGCTCCGCTTCCGGTAGCGAAGCGGGTAAGGGCACTTGCGTTCATCAGAAAGCATATTCATGAGGATCTCAAGGATGAATACCTTGAACTACGTGAACCTCTCACGTTGTGGGAGGCCCTGAGGGACCGCTACGCCGCCGAGAAAATTGCCATTCTCCCGAAGGCTAGAGCAAACTGGGCTCAACTTCAGTTCTGTGATTTCAAGACCGTGGAGAGCTATAACAGTGCCATGTACCGCATCGTCAGTTGTGTTCGCTTCTGTAACCAGGAGGTGACAGACACGGATATGATTGAGAATACTCTTGATACTTTTCACCCTAAAAACTCGATGATGCAAGTGCAGTACCGCAAGGCTAAGTACGTCAAGTACTCAAAGCTTATCCAGTCGTTGTTGAACGCTGAAGTCCACAACAAACTTCTGATGGCCAACTACAACATTCGTCCTGTTGGTTCGTAGCCTATTTCAGAGGCTCACGTTGTCCATCAGAAGGATCAGAGTTCTGAACATGGTTCTTCCAAGGGGAAGGGACCAGGGAATCACACACTGCCAAATGGGGCGAGGTTCAAGAAGGCCGCCAACCGGGGCAAGAAACCCCGTAGCCGCAAGGGGCGCAAGGCCAATGCTGGTGCTGCTGGAGGATCTTAGCAGGGTGGTGAGGGTTGTTTTAAATACGGCTCAACGAAGCATTGGGGGCGCAACTGCACTATAGAACCTCATCTCGTTAAGAAGTACCAGGACTGGAAGAAGAGGCAGGGTCCAGAATCTCACTTTGTCCAAGTGCCAATGACCGGTGAGAAGCCTACTCCTAAGGAACCTACTGCAGTTCCTAAGGAGTCTACTACTACTGCTGCTGCTGATGGTGCTGCCATGGACGTTGATCCTAAGGCTGCTGCAGATGCTGATGCCAGCCTTGGGGATGACTATGGAGACCTCGGGGACTTCGACATGGAGGGCGATGACCTCTTGGGTGATAACCAGGAGAACGTACATGGGGACATGCAGTAGTTCCCAAGTTATCAGTCATGAGTCTTAAGTCTAAGTTATCATTTTGGTCAATGTAATCTTTTCTTTTTACCAGAGCAGTGAGTCTTTTATATAATAAAGATGCTATGCATCTAGGTCAGTGGGTTTAGAATGGTCCTTTACATTAATAAAATTTTCCTTGTGAGTTATATTGGCCTTGTATTGTTCTATGTTCTTGTTTTTCATTTTATTGATAATGAACTGAATCAATATAATCTCTCATATAGAACAAGCGTAGTATGATTCAATGGAGCCCGAGACATGCTTGGTTGACAGCGCGGCAACACACTCGATACTATGGGAGACTAAGTACTTCACGATATTGCGTAAGCGGGATGAGAACATCCTCACCATTGCGGGGAGTAATGGTCGCATAGTTGGCTTAGAGAAAGCCACTGTCGTCCTCCCTAGGGGTACAAGGATCTTCATTGAAGAAGAGTTCCTATGCCCAAGTGCTGAACGCACGTTTCTTACTTTTAAGAATATTCGACGTTGCGGCTACCACCTCACCACAACATATGAAGAAGGAGATGAATTTTTCTTCATGACATTGTTTAAGGACGATGAGACCACAATGGTTGAGAAGATGCTAGGGAGCTCCGATGGATTGTACTATACTAAAATAAAACCCCTAAATTAATATGTTGTGATGCAGACAATCTAAAGGAACCTAGAGTCTTTTAAAATTTAGCATGAGAGATTAGGTCATCCTGGATTGACTATGATGCGGAAAATAGTCACTAGCTCACTAGATCATGGCATAAACACTAAAAACTTCCCCAAGAAGTTTGTGTGTCCCGCTTGTGCAATGGGAAAACTGATCATTCGACCATCCTTTAAGAAGTTGAGGGTTGAACCCCTACGGTTCTTGGAGAGAATCCAAGGGGATATCTATGGACCCATATACTTTTGGTCTGGGCCATTCAGATATTTCATGGTGTTGATTGACGCCCTACAAGGTGGAGACATGTATGCTTGCTATCTACGAGGAACCACATTTTTGCCAGATTTATCGCACAGATCATCCGTTTGTGTGCGGAGTTCACCGAGAACCACATCAAAACGATTCAGATGGATAATGTGGGTGAATTCACATCAAAGGCATTCAATGACTATTGTATGGCCTTAGGCATTAATGTTGAGCATTCTGTTCCTTATGTTCACACTCAAAACGACATTGCTGAGTCGTTGATAAAAAGGATCAAGTTAATTGCCAGACCATTGCTCAGGGTATTGCACACTGCAAAGCTAATCCAGTATAGACCGTCTGCATATCACTTTGCTTCACCCCATCAACTGGCGCGTGGGCAGGAACCGGTGGTTTCCTATCTGCGTAAGTTCGGTTGTGCTGTGTATGTGCCGATCTCACCACCCCAGTGTATGGCTATGGGACCGCACTGTAAGGTGGGGGTCTATGTGGGTTATGAGTCTCCATCCATAATCTACTACTTGGAGCCTAAAACTGGGGATCTGTTTACGGCTCGGTACGCTGATTGCATCTTCGATGAAGAGCATTTTTCGGCATTAGGAGGTGGAAAGTACCTTAACTCTAAGGAATGCCGTGAAATAGAATGGAACTCGAGCAGTATCCATACTCTTGACCCGCGTTCGCCAGATATTGAACGTGAAGTTCAACGTATCATACACCTTCAAAACATAGCTAATGATCTGCCAAACGCTTTCGCTGATCTAAGAGGAGTGTCGAGGTCGCATATCCCTGCGGCAAATGCACCGGAGAGAGTGGAAATACTTATGAAGAGAGACTCTACTCCAGCCCCTAAGCCTAGGAAGAGGGGGAGAAACCCGGATAGTCCGACTCAGGCTAAGCGGAGACGTTCGCAACAGCTGAATACGGAGCCGCCTGCATTTCACTCCCATTCAGTAGTCTCTAAGGAGACTTGTCCAGGGGACGGACGCCAGAAGGGTAGAGGCCCTAATGGACTAGCGCGCGCACCTAATCCTAGTGGTGAATCAGAACCCTCTCCTGTTTTGGGAAACCAGGATGAGGAAATAAATGAGGAAATTGCCACAAACTATGCTGTTTCAGGAGAATTGTATGACCGGAAGACTACACATGTCGACATAAATTTCGTTTCTAAAATCGCTAACATGATGGATCATGATCATGGACCTAAGTCCATGGCAGAGTGTCGTAAGTGCTCGGATTGGGTCAAATGGAAAGAAACAATAGAGATGAAATTACGCTCGCTTGCTAAGAGGCGCGTCTTTGGGCTGGTAAGCCTGACGCCCCCTACTGTGCGCCCTGTTGGGTACAAGTGGGTTTTCGTCTGGAAGCGAAACGAAAACAATGAAGTGGTGAGATACAAAGCGAGCCTTGTAGCACAAGGGTTCACACAGAGACCCACATCGATTACGATGAAACATATTCTCCTGTAATGAGTGGCATAACGTTCCGATACTTGATGTCTATGGCAGCTGGCATGGAATTAAAAATACAGTTGATGGATGTGATGATCGCAAATCTATACGGATCATTGGATTCAGATATTTACATGCATGTCCCCAACGGGTTGAAGGTCCTGGATAAAGCAAATCGCAACATGTACAGTGTGAAATTGGAGAGATTGATGTATGGGTTAAAATAGTCTGGTCGTATGTGGTACAACCGGCTGAGTGACTTCTTTTTGAGGAAATGATACGTCAATAGTGAAGATTGTCCCTGCGTGTTTATCAGAAAGTCTCAGAGGAGTTTGTGTATCATCTCAGTTTATGTCAATGATTTGAACATCATTGGTCACACAGAGGACATTGAGGAGGAGGTTGCCTATCTTAAGACGGAGTTTGAGATGAAAGACTTGGGTCAGACCAAGTTTTGCTTTGGCCTACAGGTCGAGCATCTACCTAACGAGATCTTAGTGCACCAGTCGACCTATACTAAAAAGGTCCTTGAGAGATTTAACATGTCAAAGGCTCATCCTTTAAAGACACCCATAGTTGTGAGATCCCTTGATCGGGACAAAGACCCATTCCGTCCTAGGAGTGAGACTGAGGAAGTGTTGGGACCGGAAATCCCATACTTAAGCGTCATAAGAGCACTGATGTACCTTGCGAACTGCACTAGGCCTGATATTGCGTTCACGGTAAATTTGCTTACAAGATATAGTGCGTCTCCTACTATGAGACATTGGATTGGTGTTAAGATAGTACTCAGATACCTCTAGGATATGCAAGATCTTGGTCTCTTCTTTCCAAGGCAGCGAGACTTAACCATGGTGGGCTATGCAGATACAAGATATCTGTCTAATCCCCATAATGCTCGTTCTCAAACTGGTTTCGTGTTTCTTTGTGGTGGTACAGCCATTTCATGGCGATCTAGTAAACAGACTTTGGTAGCGACGTCTGCAAACCACTCAGAGATTATTGCACTATATGAAGCCGCACGAGAGTGTGCATGGCTTAGAAAGATAACTCACCATATTGAGCGATCATGTGGTTTGAGTATCCCTAATACCCCCACCATTATCTATGAGGATCATACAGCATGTGTCGCACAGATGCAGCTAGACTATATCAAGAACAATATGACGAAGTATATTGCTCCAAAATTCTTTTATCCTCATGAGCTTTAGAAGTAAGAGGAAGTGAAGATCCTACAATCCAAGTCATGTGACAACTTGGCAGATTTGTTTACTAAATCTCTCTCAGCTTGTACTTTTTGAAAGTTTGTTTGTGAAATTGGGATGAAAAGACTTAGAGACTTGCAGGGTTCAGGGGGAGTAGAACCCCTGAACACAGCCTAGTCAGTGGATCAGCAAGTCCACAATGTTGTACCTTTTTTTTCCTTAGTTGAGTGAAGCTTGTGATCCTCACAAAGGTTTTTAACGAGGCAACGGTGTGTGACGCATGGCGGCAACTATGTACTCTTTCTCCTAGGTTTTTTCCCACTCGGTTTTGGTAGGAGTTTTGACGAGGCAAGAGTTGGTCGCAGATAAGTCCAAGAGGGAGTGTTACGAATCCTTATCTCTTTAGGAGATAAAATTCTTTCTTGTGGACCAATCCGAATTAGTTAGAGATAAATTTATGGTTCTTATCTCTAGCCTCCTCTACCTATAAATAGAGGGGCAGGGGTGTCTTCATTGTACGCATTGATCATTAATTAATAAAGAGAGAGAAACACCTTTATATCTATGTCTCCTGTGTTCATTGTCTTCTTTTGTGGTGTAATTGTGCGGAAAGGGATATGGTCTTCTACATCTTCTCGACGCCTCATCTACTACGGAAGAGAAGAAAGCGGATCTGGACGATCCGTCGATATAGCCGTTCTACATCACTAACAACAGTCATGGGGGTATTTTCTCCACATTAAATAGTTGAGGGTATGATTTGTCTGGTTAATGGGGTAAACCATACTTTTATAATAGTTAAGGGGTAAATCAGATTTAACCCTTCAAAAAAAACAGTTATTCAAGAGCCTCTTGTCCTCAACTGGTATGAACACAGACAACATGTGTGCATGCTTTTTCAATAATACTGGCTTTAGGTTGAGTTCGGATGTGAAGGAAGGGGCGAAAGTTTTAGCGCACATAAAACGAGATAAGCCATTATTGCATAATTAATTAAGTTTTAATTATTACAAACTTAAAAATGAATTTGTTTGATTTTTTAAAGCAACTTTCGAAAAGCATGCTCACGAAATTTTTTAAAAAAACTTTTATATAAAAATTTTTTGCAAAAAATACACCATTTAGCAGTTCGAAAAGCATGCTCACGAAAAATAAGTGGGTTTTACCTGCACCTTCTAACGGTGGTTTAATCACTCGCTTAGCATGTGAGAGGTACGGGGATCGATACCCCGCATCTCCACCAAATTTGATGGTTTTTTTTTTCCAAATTGGAAATGCAATTTGCAGTAGTTTTCTTTCCTGTAACAATTCTTTCTTTTTCAAATTCCAAATGCAATTTGCAGTAGTTTTCTTTCCTGCAACAATGATCCATATAACTGCTGCATCATCTACGTTCTCTAATTTTTTTTTCCAAATTGGACATGCAATTTGCAGTAGTTTTCTTTCCTGCAACAATGATCCATATAATTGCATCATCTAAGTTCTCTAATCTCAAAATTTTCGAACCAACCACTGCATAACATTCAACAAAGCTCTGTTCCAAATTGGAAATGCAATTTGCAGTTTTCTTTCATGCAGCAATGATCCATATATAACTTCTGCATCATCTACATTCTCTGATCTCAGAATAGTCGAACAAACCACAGCATAACATTCAACAAAGTTCTGTTCATAACAGTAATGCAATAACGATCTGCTTATCACAAACGCCGCAGTCGAATCAGATTATTGATTAGTCATCATTCATCAACCAGCAATGCATCCACATTAAGTCACAATTACAGCATTCCCAAAAATACTCTTATCTACAGAGTAGAGGCCTGACTATCTGCTGATAAATTTCATCAAATTCAATACTAAATCTTCTAAGTTATATCTGCTGGTGTTCTGATAACACCTCCAGAAATATACAGCACAAGTATCCATTCAGGTATCAACATTTCCAACAGCAAGTTCACATATTTGGGTACAGGCATGAGTATGGCTTCCTTGCTTACTCATCCAGGTTAACCCTGGTCCTCCTTGGTTTGTTGTATAGTGTCCGTACGCTTACACGAGTCTGGTCAGATTCATGGCTCCCAATTGAAAGGGAATCCATGTCATCGTTGATCGTGCGGTTGATCATCAATATTTGTCTATGCTCCATTCGCTGCCTCCTTTCCTGAGATTCCATGCCATCTTCAATCAAATTCATGTTGTTACCATGCTTTCTCTCTTGAGCCAACCAATTTGCTCGCTTTCTGATACCATCCATGTTAGATTGCATCTCGGGTGTATCCAGCTGATACCTTGAGACTCTCGATGGTCCGACAGAGTATCTTTCTCTCTCAGCACTTGCA
Source organism: Oryza meyeriana var. granulata (assembly GCA_003991445.1). NCBI lineage: Eukaryota > Viridiplantae > Streptophyta > Magnoliopsida > Poales > Poaceae > Oryza > Oryza meyeriana. The sequence goes on from RYFJ01000750.1 coordinate 84,843, forward strand.
CTAGAGACGAAATGCAAGTTTTGTTGTGACGAAATGTCAGTGACAAGGGCTTGTGCATATTGAGGAGGTCCATCTCCGAGAATGCCTCCCCTTCCAGCCTTTCCAGGGGATGTTCTTACTTTAGATTTCTTGCTCCTGTTTGTTTTGCTCAGATTCCTTATCTGTACGTCAGGCTGCTTGCCCTTACCTTCATCTAACGCTCTGCCAGTTTCTTGTACAGTTGTTTCTAGAGGAGTGAAGTTAAGCAATTCTGGATCATCTCGAAAATTGAATGGGCGCTTTGCTGGATCCATCTTTCTGAAGGTAATGGATATCCTGTGTTTTAATTAGTATGTCAGAGTTCAAATGTTATACAGGCAAAGAATTGAGTTCCAAAAGCCAAATAGTAGAACAGGATATCACAACCTTTTAGACGGAACTGCAGGAACACAATGCTTTGCTACATCAGCACCATTGCCATTTAGGATAAGCACCGACCTGTGAATGTTTGTATTTAGTACTATATAAGAGAACTAAAGAACTGCAGAAGAAAACTAAAAGACATGATGAGACATGAATAATTGATTATTATTAAAACGGTCAGTGCAAAAATTACATAAAGTTCATGACAATCTATTGAGAAGGAAACACAACAACAAACAAATAGAAAACTCTCTCAGCAAAAACTTCAAAACAATGTCTAAAGGAGAAAACTTCAGTAAATAATCACACCATGCAATACATTCAAGAAATCAAATGAGGCACTATAAGTATAAAGCCTTTGAATTCATGCGCAATCAAGTTTAAAACAAGAAATAGAATCAATTTGTTGACATCCCAAATAGAACATAGAGAAGTCCAGCTGACTATCACACATAATCTATCAGCACAGGGAAAAGCATGACAACATACCCAACAGGCAGAGGAATTGCAGTTGTACCAGTGAATTCTCCAGGGCCAGCAACTTTCAGAGTAGATCCAAAAAGAATGTTGCATTCACTGAGGAATGAAACAGTACAGAATGGCCGAACAAAATCATGACTATCAATATGTGGTGGGATGCAATCTCCAGGGTCATATATATTGACAATACAACTGTCTGGTATGCAAGTCGTTGGAAGAACATGCCACTTTACCAATCTCTTAATCATGACCTTAAATAGGCTAGGCATCGGATCAGAAGCAATAGTTCGAATAATGCCTGGTGGGTTTCCATTCTTGTCCTGCCATGACAGATTCAAACTTTAGATGGATATACAGATGAATTTAATCAATACCTTAAAATGCAGTTTTCAAGGTGATGGAATAAGAGGATAAAACTAGAGCATGTACCGTAGCATAATTATAACAGCATCCAAATTGGATTGTCACTCGCCCTTTACCACGCATCCACCTTTGGGGTTCCGTATACGTACGATCTGGCAGGGGGATGTGCTTGGATTTAGATATACAAAAATACAAATCAACAAACATGGCAAATAAACAAATGCAGCTGTGAGCCCATGAAATTCACGTGCATACAGCATTTGAAAAACACAAAGAAGGCACATATGGTCAATGGAAAATGCATCTGAGCTACAAAAGTCATCAACTTTGTTATGGAAGAACCTTGGATAGCAGCAAATAGAGTAGGCCTCCCAATATATTGGCTACACTGCTACAGTTCACCCGATAAGGATGAGAAATTTCCAATAACCCAAGGTGACTCAAAACAGGCTTAAGTGCGTCAGGAAAGAAGCTACTCTAAAGTGTGACCCATGTGTTATACTAGGCCCTCAGTAGAGAATAATTCACAGATTGAATAATAAATTAATTAAATAAGAGAAGAAAGCAGATATGTAGACTGGAATGAAGGTGATGGCATCCAATTTGACATATTACATTTCAATCGTGGTTATTGTGGGAGGCACAGCTGTAAGAAAAACAGCAAATCATGCATGCATGTTTTGTTATCCATGCTGAGAACGCTTATGCAGCATATAATCAAAGAAACCAAAAACGTGCAGAGATTACTGGAAATAATACATTGAAACATCTTAAGGTTTACATGAATGGGAAAACATTATGACAGATCATGTGTACAGTAAACAAGGAAAATGGTTCTGATCGTCTAAGGGTGAAACTGTGTTATTTTTGTCCAAGATGGCTGCTTATGCCATGATGACAATACCTAAAATTTATCAAATACCATAATTATCTTCCTGGTTGAAATCACAATAGCTAATCTGCTACTTCCGATAGGTAAATCCAGTGATTTAGTAAACAATTACCAAAAAAGTTTGTAGCTTTGAGTGACTACCACATTGAACACAGCAGAAGTGAGAAAAAAAACAAATGTTATAATCATTCTTCGGATTTCTTCCTTCACACGAGAACACTATGCAAGTTCCAGTTCTACACGATAGAACTATTGTGGTACATATGACTTCATTAACCCAAAACCTAATTAAGAGTCACATACTTAATGTATCAGCTAAAACTAAATGCTTGCCTCCATGATCCATATTCCGAACAATTACCATAGCCTAAGTAGCAGGCATGAACTTAATTACAGCTAAAACCCTTGCCTAAAATTTTGCATAGTCCTAACCTAAAACCCTTTTCACTCAAGCATTTCTCAAAACTCAAGACTTTACACAACAAATTAGCCAATTCAACCATAAATTTCTATCGTGCCATAGAAAAAAATTATCGAATCGCCATGCAGAATAAATCTCACCTCCAAGCTCCCCGCACTTGCCCATCTCCTGCAGAGCGTATACGTAGTCGACAATACGCTTCTGCTCGGCCACACTAAACACACCGGAGTGAAGTTCCAGGCCTGCAAGGATGTTGACGAGCCGACCATTGACCCTCTCAAAACACATGAAATCCTTCCTCCGCACCACGTTCCGGAACCGCCTCAGCTCCCGCTGCTCCCTCGTGAGCTGCACACCCGGCCTGCCAGCCTCGCTCCCTTCCTCGCCGTCATCAGCCGCAGCCGCCGCCGCGTCCTCCTCTGCCGCAGCGGCGAGCTCGTCCTCCTGAGCCATGTCCGCCCACGACATCCGCGGCTTCTCCGCCTGCTGCGTCTGCTGCTGCTGCTGCTCCGGCGGCGGCTGCGACGGATCCGAGTCCCATCCGCTAGGCTCGAACGGCAGATGCTGCGGGGGAGCCAGAGCCGGATCCGAATCCCACCCCGAGGGCTCAATCTGATCGATCCGCGGCGGCGGCGGCGATGGGGATTCCTCGGCTGTCACAGTCGAGGTCGACAGATGTAAGAGGCGACGAAACCCAAAAAAACCCTAATTACGGCGTACCCAACACGCGGCGGTTACCTTGGGGCAGCAGGGAGTCGACGCGGCTGCGGAGGGAGTCGACGCAGGAGGGGCAGAGGCCGGCGGAGAGGAAGGGGAGCCACGTGGTGAGGAACTCGCTGGCGATGGCGAGCTCCTCGGCGTTGTACCCCTGCACGAGCGCCATCGGGTCGGCTTCGCCGGCGCCCGACGCGGAGGCGGAGGCGGCGGCCATCGAAGCGACTGCTCTCTCTCTCTCTCTCTCGCTGGCGTGTGGGCCCCACCCTCCCGGTGAGTGGATGATAACTAGCTCTAGTTGCTGCTATCAGACAATCCTGGCCGTCCATTGTACGATCGGACGGTCAGGATCGGACTCGTCGAGGACAAGAGGAAATCTCGAGAAGAAATAGACGCGTGACCGGTCACCCTCCGATTCGGATCCCCGCGGCGACTCCGACCGGCGAGATGGCACGCGGATCCGCCTCCGCCGCCGGCGCCGGCGCCGGCGCCGGAGTAGTGTGGGGGCTTCTCCTCCTCCTGCTCCTCGTGGGGAGAGCATCGGGGGCGCGGCTTCCGGGCGGCAGTGGGGGCGCGGGTATCCGGGCGCAGCAGCAGCCGCGCGGGGGAGCGTCGGCCACGGCGGTGTTCGCGCTGGGAAGCTTCTGGAGGTCGGAGGCCGCGTTCGGGTGCCTCCCCGGCGTGATCCGCACCTCCGTCGGCTACGCCGGCGGGTCCAAGGCCCGCCCCGAGTACCGCAACCTCGGCGACCACGCCGAGTGCGTCAAGGTGCGGAGCTCCCGCGCTTTCTAGCACTTGCTTTTAGTTGTTCTTCGTCGATGCCATGAACCAATAATACGTTTGATTCCATGATCGCTGCAATGCGTTTTTTTAGTTAGCATCGTAATCCGATTGGCATTATTACCTTTTCACATGTGAAAGTTAAACTGAAAATAGTACTCGCTAGTTATTACCATTTTGTTGCTTAATGAAATATCATCATCTAAACTCTAAATGAACTAGAATGGATGTTCTATGATCTAACAGACATGAATCATTACGGCCGGATTTGCTTCTTGTGTGTCTTTGTGTGCTTAAAACAATCAGAAATGATTGTCCTTCGCGTGCTTCATTGTGCTGCATTTCTATGTGTTGTAAGAGATTTGAAGTGGTATACTGGTATTAACTACTTAAGAGAATTTTTTGCTGGGCCTCCTACTAAACTTTGTTAGTGTTTCCTTAGCTAAGATGACTGACATTGTCGGCTGCTCGATCTTGAATTATTTAGGTAGAATATGATCCCTGGTTGATTCAGTATAACAAGCTTCTAGATGTCTTTTGGGCAAGTCATGATCCACGGGAGGTCTTTGGGCAAGGACCAGATGTTGGCAACCAGTACAGGTGCTTGAGTTTTCTAAACTTAACCCCTTTATGGACAATGCATCATTTTGTTCACTGTTTATCACGGTCAGATCATATACTAAGGTTGTGATTATCTTTTATTGGCCTAATTCACGCTAAAACTTATATGGATTTCCATACCAGAATTTAACATATGGTATTTGCTAAGTTTCATAACAAAAGCAATTATCTCTCCATGTTTTGATGCTTTTACTGATACAAAATGAAAGGTGTACATTTCATTTCATCGCCATATATTTGAATACTCGTTTATTCTACTTCAAACAAGTATCTCTCTGCACATATTGTTGCTGTCATGTCTTAGGAAATAATCTGTCACTGAACGCTGTGGTTGTCATTCACACTAATTTGATATGATCCTCATGCAGTACTGTTGAGCGTCAATTTTAATTCTTGCCTCATTTTTGTTGTCACAGATCCATCATCTTCACAAATGGAACCATGGAAGCTAGATTAGCTGCTCTTAGCAAAGAAAAAGAACAAGCTAAGGATCGCCGCAGTGTTATTACGACACAGATCCAACCAATGGGAACATTTTATCAGGCTGAACCGGAACATCAGGTAGCAATCCTATCTGAAAATTCGAATTCTGCATGGCATTCTATGCTTTATTTCCTTTTATTTTAGTGATTGTATGTACTTATCCAAATTAATTTTGATGCTAGAAATTTGAGCTGAAGCGCAAGCCGTTCCTCCTGCAACTGATTGGGAACCTGCCTGAGGAGGAGCTCCTGTCCTCGACACTAGCTGCCAAGTTGAATGCATTAGCTGCTGAGCTCTGCTCCCCAAATATCCAGAATAGAATAAACTCAAAGATTGATGAGATTGCCAAGAAAGGATGGCCCATCCTAAGAGACATTTAGCTCAGTGTTCCTGGGTTTTACCTATTATTATTATTCCTACATAGATACAACAGAGGTGCATGATTTTGCCAAAAATCTTGGCCGGTTGACTTGTTGTAGTCATTCTTCACTTGGTCACAGTAATCCCTAATCAGTCTTGGCAGCAGCCTCTTCTCGTTTTGAGATCTCTATACAATCTACATGTATATCCAGACTTGTGAGTGGTGACCTGAATTCATGGTTGGATGGATTTTACATAACAGGTGCTGAAACTGTATATTGTTACTCTATTTGTTTCGTCTGTGTAAAATATTATATATATTCATTACATTCTTATTCAACAACAGTTTTTTCCTGGAATCATAAGAATCCTGCATTCTTATGAAAATCTCTTTTTTTCAGTCTGTTCTTTAGAACGAGAAATGACCACAGAGAAATGGGGCCAGCAAACGTTATACTAACCATATCCTACACAGATTTTTCTTGATGGTATGAATGTATGGAACATGCGATTTTTTTTTTCGGGAACATGAGACTATTGTTACAACCACACAGAGGTAAGCAGGCACTACCTTATATATACATGCTCCATAAAAGGAAGAGATTATTTTGCGAAGCTATTTCTCAGAAACATTCAGAACTGCCAAAAAGGCACAATGGTCAAAGATCACACTAGTTAGGTTGCTGTTTGACTCTTTTTGAAGCAGTTCTGGCAAGAGCATTGCATATCTCCCTCTTTCTTTTTGCATTTTCGTCAGTTTTGCCAGAAGCGACATTGGCTTGTCGTTCCAAGGCTTCCCTCACAAAGAATTTCAACCTCCAGAGGGTTGTCTCGCTCTGCACCCGCACAGGAAGCATGGTTAGAATAAAAAAATAACGAATAGAATAGAATGTTGCAGAGGTAAGGGTTAGGATATAATATATAAAAACACCTGAGCATCCATATCAAGGTTCACCACTTCTGCTGCAAGTTGGAAGCTAGGATTGTCTTGTGCAACTATCTCCAATGCCTTGGTAAGCTCTTCTGAAGACAGGTGGCAGAGACCTGCACCCAGTTTTCTTTTCTCATCTGTAGTCATTTTCCTACAATATCAAGATTTTGGCAACATGCCACATGCATGAATTTTGACAGCAGTTGCAACATACAAACAGCAGATAAATAAATCGATAGGCAACAGATGAACATTTGTAAGAGGTACCTGCATCTCTGGACCACCATTAGCCGGAGCTCCTCCAGCTGTTTATTGATCTCAATGAGCTGTAATAAGAAACCAAAGAGAACACACTGAATATCTAACAGAATATCAGAATATTAGTACAAGGGAATGCAGAGCAGGAGTTGCATGCATTTTGTGCGCTCGGCTTCTAGATGATCTCCAAAAGGTACATCATAGGTCAGGATATACAAGGCTGTTCAGGTTGACCACATCTTTATCCGCACATCTTTACAGAGAAACAGAAACAAACCATAACAACACATATTTGTGTAAGGCCTGAGTGATTTCTTTGCAGTTCATATTCTGGACAGTAATCAAGTCCTTAAATTTTGCTTTGTGAAATGAGCGGTCAGTAAAACTGCGATCGATGTCCCGGAAAAAACAAATAACAGTCAATGAGGAACATACCTCATTGTCAGTATCTTTTGCTAATTTTGCAATAGCTTCTTCTACAGAAATGTTTGTTTTTGGAACACCGTTGGACTCCTCATCCTTTTGTTTCCTTTCCTGAAAAGAAAAGTCCCAACTTATTATTGTCAAATGCTGAGTAACCCATATCTGTACCTCCAAAAAAATAATATATGCCTACAAGCATTCACCTCATTTTCAACTTTGGGAAGAAGCTGGAGCCATTTCTCTTCAAATTTTTCAAGCAGTGATTTGGCCATTATATGAACATCATGTCGTTCATCATTGTACTTCATTGCATTGGCAAAAATTAATCTGACATCAGAATATATTTCTCGGACATTGTTATACTTGGTATCATCTTTCCCTTCCATTTTCTTTTGGATAGTCGAAAAATCCATAGGTTTGGTGATAATCTGTAAATAAGAAAAATTGAAGACATAATGATCCTACAAACTCGTTTCAGAGACACATAATATATAAGTATTAGATGTCCCAATCAAGACTGCTTGATAAGGGTACAGTAATAAAAGTTCAAAAAAAACAGCTTTGAACCTTTTTCTAGAGCAATTGGAGGCTCTCCTACAAGCTTCCACATCAATGCTAATAGGGGGGAAGCTAGAAGTTCCCATGTTAGACGAAGAAACAGGAAAAAAACTACAAATTGCCACATAAATCTGAAAAAGAAAAGATGATAGCGTTCATCTAAGAAACCTATGGATAGATCTACAATGGAATAGATCGATAGGCAAAAGGAAACATATGATTCTTGCCAGGAAAAGAAACCACCAAGTGCTTTGTAGCAGTATACAGCTAAGCATAAAAGAATCAATTTTAACACACCATCTTGCATATCTGATGTTTGCAGGATTTAGGAAAGCCATAAAGAAGCAGATAGGAGAAAAGGACAAGTAAGGAAAAAAGAAGGCCTGACGCGACTTAACAAATTAGTAAGACTCTGTATCACACTATCACTCCATTGCCCAGAAATATAAACTATATGGATTTTAACACAGTTTCTAAAAAACATGTACTTTATAAGAGGTATGTGCATCTTTTTGAAAATAAGCATGTACTGAACTATCATAAATTCATAATATTGCATAGAATAGAATGTGTGCATGATTGTTACGTGACGTCATGGGGTCGCGGATGGAATAAATCAGTCTACACATTTGAAATAAAACAGGCAAGAAACTTTAAAATTTAGAACAACAAAAGTCAATGTCAAGGCATACAAGAATTCTGGAAATTATCCAAACCATTGAAATAGATGAATTCTAATAAGAAAGAAAATACATAAATTATAAGTTGAAGATGATAATTAAAGAGCCATCCAAGGCAACAAATATTGTTGCCTGATCGAAGAAGACTGAAGGATAAAAAGCAAGCATTTACCAATAAAGTAAGCAGAAACCATGTTAGAATTGGAATGCTTAGATTTATACAATTTACTGTAAGATTACAAAATTTAGTTATTGATAATTATTGCTACACGTATCCAAACCAGAGGGAAAAAACAGAAAATATATTTAATTTCCACTGTTTATTATATTGAAACTTTAAAATCGAAAGTTTGTGATAAGTTTATTATAGCATTAATGCTAAATCTTTGCAAGGTCGAAACTAAAATCAAGACTTCTCTAAAACCTAATTAGAATTCATACATGCATGTTCTTCAACAATAACTTTGATAAACTTGACACAGCAGATAATTTGTTATACACATATAATTACTTGCTAGTGTGGTGCACGGTTGTGACTAGTTCATCTAATCAGTTACTCAAAATAAACAAATGACACTGAAAATATTTTTCTAAAATATCTAAAATATTACGGATCATCAAATTGATAGATGGTGACCATGACATTTTAAAGCACTAATCATCTAACCATTGAACTAGTTATCTAAATTATTGCGGGACACATATTGCTAAATCTCAAGAATGCATCCGTAAGCCACTGGGGTTGATGATCAATGCTACATTCCAGAGTCCCACATTAAGGGTCGCCTGTAATCCTAATTCATTACCAGTGTGGCACGGGGTCACAAGTCGAATGTGAGAGGGAACTCAGGGAAGAGAGAAGAGGAGGGTTGCTCCTCTAGCAAATACAAGATAAAATGTGCTAGCAGTATTACCTTGTAATAGTCATCAAGTTGAAGGCCTACAACATCTACCGGCTTCAGAAATGGCTCGGCCCATTCATGAGATGTGATCTGGAAGAAAAGGAAGTCAAGAAAAAATACTGAGTGCATATCGTGCATATTTCATTTGGAAAACTAATTGTGTGTTTTGAGTTTTGAGTTCAACTATAACCAATCAATACGAATTTAAGAGGAACCAATAGAACAAGACCATAAAATTTACCAACATATCATCAAGCTAGATTTAGTATCTGTTTATAGTAGATATATTTTATTTTGAAGTTTATTTACTTGCCAAAATGATTTCATACTCTCATCCATAAAAGCTCTGAAATATCATCACATATTTTCTACATACTCGATCCCCTACCCCATGAATAAAAAGATGGTCTAACAAAAGCAGCAGGGATCAGTTTGCAAGTTCAATACATGGTTATGGAGAATATATAGAACCAAAACTAACAGCAGAAATCTTAATTAAACAGCACTTATTTATCAGTGGTAATAACAGTAGCCATACGTGCACAAGACTGGATCATTAATAGCTTTCTAGATTTTTCAGTTAGATCTATCAGGTAAACTAGCCATGTAGTGTCCAAAATTAACCTGCAAATTACAAGCTTTGGCACCAAGCACACTTTCTGAAGCATGATTCAGGATGCACGAAATATAGAGTATCTACATCGACGAGCTCAAACAGCATAGATCAATGCATTGCCGGTGTTTTCGCTTGATACGCAGTTCAAGAAAGATCACCTGCCGTACAATCGCGCCAAACTGGCGCATAAGATCAGGCATCCCTTTGGAGTGGCTGCTATCCTTGCGGCCAGCCTTCCGGCCACCGCTGCCATGTTTCTTGCCGTCGTAGAATCTCACCACCTCATTCACCCTCCTCTCCAGCTGCAATTCACACAAATCATATCTCCAATATGAGACTGCTGCGCCCCAATCCCTCCGGAAAAAGAACATGGATCACAGTGAATGCCAAAAATCTGGCGCGTACTCTACTCTTTTCCCCTAACCAAAATCCCCAAAACCGCATACCGCAGCAACGCGAGAAGGAACTCAAAAATCCTTCCGCTGCAGAGTCTCGTATATCAGGCTAAGCGAGACGGACTACTGCCAAGGTTGGGGGAGTATTACCTGGTCAGTCTTGGAGACGAGCTCCTCGACCTGGCGCCGGAACGCGTCCACATCAGCCCCCGGGGCCCTCTCCGCCGCCGCCAGAGCCCTCCCTCCCTCCGCTCCCTGTGGGATTCCTCCTCCCGGCACCATCTAGGGCTCGCCGCCTCCCGCGTCGCCGGCGGCCGTGTGCGAGCGAAACGACCGGCGCCGGGCCCGCTCGACCTCGACTCGACCGAATCTTTTTTTTTCTTTTTTTTCCTTTTGCTCCATCTCTTCTTCCCCTTCCAATCCTGCGGGCGGGTGGAATGGGCCGTTTCTTGGGCCGTAAGACGTTACGCTGCGAATTTTTACTGTTACTAATTTATTTATTTTTTTAATTTACAAAACTAATTTTTGATTTCGTTTATTTGCAAAAGTAACCTCTTGCCACCGTGGGCCAGGGCGGTGTTTAAAAACCGCCGTGGCCTAGGGCGGCGAATGGCCTGAGTCACCAGGCCGTCACGGCGGCGCACGGCGTCAGTCGGCCGGGGTGACCGTGCCTCTTCCTCCCCGCGCGCCCGTGCTCGTGCCCGTGCCCACGCCCGTCCCCGCGTCCGCGCCCGCCCCCGCGCTCGTCTCCCGCTCTCTCTCTCCCTGCGCTTGGGGCCCGCGCGTCAGAGCGCCTCCCGCTGATAGGCCGGGCGCGGGCGCGGGCGCAGGGACGGGCGCGGGCACGGTAGCGGGGACACACGGGCACGGGCACGGGCACGGGGACGGGCGCGGGCGCGGGGACGGGCATGGGCACGGGCGCGGGGAGGAAGAGCACGGGCGGCCCGGGGCCATTCGCCGCCGTGGCCGACGCCGTGGGCCGCCGGCACGGCGCTGTGGGCTCAGGCCATTCGTCGCCATGGGCTACAGCGGTTTTTAAATACCACCCTCACCCACGGCGGCAAGAGGTTACTTTTGCAAATAAACGAAATCAAAAATTAGTTTTGTAAATAAAAAAAATAAATTAGTAACGGTAAAAACTCTTACGCTGCAGAATGTGGGCCCAATTTAGGCCGGATGGAATTATTGGGCCTGGTTGGGCTCGTGTTTTGTAAACATGGGCCGGAGAAAAGGCTGGGGCGCTGGGCGAACGGGAATTTTTTTGATTTTTAGATTTATTTATTAAAAGATTTGCAAAAATAGATTTTTGTTTCAAAAAATTGCAAAAATAGACTCCCGCCGCCCTCTGGGAGGGCGATTTTCCCAGAGGGCGATTTTATGACGTGGCTGACGGCCGTTGGCCCCCCGCCGACGGCCGTCAGCCATTTGCAGGCGGCCCCCGGTCTCCCAAAAACGCCCTCTCAGAGGGCGGCAAGGGGGCCGCCTGCAAAATGTGCCCAAAAACCGCCCTCTGAAAGGGCGGTTTTGGCTCCCAGGGGCCGCCTGCAAAGTCGCCCATTTGCAGGGGTTTTTTTGCAGGCGGCCCCCTTGCCGCCCTATGGGAGGGCGGTTTTATCCCCGGGTATAAAACCCCCCTCCCAGACTCAAAAAAGTCATAAAATTCACTCAAATTAGAAAAAAAACAGGAGAGAGCTGAGAGGGCGAAAGCAGCGAAGCTCTGCCCGTTTGCTGATTTGCCTGCAGGTAAAATCCATTGTTCCTTTGCAATTTCTATTTGTATGTAAGAATTAATGTAGTAATGTACTAGTTACGTGTATAGTACTATATAGATCTGTAGTTTTTAGTTAATCTGTTAGATGACTTATTTTTTGTACAGATGTTACTTGTAAAATCTGGAATACACGGTTTTAGATGTTAGGAGGATGTTGGTACCTAGTTTAACGGTATTTTTTCATCAACAGATATGTCAAATAAGGTGATATTTCAGTTATTTCACGGGCAAGGGAATGTGAGATATGGTCCAGACGGTGTAATCTGTCGGAGTTTAGTTCAACGGCTAAGGGTATTGATAGGGTTAGTGTAAGTCTATACTTGTCTTTTTGTAGAATGACATGTATCGTACTGTTTTTTTATTGTCATGTACAATGCTATAAACATTAAAACTAATTTACGCTAACTCTCTATTTGTATGCAGGTTATGGCGTACCCTACACCAGAGCTGCTCGACCGGGGTCTCGACCAGTCCACCGGTCTTTACCTGTCAGCCGTCGAGGGTGCCCAGCTAGTCACCTTCCGTCCACGGCTTCACGTCAGCTCCTCGGATAGACCCGGTTCCGTCAGAGGTAAGAGCTGTACGAATATTCATTCACATCATTTGTGCATATCTATGTTTCCCCGATATTGATACATTCTATATTTGGCAGGTTGTGTGAGGCTGGACTTCTTCCGCTGTGCAGGCTAGTTGAGCCCGCACCGGACGAGAGAACCCGCCAGGCGATGGGAAGCTGACGCGGTCACTTCTGGTCAGCGCTGGTGGATCGCTTGGAGTACCGGAGACCCACACGTTGCCACCTACCGTGTGGCGAGATAGACTCCCACACTGCAGGAACGTGTCCTACCTGCTGGACTTCCCCTCGCAGGGGACGCAGTCGGCCGGTTGACGGGGGGCACGGTTGGGCAGGACATACTGCTCGGTTCGACGGCCGTGCGCAGCGTCTACCTGGGCTTGGTATAGGAGGTCGCTACCCCTTACACCACGGCTGGCCCCTCAGGCGTGGGTGCTACAGTTCACCGTAAGTCACAGATTCATTTGCTTCACAATCATCCGACCTATAAAGGAGCAGTGATGCTGACTAATGATCTTCCTTTACAGCCTGACAAGCTTAGACGACGACGCCGACGAATACTCGGCTGCCGCGGAGCATGGAGGCCTACCTGTTGTGGTTGTTCGGTGGGTGATGTTCACCAACAGTCACGGGCACTGCGGTGGACAAGGGACTGATCCACTACGCTCGTGCGATCGCCGACAGCGGACGGCTACGTACGCATCGTGAGCTGGGGATCTGCTGTGCTAGCGGACATACCGTGCTCTTTGTGGACGCGTGCACGAAGACCGATCCAAGGTGCGATTCTCGCCGGTTTGCCCCTCTCCTTCTACAGCTATGGGCAGCAGAGGTTTCGCGATGCCGTCCTTTCATTCACTCTCTGCCTACGAGGGCGGCCCTGGAGGCTTGTACGGGCAGTGGCCCGAGGACCGCCGACTATGGGGACGGTATTGGTGTCGCCGTTGAGCGTACGTAATGTGAAATTCTATGTTTACCACCTATGCACAAACACTGACGTGTAATCTTTTCTTATTTCATGCAGCGTCGTGTACGCCCACAACCAGGTTTAGGAGGGCCTACTCCGAGTTCGTTATGGAGTTGGACCGCGCTGCTGCCCAGCGACGTCGTCTGGGAGCCCTATAGTCACAGGCCATCGCAGCCCGTGCACCGACTCGGACTCTGTTCTCTTTGCATGCGCGACCAGGCGTACTGGTTGACGAAAGTGCCGTTGGTATTCGACATCTTCGTCGAGCCCCACTGTCCACAGCGCGTGATGCGACAGTTCGGCCTACGTCAGGTCTTCCCTATGCCCATAGAGGTCGTTGTGCCGCGCGATGTGCACCGGTAAGTACAACTGCGATCTTTGTTTAGTTCTACCACTCTTTAAATTGTACTCTAATCGCACTCTCTGCAAATAGGTATATGAATCGTAGGTGTCGGCGAAACGGGAATGGGGGTCCACATTCTCGGAACATAAGGGCCTTCGGCCATATCAGCCCCCGAGCCACTGTCTGTGCAAAAAACAACTGGCCATCGCTGGTTTTCTTCCTCTAGCGCTGAGGCTGCGGGCGCTGCCCGGGCCGGCACGCTCGGCCTCGGCGCTAGCACGCGGCCAGCGGCGCCGGGCGCGGAGCCGGCTCGAGCTGGGCATCAGCACCAACCACCGCATTTATGGTGAGCCCGACGCGGTGTGACGGGCGCGTGCACCTGTCGCGAGCCCACGAGAACTCTGAGCAGTCCGAAGATTTTTGGATGGAGAGAGCTCCTTTCTTCACGCTCAGGCAGTTACAGTATGCTGCGGTCACAGTTCGCACGAGACTTTAGCCGCCTGCAGCGGCTGCTCTCCCAGGCGACTAACCCTTCCGTCTGCAACAAATCTCGGCGTGGGTGTACAGGCGGCAGGGCGGGGTACCTCACACCAACTCGGCGTGGGGTCGCAGGCGGAGGGGCGCAAGGAGAGCTGCGACCGGAAAATATCTCCCTCCGCGGTACCGGCAATGTGGACTCCCACCTGAGCTCTATAAAGGAGGTCCATGCCGCAGATGAGAGGAGAGAGCAACAACTCGAGCAAGCACAGGCAACCTTTACTTGTTTCTTCCCCAAGTCCCGGTTTACGCTTCCGAGCCCCCGGGTAACCTTGTACACAGACCATACCATTCCCACTAGCATACTGGACGTGGTATTACGCTCCGGCGCCGAACCTGTATAAATCCTCTGTCCTCGTGTGCCGATTGTTTCGTCTTCCTCTCAACGCCTCGTACAGCCTGAGAACAGCTCCCGGCCGACCTCAAAAGGGGGGTCTCCCGACTTCCGCCGTCGAGGCTTTCGCTCGCGCAGTGGTGACCGTAGGGGGTTCTTCTCAGTCGAAGCCGCGGTTCCCAGAACACCCGCGACGCCTACATGGCTTGGAGGCATCGTCCGCGGGGACCACGAGGAGTGGCGACTACAACCCCGTGGGGTAACCGTGAGCCAGAGGCAGCCCGCCAACTTCCGGTCCTTTCCTCCTGGGGGCCGGCGGCGCGTAACCCGGCGTGGCAAAGCGGCGCCCGCGGCCTGGTGGTGCAGGCCGTCAGGCCCCTTCTCGCCGAGTGGGCGGAGTGCCCCTTACCCGCGTCCAGCCGCCACAGGTATCCATTAGGGCGCGAACAAAGCCGCCGTCCCAGGCACGTCGACCTTGCAAGGCCTCACTCCATTCGCGACACCCCGAGGAAGCCCCTCTTGGCGGCGTGAGAAGCCCCTGCGCAACCCCCGACATTTGCCGGGAATGGGGCCGGGGCGGGGTGGATTAACGAGATCACAGCAAACTTGGCGTAGGTCACCC
>RYFJ01003669.1:0-143244 GCA_003991445.1 Oryza meyeriana var. granulata
CGGAGGGAGCGGTGTGCGGCCTGAAGCGCCGGTGCGTCGAGAAGGAGGGGAAAGCGACCGGCGGGGCCGATCCAGGACTTCGCGGCGGCCAAGAAGGCGAATGGTCGTTGCTCCGGTGACCGTCATCCCGGCGCTACTCTCGAGCCGCGCGGAGCCCGGGAAGGCCGGGACTGCCATGGCGGCCACGTTGCGTGGCGCCGGCAGGGCGTTGCTCGGTACGTGCCCTAGGCCACGGGAGGCGACTCCGGGCCCCCGGGGCCGGGTCCAACGGAGGTCACGGACGCGGGGGGCATCAATCGAGCTGGCGTCGGAGGACGACAGAAGCACCGGCCACCCGTCGCCGTCGGGCGCGCCGGTAGGAATGGACAGGATCCCGCGGCGGAGCCTGCTGTCCTTGAGTCCCAAGCCGTGGAGCTTCAAAAGGGCCCAGGCTAGGTAAAACGCTTCGACCCCATTGGTTCTTCTATCTAGCACATTCCCTCATGCGTTTACGATCTGATTTTATCCGGCTGGTTTCGCTTTACAGAAGGGCCACGGGGCCGATGACGGCCGCCGCGGCCGACAGGGGGGCGGTGCAGTGGACGCGCCGACGGCTCCGCGCGTCCGCACCCCGCCATCCGCGGGTCACGGTGTGGATAGGGAGGTCGCGGCGGCCGCGCCGGAGCGGGCCTCCGCGGGAATCAAGTGCGGTCCCCGCTGCTGGAGGGGAGAGAGGACGCCGGGGCCCGGTGTCCGCGGGGGGGGAGCGGGCAACTGGGTCTTTTTTGCTGGCGCCGCGCCAGGCGCTGCGCGCGGGCCCGAGACACTGACGCCGCGCTGGGGCACAGTCGTCGCCGCCGGCGAAGTACAGGTGGGGCCGCGCGAGCAGCGCGAGTCGCTCGCTCCGGGCGGAGCTCAGAGGGGGCAGGCGGCGATCACGGTGGCCAGCGGAGAGTACTCGTCTCGTACGATTGCCATGAAATTCTTGTGTCGACCTCGACGTCAGGAAATCGAGGCGGCGGAGGGCGCATCGCCCAATTGGAAAATTGCCGCAAGATCGCCGCCAACGGAGTGCCTTCTCGCGCCCGGTCCGAGGCGAAGGGCGGGGAAAGGAGATGACTTCCGGGAGGACCTGTCTCCGGGGCGAGGAGGGCGATCTTGCGGCCCGCGGAGCGCGAGGTCAGCGGCGGGAGGTAGCCGTGGCGGTGAATGAGAAGGCCGCCAAGTCTTCAACGCCATGGCCCAGGACAAGCGCATGGCGCCTCCGGACCAGAGAGAGAAAGGCTTGGCGACCCTGGAAGAAAGCCTTGCAGCATGGGAGGTCCGACCGCCGACGAGAGGGCGAGCAGGCGAAGATGCTGCGCCGCCGCCCGACCTAGAACGCAAGCCGAGGCCCTCGGGACACGAAGGGCGATTCTCGAGGAGAGAAGAGGACTCTTGGTTGGGTCTCGGCGGGAGGCGGTCGGTGAAGGCTGCCGAGGCCCGGCAGGCGGAGAAGGAGTCTCCTGGAACGCACGCCGACCTTGAGGCCGTGGCGCGCGGGGCAGCGTGCGGGCCGTGTCCAAGCGGCTCCCCGTCATCGGCAGGCGCGGCAGCTCAACTCGAGGAGCTGGCCAGGGCGGAGGGACGGCTGAGATTTGTGCAAGGTAGCCTCGCCTCCGAAAGAATCTCGACGGCGAGGTTGCAGCCTTGCCTTGGGGCGGTACAGCTCCGATGTCCGGGGGTGTTCAAACGCATCGGCGTCCGGCACTCTCGCAGAGGGCCGACCTACCCAGGGGGGTCGTCAGTTTATTACGCGCTGGTGGAGCTCGGGCGACTTGCTGGATACGCTGGACCTGCTCCCCCAGCAATTCATGAAGTCCTGGAGAAGGAGGGAACAGAGCTGCCTCCGGGTGGCGAGTACGTCTTGGCTGCTACCCGGGCTCGAGACCGAAGTTTTCCCTGGCCGGTGCTGGAGGGATTCCCACGATGGGGAAGAGGAGGCTCGGAAGGCCGTGGCGACGCTGCTGCGACGGTGGGTCAGATTCTTTAACCGGGGGGAACACCGGAGAAGCCAGGGACGACGATTCCGGCGAAGAGACCGGGCCCGAGGAGTGACTTTCCCCGTGCGGCGACGGCTGTGGTCCTCCGCGCATGCTTGTATTTTGACTTCACCTGTTTGTACAAAGAAAGACATCCGTGTGTGTATATAACAATGTTTGTGTTTTTCGCACCTTGGATGATTGCGTCGCTGCTCGGGATTCAGCCAGTTGACTCGGAGGTCCGATCGTGAGGGACGGTCCGAATTTAGGCATTCGGTCGGGATGTCTTGGGGCAACCACTAGACCGGTCACCGGCCGGATCTGCTCCCGCACGTGGGGGATGTTCCGGGGTTGCCCCGTAGACGCTGCATAGGTTGGTATGGCCAAGTGTCTCGTGCCTTTGGCTCGCCGGGAGCCTCTTGGAGACCGACCTCGACCGGGCACGGGGTCGCCAGGTAGCGAAACACCGGCACCTTGGCGGTGGCTGGGGAGGAGCTGGCCGGCCGGGCACCCGCTGCCGCCCCGGGAATCTAAGCTGGCCCGACGGGGGGCGCTGCCCGAGACCCGGGGCATCGGCAGTGTCGGGGCACGGTCACGACGTCACCAGGCCATGGTAACGGGCGGCACTGACCAGCAGCCCATATGCGCGGCTTCGGCAAATCCCACTTGCTCCCGGGGCCGAGGAGAGCGAAACGCGTGGTCGTAGAAAAGAGAAAAGATAGACAGCCGAACAAGCGTAAAGTTGAATGAGGTGCGTATCTGGATGTTGACGAGCATGGTGCGGTTGCGCGGGTACGACCTCGGGGCCGGAGCACTGTCAGCTCTAAGCTGGGCCTGAGGACCGCCCGAGACGGGGTCGCAAACGCTTCCGGTGGGCATACTCGCTTCGGCCCTAGTCCTGGGAATCCCACTCTAGCGCCCCGGGTCCTGGGGCCTTTCTCGGGGTGCTGTACGCCAAGCACCCTTCTTAACCTTCCGGGGGGAGATCTGGTCTGCACACGATGGACCGTGAGAGTATATGGCTCGTCCCCTTGTCTACTCCATGCTACGAGCCGTGGGGTCAACCACTTCCGAAGGCATCCTCCCGGTCGCGACCGTGCAGAGGAGAGGGTTACGCACAAGCATTTCGCCCCACTCCGGAAAGGACGGTCCCGAAGCTAGCCAGGCAGGGCGTCGGAGCCGCAGGAGCGCGAGTCGACGATGCCCTGGACCTAGCATGTTTCGGGGGCTCGATCACCGTCGGTACAAGGGACTGATGACATGCGCAGACCCCACCGCCGCACGGGCGCGGCCCGGGTACACCCCCAAGGGATGGGGCACCCACGGGTGCACACACGGAAAAGGACAAAGGGCAAGACTAAAGAGGATATTGAAAAAAGCTGTTTATATGAAATGTACACATATGGGGGCCCCCCGGCCAGCGTTGAGTTTGGAGGGAACCGACGCTGGCCCGAGCTCCCTACAACTTACGGGATATGTTTATGGATAAACTTGCGAAGATGTTCGATATTCCCAGGGATTGGGAAGCGGGGTCCCATCCTCCTGGCCCAGTCTTACCGAGCCGGTCGGGAGACACGATCACCAGGAAGGGGCCTTCCACATGGGGAAAGCTTATTCCTTCGGCACGTGTAAGGACACGGCGGAGGACTAGGTCCCCGACCTGGAGTGGATCGGCCCGAACCTTACGCTGGTGATAGCGCTTAAGGCTCTGCTGGTAACGTGCGACTCGGAGCGAGGCGCGTCGTCTTGCTCCTCGAGGAAGTCGAGGTTGTCAAGCTGCATGTTGTCGTGGTCGATGTTGTCGCTGTAGCGCTGTACCCGGGGGAGCGAAGGTGAGTTCTGACGGCAGAACGGCCCCGGCCCCCGTATACCAGGAAAACGGGTCTCCCCGGTCGCCGCTCGGTGTGGTACGATTGGCCCACAAGACCGCTGGGAGCTCGTCGATCCACTTGACGCCGTGTTTCTTGAGGTCGTTGTAGGACCTTGTCTTGAGGCCCGTAGGATCTCAGCGTTTGCCCTTCGGCCTGCCCATTGCTGGTAGGGTGGGCAGGGGAGCGAAGCAGAGCTTAATGCCGATGTCGGAGCAGTATTCGCCGAAGAGCTCGCTCGTGAACTGCGTGCCGTTGTCGGTGATAATGCGGTTGGGGATCCCGAAGCGGCTGGTGATTCCCCGGATAAACTTGAGCGCTGAGTGCTTGTCGATGTCGATTACGGGGAACGCCTCCGCCACTTCGTGAACTTGTCGATGGCGACATAGAGATGCCGATAACCCCCGACTGCCGGGGAAGGGGCCGAGGATATCGAGTCCCCAGACCGCGAAGGGCAGGACAGGGGGATCATCTGGAGTGCTTGCGCCGGCTGGTGGCTCTGTTTGGCATGAAACTGGCACGCGCGGCAACGCTGGAACGAGGTCGAAACGCGTCCTGCAAGGCCGTGGGCCAATAAATCCATGCCGGAAAGCCTTACCGACCAGGGATCGAAATGCGGCGTGACTGCCACACTCCCCTTCGTGGATGTCGGCGAGGATCTCGACTCCGGAGTCGCGCGGACGCACTTGAGCAGGACGCCGTTGGCGCCACGCCGGTAGGTCCCTTCTACCAGGACATAGCGCTTAGACAAGCGAGCGATCCTTTCTGCTTCCACGTCGTCTTCAGGGAGATGTGCTCGGAGAAGATATGCCCGGATTTCATCCATCCAGGAGGGCGCGCTGGGTCGGCCGCGAGGACCAAGTCCTGGGGCCGGGGGCGCGTGTCATGCTCAGGCCCGGGTTCAGGGGTTGAGCCCGAGGTCCCGGATAAGCATGCGAGGAGGTCTCGAGGGCTTCCTGGAAATCCGAGGGGACAGGCGCCCGCGAGGAAGCCAGTCTTGAGAGCTCGTCGGCGCTAGGTTGCGACTGCGAGGGACGTGGCGAAGCGTGAGGTCGTCGAAACGGCGCTCAAGCTCCGCACTTCGTCCACGTATGCGGCCAATTGGGGGTCCAGGGTCTGGTACTCCCCGGACACCTGGTTGATGACGAGCTCGGAGTCGCCTTGCGCGCATAGCGTCGCACCCCGAGGCGATCGCGGCCCGGAGGCCGGCGAGAGGCCCTCGTACTCCAGCCATGTTGTTGGTGGCCCCGAAGTTGAGGTGGACGACGAAGCGGAACTCGTCCCCGGCGGGCGATACGAGGACGATCCCGGCCCGGGCTGGGGCGGCAAGCCCGCGGGCGCAGGAGCCGTCGAAGTTTCATTATCCAGTGGAGGCGCAGGTCGGGCGGCAGCTCGGGGGCCGGGAATCCGGCGTCCAGCACAGGGTCCGGCTCGGGCCCCGGGGTCATTCCGCTAGAAAATCCGCCAGGACTTGGCTTTTGATGGCGTTGCGCGCTTGGAAGCGGAGGTCGAACTCAGCGAGCTCGACCGCCACTTAGCGACGCGGCCGGTTCCCTCCGGTTATGCAATATCTGCCCGAGGGGGAAGGATGTGACTACGAATACCTTGTGCGCCTGGAAGTAATGGCGAAGTTTCCTGGACGCGATGAGAACAGCGTAGAGCATCTTTTGCGCCTGGGGGTAGCGCGATTTGGCGTCACGGAGTACTCGCTGACGAAGTACACTGGCTTCTGTTGTGTGTTTCCCGAAGCCGGCCCGACAAGGGCCGGGGGTCCGGGCTCAGCTCCCCGGAGGGAGCGAGCTCTCGCCTATGGGGACAGGTATGGAGCTGGGACATTGGGCCCCGGGTGTAATGTTGGGATGGTCCCGGGCGCCGCGTTCCCGGGCTCGCACTCAGCCTTGGCGAGGCTGCCAGGTTCGGGCTCCGCGGTGGCGGGCCCGGGAGGTGAATCCCGTGTGGCCCGCCTGCTTGGCAGGGGGCGCTCGACGACGAGCGCCGCGCTTACCACCTGCGGGGTTGCCGCGATGTAGAGCAACAAGGGCTCGTCCGGTGCCGGTGCCACGAGGACAGGGGCGTAGTCAGGTACCCTCTTGAGCTCATCAGGGCTTGATCCGCCTCATCCGTCAGGCGAACTGCCCGGATTTTCTTGAGAAGTTTGAATAGGGGGAGGGCACGCTCCCCAAGCTGGAGATGAACCTGACCTAGTGCGGCCACGCGGTCAGCTTCTGGGCCTCCCGTAGCTCGTCGGGGGGCGCATGCGGTCGATTGCCGCTATCTTCTCCGGGTTTGCTCAATGCGCGGCTGGACACGAGGAACCGAGGAGCTTGCCGGCCGGACCCCGAAGACGCACTTGTCCGGGTTCAGCTTCATCTTGTGCATCGAAGGTTACTGAATGTCTCGGCCAGATCATGGAGCAGAGTGGCGCGGTCGCGCGACTCAATACCAATCGTCGACGTAGGCTCCATGTTGCGACCAAGCTGCGATTCAAATGTTACACGGACAGCACGCTGGAAAGTGGAACAAGCATCTTCAACCCGAAAGGCATGCACATATAACAGAAGGCCCCTGGGGGGTAATAAAAGAAGTTTTTTCCTCATCCTCCTCTGCCATGCGGATCTGATGGTAATCCTGCATAAGCATCAAGAAAGCACAAGAGGTCGCACCCCGCGGTGGAGTCGACTATCTGGTCTATGCGAGGCAGAGGGAATGGGTCTTTGGGGCAAGCCTTGTTGAGGTCGGTGTAGTCTATGCACATTCGCAGCTTCCCGTTGGATTTGGGGACGACGACTGGGTTGGCCAGCCATTCCGGGTGGACGACCTCGCGGATGAAGCGGCCAGCAGAAGTTTGTGGATCTCCTCTCGGACGAAGGCCTGGCGCTCTGGGGCCTGTCGTCGTACCTTCTGCCGCACCGGGCGCGAGCCGCGCGGATGGCAAGCGGTGCTCAATCACCCCTGGGGACCCGGGCATGTCCGACGGTTGCCAGGCGAAGACGTCGGTGTTTGCCCGGAGGAAGGCGATGAGCGCGCTTTCCTATTTGTCGTCCAGCGAACCGCCAACCTTGACGGTCCGGGACGGGTCGTCGCCAAGGACTACCTCCTTGACTAGCTCCACATCGGTGGCGACGATGCGCGGCTTGGGGGCGCGGCGTAGCGAAGGCCCGCGCCGCCCGCCACGTCAGGAGCTGCAGGGGCGATGTCGGCCGCACGCTGCTCGGCGCACGAGAGGGCGGCTTTCACGTCCCCAAGAACTGTGATCGGGCCCGAGGGCCTGGGAGCTTCATGGTTAGGTACGCGTAGTGCGTAACAGCCATAAACTTCACCAACGCGGGCGTCCAAGGACCGCGTTGTATGGGAGGTTGCACTCGGCAACGTCGAAAATGACGTGCTCGGTGCGGAAGTTGCCACGGTCACGAAGGTGACGGGCAAGGAGACTGGCCGAGAGGCAAGTGAGGCCCTTCGTAATCCCGATGATGGGCAACGAGGGCGCGAGATTCGTCCCCGGGCCTTGATCTTCTCAAAGACCTCGGGGGAAAGGATATTGAGGGCGGCGCCCGTCGACGAGGACGCGGCCCACCTTCACGTTGCATATGGTGGGGAGACCGCCAGGGCGAGTTGTCCCTCCCAGGTACCCGGGCTGGATGGTCCGTGGGGCCGAAGGTGATCGCATATCCGACACTTCAGCCTCCAGGACGCCGCGGCCCCGGGGTCGCGGCTAACAGCTCGCGCTTCATGGCCTTGAAGCCACGGCGCGAGGAGTGAGCGTGTGCCCGCCGTCAAGGGTGGCGATGACATTCTCGGGTTCTTGGAACTCGAGAGGGTGCTCCGGATTGGGAGCGGGCTTGTCCTGCTGCCGCTCCTGTTGGAACTTCTTAGTGCGCTCGGCCAGGTTCTGGACGGCGCGGCACTCTGTGAGGTCGTGGCGGTCCGTCTCGTGGACGGAGCACCATTTCCGGCCCGCAGCCGGTGGCGGTGGCGCACGCTCAGCCTTCTGCCGTTTGCCGCCGTAGTCGTCTTGGCGGCGGCGCGGCCTCGGGGGCCCAGACGCCGCCAAGGCGAAGTTCTCGGGACCTCCTTGCCCTTCTGGCGCTTCGCCTGTCTCGCCGCGCCGCGGAACGTGAGGCCCGCCCTCTTCC
The DNA here is from genome assembly GCA_003991445.1 of Oryza meyeriana var. granulata. NCBI lineage: Eukaryota > Viridiplantae > Streptophyta > Magnoliopsida > Poales > Poaceae > Oryza > Oryza meyeriana. The sequence continues at coordinate 8,002 of RYFJ01003669.1, forward strand.
CCAGGGTCCTCGGCGAGGACCTCAGGACGCGGCTTGTTCCACGCCCGGGCTTCCTCCTTGCGGGCGCAGTGGTCGGCAAGGCTGAACAGTTCCGCCGTGGTTTGGACGTCGCGGGTGCCCATCTTTTCGAGCATGCGCTGGTCGCGCACGCCGAACGGAACGCGTGGATAACCGCGTGGGGGGCGATGTGAGGGATTGTGTTGCGTACCTGGCTGAAACGCTGCAGGAAATGCCTCAACGCCTCACCCCTACTCTGACGTAGGGCGTGGAGGTCCGCTTCTGTCCCAGGGCGCGGGAAGGTGCCTGGAAATTTGCCAACTGGTGGCAAAGGTTCTCCACGAGCGGATGGATCCCTCGGGAGGCTCATCATCCAGGAGCGAGCCTGGGCCTTGAGGCGACGGGGAAATAGTTCACCATCACCTTCTCGTCTCCGCCCGCCGCCCGGATGGCAGTGGCATATCTGCAAGAACTCCGTGGGGTCCACGGAGCCATCGTACTTCTCCGGCAAGTTGGGCCGGAACATAGCCGGCCAGCGAACCTGCCGCAGCCTGGGGAGAGTGCCAGGCAACCCGAGCAGCCGTACTGGGTAGGCTCTGGTGACGAAATAGCGGTTTCCCACTAGTGGTTCGGAGCTGGAGGCCGGGGCCTCGGAATGCCTGGCGGCGTCCTTGCGCCGCTCACGCTGGCGCTCCATTGTGACCCGGGCGTCCTCGTGGGCCCGGGTCCGGTCGAGCCGGTTGCGGAGGTCGCCGTGCCCGGGATTTGTTCTGGCCGGGGCGGTCAGCCGGCTCGCGCTAGAGGTCGCGCGGTCGGAAGTCCAGCGCTTGTATGGCGCCGGCGGTGACCGGCGGTGGGCGGTGCCTACCAAGTTGGCGATCTCGTTAATCCACCGCCCCCTCGGCCTCCATCCCGGCAAATGTCGGGGGGTGTCGCAGGAGGGCTTCCGCCGCCAAGAGGGCTTCCTGCGGTGTCGCGGAAGGAAGTGGAGGCTGCGACGTGCCGTGGGACGGCGCTTTGTTCGCGCCTATGGATGAGGCGGCGGCGGACCCGGCGGGGCACTTGCGGCCCCCTCGGCGAGGGAAGGGGCCAAGGCCGCACCACCAGGCCGCCGCGGGCGCGCGCTTTGCCGCCGGGTACGCGCCGCGCGCCCCCAGGAAGGCGAAGAGGGGAGAAGGTGGCGGGCTTGCCTCTGGGCTCACGTTGCCAGCGGGGTGTAGTCGCCGGACTCCTCGTCGGAATCCCGCGGACGATGGCCTCCAGCCATGAAGGGCGTCGGTGTTGGAACGTCGGCGTCCGACCTGAGGAAGAAAACCCCCCTACCTGGCGCGCCAGCTGTCGAGGGCGAAGCCTCGACGGCGGGAAGTCGGGAGACCCCCCTTTTGAGGTTCGGCCAGGGGAGCGTTTCTCAGGTGTACGAGGCGTTGGAGAAGACGAGGAAACAATGGCACACAGAGGAGGCGAGAGGATTTATACAAGTTCGGGCCGCCGGAGCGTAATACCCTACGTCCTGTGTGTATGCTATGTGGGAGAATGTGTATGGTTGTGTTACAAGGTGTACCCGGGGAGCTCGGAAGCGTAACCAGGAGGGTTGGAGAAGAAGAACAGTAAAGGTTGCCTTGTTGTCTATTGCTCCAGCTTGTGCTCCCCCCTCTCATCTGCGGCATGGATCCTCCTTTATAGAGCTCAGGGGAGTCCACAGTGCCGGTACGCGGAGGTAGATATTTTCCGGTGAGCTCTCCTGTGCGCCCCTCCGCCTGCGACGCCCACGCCGGAGTTGGTGGAGCGTCCCGTCGCCCCTGTCCGCCTGTGACACCCACGCCGGAGTTGGCGCAGCACGGCGGAGGTAGGTCGCCTCGGAGAGCAGCCGCTGCAGGCGGCTAAAGTCGTGCGAATGAGACCGAGCCTACTGTAACTGCCAGAGCGTGGAAGAAAGGAGCTCTCTCAGTCAAAAGTCTTCTGACTGCTCAGGGTCTCGTGCGGGTGGACAGGGGTGACGCGCCCTGTCACCACGCCGTCGGCTCACCATAAATGCGGTGGTTGGTGATGGCCAGCTCGAGCCGGCTCCGCGCCCGGGCGCCGCGCGCGTGGAGCGCCGAGGCCGAGCGTCCCGGCCCCGGGCAGCGCCCGCAGCCTCAGGCGCTTAGAGAATAACCAGCGATGGCCAGTTGTTTTTTGCACAGAAAGTGGGCCCTGGGGGGCTGATATGGCCGAAGGCCCTTATGTTCCCGAGAATGTGGGACCCCCATTCCCGTTTCGCCGACAAACGCAATAACCTTGTATGTTGTAGTCAGTCATGCAGTTGAAGGTTTTTTTTGGAACTGATGCCGGTGGATTGTACTGCCACTTGGAGATGGTATGTGGAGAATGCATTCCAACGTGATTGGCCACTGGGCATACTTGTGTCGATATATGAGAAGGATAACACCGTTGCTACAATACCCGTGCAAGATGATGAGGGTCCAAGTACGACGGGAGATGATGTCGAAGCAATGGAAGAAAATTAAGAAGGGAATGAAGAAGATAGGCAAGAAAATGAAGGAGGAAATGAAGAAGATAGGCAGCCAACATGTATTGCAGATGAAGGTGAACTAATCAACACCATAGTTGAAGAAACGGATAGGGAAGATGCTGAAAATGAGCATGCAGAGGATGATGATTCGTCTGATGAGAACAACGTGACGCCTGCAGAATGGAGCAACGATGACTTCTCCGGCCTTGCTATCTCCGAGGGGCATCATGTGTCATGGGAGTACCAAGAGAACGAGGTCATCTACGGGGCTAAGTATGCATATGTAAAGGATTTGAAGAAGGCAGTAAAACAATGGGCGGTGTCACTTCAGAGGGAGTTCTCGGTCGTGAAGTCAAGCAAATCAGTTTATGAAGTGAAGTGCGTGAAGGATGGGTGTCCATGGCGGGTGCACGCATTTAAGGGTAAATGGAAAGATTACTGGCAAGTTTCAATCGTGATCGAGCATTCATGTTACTTACCAGGTGTTGAAAAATATCATAGAAACATGACATCTGCATTTGTTGCAATAGAGATGTACTCTCACATTGTGAACAATCTGGGGTACGAATCAAGGTCAATTGTTAGATATATTGAAGAGAAATTCAAATACACAATTAGCTATGCTAAGGCTTGGAGGGCAAAACAGAAAGTTATACAGATGAGGTTTGGCACATTTGAAGCATCTTATGATAATTTGCCTCGTCTGTTAGCCTGTATTCTTCAGAGGAATCCAGAGATCTGCTACGATCTAAAAGCCTTTCCATCAATTGACCATGGTAATTGTCGGAGGATTAAACCTCGACGGCGGGAAATCGGGAGACCCCCCTTTGAGATTCGGCCAGGGGAGTAGTTCTCAGGCGAAGCCGACTCCGGGTGGAAGAAGATGAATCAGCGCTTGGGACAGAAACAGAGGAGCCCGAGCTGGAGACAGAAAGGTCCGGACCGTCCGAATCGGGTCCGGACCGTCCGATCTGTTGTGACCACGCGAGAGAGGCGGGGGGATTTATACAGGTTCGGGCCGCCGGAGCGTAATACCCTACTCCTGTGTTTTCGACTATCCGAGAGAGAGAGATGAATGTGGAACGGAGTTTACAAGGAGGATCCTGGGAGCTCGGAAGCTCACCGGGAACCCGGAGGTGGCGTCGGTCGTTCTACCAGCGACCGGACTCGAGGAAGGAGGAGGAGATCTCTGTTGTCTAAGACCGGAGCCTGAGCTACCTGCGTTCGTCTACGGCATGGATCCTCCTTTATAGGCGAGGGGAGTCCACAGTGCCGGTACGCGGAAGGAGATATTTTCCGGTGAGGTCTCCTGTGCGCCCCTCCGCCTGCGACACCCACACCGGAGTTGGAGGAGCGTCCCGTCGCCCCTGTCTGCCTGCAACGCCCATGCCGGAGTTGGAGGAATGTCCCGTCGCTCACATCCCCGCCAGCCGTGCCCTCGCCGGAGCAGATATGCAGTGGGCAGTAGAGTCGTGAGGATGTGATGGAGTGGGGAGACGTGATGGCGCACGCCTCCAAGTCAAAAGGCCCTGACAGCAATTGCACAGTGAAACGGAGTCAAAAAGATTCTGACTGCACAGGAGCGGGCGACAGGCGTGTCCCGTCGCCTCATTCGTTAATATGGGTAGTTGGAGAGTTGGTCCGCTAGAGTTCTTCGGGTAGATCGGACTGGCAAGCCGAGGCGATCGGCTCTCGGGGCCGCACTCGGGGCCGAGGCGATCGGGGGCAGTCGGCACCGGGGGAGGCGAAGCAGAGCTTGATGCCGACGTCGGAGCAGTACTCGCCGAAGAGCTCGCTCGTGAACTGCGTGCCGTTGTCGGTGATGATGCGGTTAGGGATTCCGAAGCGGCTGGTGATCCCCCGGATGAACTTGAGCGCCGAATGCTTGTCGATATTGATCACGGGGAATGCCTCAGGCCACTTGGTGAACTTGTCGATGGCGACATATAGATGTTGATAACCCCCGGCTGCACGGGGAAAAGGGCCGAGGATATCGAGTCCCCAGACCGCGAAGGGCCAGGACAGGGGGATCACCTGGAGGGCTTGTGCCGGCTGGTGACTCTGTTTAGCATGAAATTGGCAGGCGCGACAGCGCCGGACAAGGTCGAAGGCGTCCTGCAAAGCCGTGGGCCAATAAAATCCTTGCCGGAAAGCCTTACCGACCAGGGATCGAAACGCGGCGTGATTGCCACATTCGCCTTCGTGGACGTCGGCGAGGATCTTGGCGCCGGTTTCACGCGGAATGCACTTGAGCAGGACGCCGTTGGCGCCGCGCCGGTAGAGGTCCCCTTCTACCATGACGTAGCGTTTAGACAAGCGGGCGATCCTTTCTGCTTCCGCGTCGTCTTCGGGGAGATGCGCTCGGAGGAGATATGCCCGGATTTCATCCATCCAGGAAGGCGTGCATGGTACGGCCGCGAGGATCAAATCCTGGGACCGGGAGCGCGTATCTGGTTCGCCTCCGGGCTCGGGGGCGGCCCCCGAAATCCCGGGTGAGGGCGCCGAGGGAGCCTCGAGGGCTTCCTGGAAGACCCCCGAGGGGACCGGCGCCCGCGAGGAAGCCAGTCTTGAGAGCTCGTCGGCGGCGAGGTTGCGACAGCGAGGGACGTGGCGAAGCCTGAGGTCGTCGAAATGGCGCTCGAGCTTCCGCACTTCGTCCACATACGCGGCCAATTGGGGATCCAATGTTTGGTACTCCCCGGACACCTGGTTGATGACGAGCTCGGAGTCGCCTTGCACGCACAACCGGCGCACCCCGAGGGCGATCGCGGCCCGGAGGCCGGCGAGAAGGCCCTCGTACTCGGCCATGTTGTTGGTGGCTCCGAAATTGAGGTGGACGATGAAGCGGAACTCATCCCCGGCGGGCGATACGAGGACGACTCCGGCCCCGGCGCTGGGGCGGGAGGCCTGCCGGGCGCAGGAGCCGTCGAAGTTCATTGTCCAGCAGTGGTGCAGCTCGGGGGCCGGCTCGGGGACCGGGGATGCGTCGTCGAAGACGGGATCCGGCTCGGGCCCCGGCGTCCATTCCGCGAGGAAGTCCGCCAAGACTTGGCTCTTGATGGCATGGCGCGCCTGGAAGTGGAGGTCGAACTCAGCGAGCTCGACCGCCCACTTGGCCACGTGGCCTGTCCCCTCCCGGTTATGCAGTATTTGCCCGAGGGGGAAGGAGGTGATGACCGATACCTTGTGCGCCTGGAAGTAGTGGCGGAGCTTCCTGGACGCGATGAGAACGGCGTAGAGCATCTTTTGCGCATGGGGATAGCGTGACTTGGCGTCGCGGAGTACTTCGCTGACGAAGTACACCGGCCTCTGCTGTGTGCTCCCGGATCCCGGCCTGATAGGGGCCGGGGGCTCGGGCCCGGCACCTTCGGGAGGGAGCGAATTCTCGCCAGCAGGAGCACACATGGGCCCGGGACCCGGGGGCCCCGGGTGGAGTGTGGGATGTACTGAGGCGGTTTTCCCAGGCCCGCTCTCGCCGGAGCGGCGCTGTTCCGGCAGTCGCGTCCCGGTGGGTAAGGGGCGCTCGACGACGAGCGCCGCGCTCACCACTTGCGGGGTTGCCGCGATGTAGAGCAACAAGGGCTCGCCTGGCGCCGGCGCCACGAGGACAGGGGGCGTAGTTAAATACCTCTTGAGCTCGTCGAGGGCTTGATTGGCCTCCTCCGTCCAAGCGAACCGCCCGGTGCTCTTGAGAAGCTTGAATAGAGGGAGGGCGCGCTCCCCTAGCCTGGATATGAAGCGACCGAGTGCGGCCACGCACCCGGTCAACCTTTGGGCCTCCCGGAGCCTGGCCGGGAGACGCATACGGTCGATGGCCGCTATCTTCTCCGGGTTCGCCTCGATGCCTCGGCTGGACACAAGGAACCCGAGGAGCTTGCCGGCCGGGACCCCGAAGACGCACTTGTCCGGGTTCAGCTTCATCCTCGTGCCTCGAAGGTTGCTGAACGTCTCGGCCAGGTCGTGGAGCAGAGTGGCGCGGTCGCGCGACTTCAGCACCAAATCGTCGACGTAGGCCTCCATGTTGCGGCCTAGCTATGGTTCAAAGGTTACCCGGACGGCGCGTTGGAAAGTAGAACAAGCATTCTTCAACCCAAAAGGCATGCACACATAACAATAAGCCCCCTGGGGGGTAATGAAAGAAGTTTTTTCCTCATCCTCCTCTGCCATGCGGATTTGATGATATCCTGCATAAGCATCAAGGAAACACAAAAGGTCGCACCCCGCGGTGGAGTCGACTATCTGATCTATGCGTGGCAGAGGGAATGGATCCTTTGGGCAAGCCTTGTTGAGGTCGGTGTAGTCTACGCACATGCGCAGCTTCCCGTTAGACTTGGGGACGACGACTGGATTAGCCAGCCACTCCGGGTGGATGACCTCGCGGACGAAGCCGGCCGCAAGAAGCTTATCGATCTCCTCGCGGATGAAGGCTTGGCGCTCAGGGGCCTGTCGTCGTGCCTTCTGCCGCACCGGGCGTGAGTCCGCGCGGACGGCCAAGCGGTGCTCAATCACCTCCCTGGGGACCCCGGGCATGTCCGATGGTTGCCAGGCGAAGACGTCGGAATTTGCCCGAAGGAAGGCGACGAGCGCGCTTTCCTATTTCTCGTCCAGCGATCCGCCAATCCTAACGCTCCGGGACGGGTCGTCGCCGAGGGCGACTTCCTTGATCGGCTCCACGTCGCTGGCGACAGTGCGCGCCTTGGGGGCACGGGATAGCGAGGGTCCCGCGCCGCCCGCCGCGTTGGGAGCTGTAGGGGTGATGTCGGCCGCGCGCTGCTCCGCGCATGAGAGGGCGGCCTTCACGTCCCCGAGGACAGTTATCGGGCCCGAGGGGCCCGGGAGCTTCATCTCTAGGTATGCGTAGTGCGTAACCACCATGAACTTTACCAACGCGGGGCGCCCAAGCACCACGTTGTATGGGAGATTGCACTCGGCGACGTCGAAGATGACGCGCTCGGTGCGGAAGTTGTTGCGGTCACCGAAGGTGACGGGCAACGAGACCTGGCCAAGAGGCCAAGTCAGGCCCTTCGTAATCCCAATAATGGGCAACGAGGGCACGAGCTTCGTCCCCGGGGCCTTGAGCTTCTCGAAGACTCCAGGGGAAAGGATGTTGAGGGCGGCACCCCCGTCGACGAGGACGCGACCCACCTTAACGTTACATATGGTGGGGGAGACAGTCAGGGCGAGCTGCCCTTCCCCGGGTACCCGGGCCGGATGGTCGGCAGGGCCGAAGGTGATCGGGGTGCCCGACCACTTCAGCTTGCGGGACGTCGCTGGGCCCGGGGTGGCGGCCAACAGCTCGCGCCTCATGGCCTTGAAGCCACGGCGCGAGGAGTGAGCGTGCGCCCCGCCGTCGAGGGTGGTGACGATATGCTCGGGTTCTTGGAACTCGAGAGGCTGCTCCGCATCGGGAGCGGGTTTGGCCTGCCGCCGCTCCTGCTGGATTTTCTTGGTGCGCTCCGCCAGGTTCTGGACGGCGCGGCACTCCGTGAGGTCATGATGGTCCGTCTCGTGGACGGAGCACCACTTCCGGGCCGCCGCCGGTGTGGGCGGCGCTCGTGCGGCCTTTGGCCGCTTGCCGCCGTTGTCGTCCCCGCGGGTCATGTCGCGCTGGGGGCCGCCTGTCGCTGCCAAGGCGAAGTTCCCGTCCGCCTCCTTCTGGCGCTTCCTCCTGTCCCGGCGTGACGCGGAACATGAGGGCTCGGGGCCCTCACTGGGGCCCTGGCCGGGAGTCTCGGGGCGTGGTTTGTTCCACGCCCGAGCCTCCTCCTTGCGGGCGCAACGGTCGGCGAGGCCGAACAGCTCGGCCGTGGTTTGGACGTCATGGGTGCCCAACTTCTCGAGCATGTGCTGGTCGCGCACACCCGAGCGAAACGCGTGGATGACCACGTGCGGGGCAATGTGAGGGATGGTATTACGGACCTGGCTGAAGCGTTGCAGAAAACGCCTCAGCGTCTTGTCCCTGCTTTGACGCAGGGCATGGAGGTCCGCCTCGGTGCCAGGGCGCGGGAAGGTGCCCTGGAAGTTTGCCACGAACTGGTGGCAAAGACCCTCCCACGAGCGGATGGATCCCTCAGGGAGGTTCATCATCCAGGATTGAGCCTGGGCCTTGAGGGCGACGGGAAAGTAATTCGCCATTACCCTCTCGTCGCCGCCCGCCGCCCGGATGGTGGTGGTATAGATCTGCAAGAACTCCGCAGGGTTGACGAGCCGTCGTATTTCTCCGGCAAATTGGCCGGAACCTGGCCGGCCAAAGACCTGCCGGAGACCCGGAGAGCGCCAAACAGCCCGAGCCGCCATACTGCGCGGGCTCGGGCGATGCTAATAACGGGTCTCCGTCGGCAAGTTGGAGCTGGAGGCCTGGGCCTCGGAGTGGGCTTGCGGCGTCAGTGCGCCGTTCGCGCCGTCGCTCCAATGTGACCCGGCGTCCTCTTGGTCCCGCATCCGGTTTAACCGGGTACGAGATCGCCAGGGCTTCTGTTGCCCCGGGCGCGAAGCGAGGTGGAGTGCCCCGGGCTTGGTTCCGGTTAGGGGCAGTAGGTCGGCTCGCACTAGAAGCCGTGCGGCCGGTGCTCCCGGCCCCTGCCTGGCTGTCTGTGGCGACCCCGCGATGGGCCGCGCTTATCAGGTTGGCGACCTCGTCCAGCCACTGCCGCTCCCGGCCTCCGCCCCCGGTAAAAACCGGGGGGTGGCGCAGGAGGGCTCCTGCTGCGAGGAGGGCTCCTTGCGGCGTCGCCGTCTGGAAGTCGAGTTCACGGCGCGCCGTGGTGCGGTGCGCTGTGGTGCGGCGCGCCCGTTCGCGCCTCATGGACGAAGCCGCGGCAGACCCGGCGGGGCACTTGCCGGCCCCCTCTGCGAGGGAAGGGGCCGAGGCTGCGGGACCTGGCCGCTGCGGGGCACGCCTGGTCCGTCGGGTACGGGCCGCGTGCCCTCGGGAAGATGAAGGGGGACGCGGCGGACTTGTCACAGGGCTAAGATTGTCCGGCGGGGTGAAACCACCGGACTCCTCGTCCGAGTCTCGCGGTCGGTGCCCCCCTGCCATGGAAGGTGGCGGTGCCGAAGGCACCGGCGTATCACCTGAAAAGGAAACTCCCCCTACCTGGCGCGCCAGCTGTCGGAGGATTAAACCTCGACGGCGGGAAATCGGGAGACCCCCCTTTGAGATTCGGCCAGGGGAGTAGTTCTCAGGCGAAGCCGACTCCGGGTGGAAGAAGATGAATCAGCGCTCGGGACAGAAACAGAGGAGCCCGAGCTGGAGACAGAAAGGTCCGGACCGTCCGAATCGGGTCCGGACCGTCCGATCTGTTGTGACCACGCGAGAGAGGCGGGGGGATTTATACAGGTTCGGGCCGCCGGAGCGTAATACCCTACTCCTGTGTTTTGGACTATCCGAGAGAGAGAGATGAATGTGGAGCGGAGTTTACAAGGAGGATCCTGGGAGCTCGGAAGCTCACCGGGAACCCGGAGGTGGCGTCGGTCGTTCTACCAGCGACCGGACTCGAGGAAGGAGGAGGAGATCTCTGTTGTCTAAGACCGGAGCCTGAGCTACCTGCGTTCGTCTACGGCATGGATCCTCCTTTATAGGCGAGGGGAGTCCACAGTGCCGGTACGCGGAAGGAGATATTTTCCGGTGAGGTCTCCTGTGCGCCCCTCCGCCTGCGACACCCACGCCGGAGTTGGAGGAGCGTCCCGTCGCCCCTGTCTGCCTGCAACGCCCATGCCGGAGTTGGAGGAATGTCCCGTCGCTCACATCCCCGCCAGCCGTGCCCTCGCCGGAGCAGATATGCAGTGGGCAGTAGAGTCGTGAGGATGTGATGGAGTGGGGAGACGTGATGGCGCACGCCTCCAAGTCAAAAGGCCCTGACAGCAATTGCACAGTGAAACGGAGTCAAAAAGATTCTGACTGCACAGGAGCGGGCGACAGGCGTGTCCCGTCGCCTCATTCGTTAATATGGGTAGTTGGAGAGTTGGTCCGCTAGAGTTCTTCGGGTAGATCGGACCGGCAAGCCGAGGCGATCGGCTCTCGGGGCCGCACTCGGGGCCGAGGCGATCGGGGGCAGTCGGCACCGGGGGAGTCGGCATCGGCTCCGGGGCAGTCGACGGTCGGCTCCGGGGCAGTCGGCAGTCGGCCCCGTGGCCGGGCATCGGCCTCCGGGAGCAGTCGGCACCCGGGAGCAGCCCTGTCAGGAATCGGCACCCGGGTCCGGGGCGACCGGCGCCCGGGACTTGGGGATGCTCGTCCGGGCCCGGCCAGTGCAGTCGGCCCCGTGGCCGGGCATCGACGGTCGGCTCCGGGGCAGTCGGCAGTCGGCCCCATGGCCGGGCATCGGCCTCCGGGAGCAGTCGGCACCCAGGAGCAGCCCAGTCGGGAATCGGCACCCGGGTCCGGGGTGACCGGTGCCCGGGACTTGGGGATGCTCGTCCGGGCCCGGCCAGTGCCCGGGCCCCTGGATACTTGGCGGGGGAGCGGCCGTAGCCGGTCTCCTCTTGCGCAAAATGTGGATTTCAGAGTATTTTCCGTGGCCGAAGACCCTCGCGTCCCCGGGGACTGGGGACCCCCAGTCCCATTTCGCCGACAGTAATAAAAGTGTATTGCAACGGGTATTCTTTTCATTAGGTGCTTGCATTCAAGCATTTGCGCATTGTCGTCCCATCCTCTGCATCGATGGGATATTTCTGACCGGAAAGTACAGAGGGCAAATATTAACGACAATTGGAGTTGATGGGAACAACCAAGTTCTATCGGTGTCTTTTGCTTTTCTTGAGAGTGAGAGCACTGATAGCTAATATTGGTTCCTAGAAAGGGTTAAGTCTGCAGTTGTATGGATGAGACCAGACGTATGCCTCATACATGACCATCACCCCGGCTTGCTACGGGCAATTAAGGAATTGAGATATAGATGTGCTGAGAAGAGATACCCACCAAGGTGGTCTGATGTCCAAAGCAGATGGTGCATGCGTCATATGGGTGCTAATTTCTATAGTCAGTTTAAGAATAAGTACCTTATGGATCTTTTCAAGAGACTGTGCGCCACGAATCAAGAGAAGAAATTCAATGAGCTTTGGAGGAGGTTAGATGAGCTGACCTCTAAACAAACAGATGAGCAGTCTAGAAGGACTACCCTTATAGGGGATAAGGCTTCACAAGCTCTTGGACCTCTATCAAGTGACGGACCTCATATAAGAAAAAAGTTGGCATCCTCGATTAGAAAATTTTCGGAGTGGATTGAGAATGAGCCAAAGGAGAAATGTGCATTATTGTATGACAAGGATGGTTCTCGATTTGGTATAATGACCATAAATTTGGCAGAGGTTTATAACTGGGTGATGTGTGGTGTTCGAGAGCTCCCACTTGTTGGTATAGTTAAATTTATCTTGCATGGCACATGCAAGTACTTCAGATATCGGTTCAGACAAGCCAGCCCCTCAATGGCTGATAATAATCTTTTCTTTAGCACACTACTGACTAAGTACCTATAAGATAAAAGTAAAAAGGCCCGAAGACATCGAGCTATACCTCAAGGTATACGAGAACACATATTTGAAATATTGTGTGTCGACAAGGACATGCATGGAATCTACCGTAAAAGAGTTGTGTAGGAGTGCATGCTAAAGGAAGATGGGACCTGCAAGTGCTCGTGCCGAAAGCCTACTCTGCTCCACAAGCCATGATCTCATGTTATTGCCACGAGCGGTGAGTGTGGGATAGAAGCACGTTATGTTGTCTCACCTTATTTCAGAAAAGAAGAAATCTATAATACCTGAAGTGGAGAGATATACGGCTTCGGTATTATAGGGTCATTTACTATGAAGCATCCTCAAGCTATCTACATTCCTGGCCCAACAAAATTGAGGGATAGAGCAGTCGCCGCAAGACAAGACGCATCCGTAATGACATGGATGAATCAGAAGCCGGTGGAAGGCATAAACGTTGTTCAAAGTGCGACCAAATAGGTCACACATATAAGAAATGTCCAAAGAATACAACCGGTCCAAGTGCGGCGGAAGCTGGACCGTCAGGTTCAGGCGCTGATGGCAGTTGTCCTACGGGTGAATGCACTATTTCAAGACAACCCCGTTCTAGGCGTTCTCGAGCATTTGGTGGTGGTGCGGTGTAGTGTAACTATATGCTTGAACTTAAATCTATGCTTGTTTATTATCATATAATAATGCGATAAATCTTAATTTTGCAAACTTACTTTTACTTGTTGCTTTGATAATTAAATTTACACTAACTCTCTATTTGTATATAGGTATGGCGTACTATACACCGGAGTTGCTCAACCGGGGCCTCGACCAGTCCTATCGGTCTTACTTGTCAGCCGTCGAGGGTGCCCAGCTAGCCACCTTCTGTCCACGGCATTCACGTCACCTCCTGTGGATAGACCTCCGGTTCCATGAGAGATAAGAGTTGTACCAACATTCGTTCACATCATTTGTACGTATCTATGTTCTCCAGTACTGACTACAGTGCTATATTCTGCAGGTTGCGTGAGGCTGGACTTCTTTCGCTGTGTAGGCTAGTTGAGCCCGCACCGGACGAGAGAGACCCCGCCAGGCGATGGGACGCTGACCGGTCACTTCTGGCAGCACTGGTGGATTGCTGAAGACCGGAGACCCACACGTTCCACCTACCGTGGGGTGAGATGACTCCCACACTCCAGGATGTGGCCTACCTGCTAAGACTTCCCCTCGTAGGCGATGCAGTCGGTCCGGTTGACGGGGCGCACGGTTGGTCATAGGACATCACTGCTTGGTTCGAGGCTGCGCACCATCGTCCTGAACTTGGTATGTCGAGTTCGCTACCGCCTTACACCACGAGTGGCCCCTCGCAGGCGTGGCTGCTACAGTTCACTGTAAGTCGCGGATTTCTTCGATTTACAATCGTCCGACCTATAAAATAATAGTTCTGGTGACTATAATCTTGCTTTACAGCCTAATCAGTTAGACCCTGACGCCGACGAATACTCGGTGCGGCGGAGTATGGAGGCCTACCTGCTGTGGCTATTCGGGTGGGTGATGTTCACCAGCACGATATGGCACGCGGTGGATAAGGGACTGATCCACTACGCGCGTGCGATCGCCGACAGTGAGGACGGTTGCGTACCGCAGTGGAGCTGGGGATCTGCTGTGCTAGCGGCGACGTACCGTGCTCTTTGTGACGCGTGTACAAAGACCGATCCAGGTGCGATTCTCGCAGGTTGCCCTCTCCTTCTGCAGCTATGGGCGGCCGAGCGGTTCGCGATAGGCCGCCCTCTGATTGAACACTCTCCCTACGAGGGCGGCCTTGGAGGCTTGTACGGACAGTCGCTCGAGGACGGTTCGACTATGGGGACGGTATGGTGTCGCCGTGAGGTACGTAACGTGAAATTCTATGTTTACCACTTATGCGTAAACACTGACGTGTTCCCCTTTCCTATTTTGCAGCGTCGTTACGCCCATACACAGGTTAGGAGGGTCTACTCCGACTTTGTTATGGAGTTCGACCGCCTGCTGCCCAGTGATGTCGTTTGGGAGCCGTATAGTCCGCATGCCATCACAGCCCGTGCACCACTCGGACTTTCGTCTATTTGCACGCGCGACCAGGCGTACTGGATAACGACAGTGCCATTGGTGTTTGACATCTTCGTCGAGCCCCACTGTCCACAGCGTGTGATGCGACAGTTCAACCTACGTCAGCACTCCCCTGTGCCCGTGGAGATCGTTGTGCCTCATGATGTGCACCGATTAGTACAGCTGTGATCTTTGTTGAGTACTATAACTCTTTAATGTAGTCTAATACACTCTCTGTAAGTAGGTATAATTGTAGGGGACAGGCAGGCGGCGCTCAGTGGTATCCCCGTCTATAGAAGTACGTGCAGGACTAGTTGTTGGCAACGGAGGAGGTCATCGACGACATACATCTACACACTGAGGACACCTACCTAGCATACCTCAGATGGTACCAGCCCCGCACCCGTACACGCGTGACGTTCACCCCAGATGATCCACAACCACACGTTGCCGCTATGACGGACACGTATCCTAGACACCATGAACAAGACTACTTCCGCGCGGTAAGTCACATTATCTTTGCACTTTGCTATTCCCTTTGTAGGTGTCCACGGACGCATATTCACGTCACATTTGAAATAGGCTGACGCAGCGCGACAGGTTCAGACAGATGTGAACGCGACGTTTGGACGGTTGGACAGTGGGATCGTGCTGACTGCGGACGAGCAGAGGACGACTTTCGGGAGGATTCGTCATGCGATGCACACAGTGATTCGTGCGCTCACTTGTTGTGCGGCCGACGCGGTACCTCCCATAGCTATACATCAGCACCACCCACGGCCAGCAGGAGCAGGAGCAGGAGTGTGCCCACATGGTTCCAGTCGGCCAGTTGGCCCTTCCAGAGGTAAATTCCGCTAACCATCGGTTCATAACATGTTTCCTTCTACGACATGCACCGTTTTACATCAATATACTTCTGTGCAGCTTTCGCTACATCGTACCTATATCCCTCTGGAGCTGGCACATCGACGCAGGGAGCGTACCACACACGACCCCACGCGCAGCAGGGCATGATCAGTGCCCCCCGGGCCACCACGGGAGGTCCTTCAGGTTATATCAAACTTTACTTTTGCCTTGTAAAATTTCGGTTTGTAATTATCAACAATTTTGTGCATAGGGTTCCACTCTACAGTGTCGGGGATGTTTGTTGGCGCTGGCTCCTCCGTGCAGGGCGCACGCGGTAGCGGTTGGGTATAGGATCCTTTCGAGGGGGACGACTTGGAGGACGAGGACGAGGAAATCCACGAGGTACTAGGTTCCTCGTAGCTCGAAGGAGCTCCGCCACCGCAGACACAGGACCCATCAACTGCCACACCCGTGTAGACGACCCGCGCTGGCCATGCTGTACCATCAGACTGGCTGACGTACTCCCAGGGCCAAGTGCGACCGCAGGCTAGGAGGACGAAGAGGCCTAGAGTTTATGGTCAGGGCCCGTAGTACGTTGAACCAGTAGTAGTTCGCCTGTTGTACATCGTGTTTAATTAATTCTACATTTACTGAAGAAATCTCTTTACTTCGTTTACGCTCGTCGATCAAATGATGTATTCCTCACGATTAATGTTTGTGACGAAACTGATCAAAAACATGAATTTTTAAGTTTCAACTTCACGGCGAAAGTAAATTTCGAGCGGTGACAACCGAGCACACGTTAATTGCTTATGAACGTAATGAAATTATCCATCCAACAAGTACAAACGGCACATGAAACGTTTCTAGTTATCGTTATTACATGCCTTAGGGTATTTCAAACGGATATCCAACTAGATATGTAACTACTGTGTGCAGCATGGGTACTTCTCCTTTCTCGCCGCCTTCGGCCCAGCTTCCTTTGCACGCAGTGCCTTCTCCCGCTTCCTCTCCTTCTCTTCCTCACAGGCTTCCTTCTCCTGCCGCTCCTTCTCCTCCTTCCTCTTCTGCTTAGCCTCCCACTTTTCTTCCGCCGCCCAAGGACGTTCGAGGTGGTCCCTGTGCCATTCCTGCGACATGCGAAGATACTGTGCGTCCTGTGGACGGATCTCCGTATCTATCCACTGCACAAAGTCGCACAGAGACGGAGGAGGCTTTGGTGCCTTGACATATACAAATTTGTTAGCTCAAAGGTTCAAATATTTTGTACTACAAGATAATTCGTATTACCTCCACTGGCTTCTTCGCCTTTTCCTTCTTCCCTTGCGGCTTCGGCTTCTCCGGGGAATACGCATAATTCGCATACATCCAATACCTTTGCCGGAATGCGTAATCCTTCTTAGTTATTTCAACTTTGCATTCATCTCCGCACCAACACATCGGCGGAGACACGTCAATCGGAGGTCGTTGATGACTGGACATACTGAACACATCCATAGCAACCTACATTATAAACAAATAAACGCAAGTTATAAATCGCTAGGCCAAAAATAACTTATACAATTACATACCTACGGTATACTACACATGACTAAAAAAATGAAATATCATCGTCCTCATTTTCATTTCCCTGGCGTTTTTCGAACTAGTGCTACTCATTTAGTAAAAAAAACCTAACTTCTCTTATACGACCTATCAATGTACTTAGCCGTTATGTTCAACTACAATAGATCTATATTCTATGTACCAAATCTAACATTTATTTACCTGTCAAATAAGTAGTACAATACTACACAGACTACATTATTTGATGAATAGAAATGAAAATTACAAAGAGCCATAAAATATTACCTGTAGACAAATCCGTAAACCGGCAGGGCTTCACTGCTTTCGTTCACCTTTCTTCTCAGCTCTCTCTTCTTTTTTCTGTTATTTTTGTGAATTTTATGAACCTTTTGGAGGCTAGGAGGGGGTTTTATAGCGAGGCAGTAAAAAATCGCCCTCCCAGGAAACGATTTTTTTAATAAAACGGGTCATTTTACAGGCGGCCCCCTGGCCGCCGAAAAACCGCCCTCTAGGAGGGCGGAAGGGGGCCGCCTGCAAAAGACGGTTTTTCTGCGACCAGGGGGCTGCGTGCAAAATGGCTGACGGCCGTGAGCCGCCCGGCCTACGGCTATCAACCACGTCATCAAATCGCCCTCTGGAACACCCTCCCAGAGGGTGTTAGGGGTATATTTTTGTAAATATTTCAAATAAAAATGTAATTTTATAAATATTTTATTAAATAAATATAAAAATAAAAAAATTCATGTATACCCTACCTCAACCGGCTGCAATGCTCCCTTGTATTATGAATCGCTCCGGCCATCTGTGTTGAATGGCACTAAATTGATTTAATCTATATTGTTTGAACCTGATTGGATGGTTGGAAGTCTAGGTTAATCAGTTGAAATGGCCGAAGCAATCTCATTCGCAAAGCAACTCGATCCGCAAATCGCACAACGTCATCGTCTCAGGTGTTGTAGTCCTACCTACCTACTAGAAATAAATTGAAGGAGAACTTAAAAAAAAAGTAAGACCTATTAGATTATTAAAATGGATTATTTACTTTACGCTTTAAAAATATATATTTTTTAAGAAAACTCTTCTAATGTATTTCCTAGATCACTTGTTTTAAACTATTTAAGTTTATTTCTTAAAATAATTAATTTATGCATATAATTAAGTTGATAATCCACGGTAATAATCCAATAAATAATAATATATTTTAAACATGGTCTAAATCGCACGGAAAAAAAAACTGAAGAACCGCTTAGACGACTATGAATTCGTTGTCATACATAATTAGTCACCAGATTTAAACTATTCTAAAAAAACACCAGATTCAAAACTCCATACAAAGTGCTATCTGACTAGTGGTTCATCCCACTGCCACGAACCTAGCACATAATACCGGCATAGTTCGCGTACAAGGTCAGAACAGCTAACATGTAATCGTTAGGGTTGAAAGTGGCGGTGCCCCTTGTGGGAGGCGCACTATCGCTCCCGCTTCTTCTCGCCGCGCCTTTTCGTCGTTTACGTTCACCACCCGAGGGTGCAGGGGGCTTCTCCTCGTTTGCCGTCGTCGTCGGCGCCTCACCCATGTCGTCTGCCGCCGGCGGCACTGGCGATTGCTTCTTGGCCTTCGCGTTGGCACGCTTCCCGGTCTTGTCACCGGCGAGACCGAAACAAGCCAGAGAACCGAGCATCTTCACCGTGTCTTTATCTCAGTTGGCGCAGCGCAATCCTTCTCGGCAGTGCAGGGGGTGACGCTGGTTCAATTTGTGTGGTATATGGCACGGCAAATGGAGGCCGTAGTGAATATATAGTGGCCGGGGAGCGGAATAGCTTCGCCGTTGTGACTTGTGTCCGAGTAGGAGATGGGCTTGGCAGTGGCCCCGTCTCCTACTCCGATTCGGAGATTCGGAATCCAAAAGCAGTAGCGTTGGCCACTGGGCCTTGCTAGCCTGACCCTCGAGCCGCCCAGCAGACTGAACTCAACACGCGGGCCTATAGATGGCCGAAGAAAATAGGAAAACTGAAGGAAAAATTAGGAAAAATATATGGAGAAAATGAGGAAATATAAAGGGGAAATATATGGGGGAAAGATAGAGAACTTATGAAAAAAAATAGGTGGTCCGGCCTGGCGTGCTCGTTCTTGGGCCGTGCCGTGCCGGCACACAGTCTCAGGCATCTGCCAAGCATGGCACGGACCACAGGCCGGCCTGCCGGGCTGTTCCTGGGCCGGAAAGCCTCCTTCCGGCCCATCTGGCCATCCTAGGCACCAATCGGCGCGATCGCTTCATCGCTCGGCCCGGCCCGTGAACCGCACGTCCGCACCACGAGACAACGGCAGTGAGACCAGTTTACTCTTCGGACGGGGTCACGCAGGCGAGCAAGGGACCGAGAGCGAGGAAAATGGCGTGCCACGCCGCCGCTCTCCTGCAGCAGCATCCGCCGCCGCCGTCCCCGCGCTCGCTGCAGCACTCCGCCGCGTGCGCCTCCTCGCGCCGCGCCTCTTCGTGGGGCGCCGCACGGCTGTCCGATCTCACCTGGGTCCTCGGGAGCCTCGCCCGCGCCGCGAGGGTCTCCTCCCCGCGCTGCATCCTACTACTCCGCCGCCGGGGAGTCGCCCGCGGAGGCGTACGGAGGGTCCTGGAGAGCCCGGCGCCCACCAGGCGCCCGGCGTGCTACGACGCGGCTCAGCGCCGTCTCGTTCGGGCGCCTGGGTTCAAGTCTGCTTCACAAGCGGTACGGGGCTCGCTGTTTTGCTCTGGGGTGGGGTTTCCTTCATTCCGCCGTATACTTCCAGTTCATGGGCATACGAAAGGAGCTTGTTGTGTTGACTGTGTTCTGTGCGTATTGTGATCCCTTCACTGATATAACATGTGCCTGCGTTAGGCACACTCAAAATCCTTACTGTTGTTTGCTTCACGCTAGCTAGTAATGCCTCCGAATGTCCATAAGGATGAAACTCTGACTGATGTGAAGATTTACTCTTGTTTCTGAAATTATATTGGATAGTGTGCCTCTGCTTGAGGACTTGATCAAAGATTCAAAGTGGCATTACACTTGTCAAGCTACTGAAATTCTGCATTTTGGTTATATATTCAGAACCTAAAAATGCAACCGCCGGATATTTTGCTTCTGGAGCTTTCACACGATTATACAAAAAAGAGGTTTAGTAGTGTTCAAACTTCAACTGTATTCTTTTTTTTTTTCAGGTTTCTCAATATCTGCTGCGCGACTTGGATTGCCAGATGTGGGTCTCATCTCCTATGGGGAAATGATAGATCAAGGGCGTCTGATCACCGAAGCAGCATCAATCCCAGTGATTGGTGATGCTGATAATGGTTATGGAAACTGTATGAATGTCAAGAGAACGGTAAAAGGATTTATTAAAGCTGGTTTTGCTGGAATTATTCTTGAAGATCAGGTAGGCTTTTCAAAGGATATTGATTTGTTCATGGAATGTCCTCCCATACACTGTATCTGTTCTAGTTGTCTTGCAATTCTAGAAATTAGGGAAGTCTGTTATATTCATGGTGCAATATGGTGCTTCCAGTTAAACTGTAGGGTAGTTTCTTCATATACATGCTTGTTTGTGGCACTTCTGTGGCTTAAAGTGATGCAACACTAATATAAGGACTTCTCAAATGACTAGCGATTTTTTTTTTGGTGATAGATCTTTTCCCTTTTGTTTAGTTCTGTTATAGTGACATGATGTGTAGTATTTTGAAGGTGTCACCGAAAGCATGCGGACATACACAAGGAAGGAAAGTTGTATCAAGGGAGGAAGCAATTATGCACATAAAAGCTGCTGTAGATGCCAGGAAGGAGAGTGGCTCTGACATTGTTATTGTGGCAAGGACAGATTCTCGTCAAGCTCTGTCTCTTGATGAAGCATTATGGAGAGTGCGTGCTTTTGCTGATGCTGGAGCAGATGTTCTATTTATTGATGCCCTTGCTTCAAGAGAAGAGATGCAGGCATTTTGTGCAGTATCACCTGGAGTTCCAAAAATGGTTAGATATATTACATGCATTATTGCTTATCCAAGTTGTTTGTGATGGCCATGAAACAATTGTCCCACCATACTCTATGCAATCTTCTGCAGGCTAACATGTTAGAAGGTGGTGGTAAAACTCCTATATTGAGCCCTGCTGAACTTGAAGAAACTGGCTATAAACTCATAGCCTACCCATTATCTCTGATTGGGGTATCGATGCGTGCAATGGAGGTTAGTTGATTTGTGTACGTTAAATGCATGTTTTTTTCCTTCTCACATATTTTATTAGCTGTAAACCTGAAAACTGGCTCAGATTGCTTACCATTTGTCCTGTGAGTAGTTATGAATTCTTAAATACTAGTGTAACATGCTGGACGCTCCATAATCAGTCTGGCGACTCCAATTCATGATGTTACTGTGAGTTTAGGGTACTGTTGCAACTTAAATTCTTCTAGCCAGACCTTCCATAACACCCTGCATCAGCGTACTTGCTAAGGACATAGCTTTCAATTAAGCTGTCTCCACTGATATCATTGCACCTCGTCTCTTTCTTGTACCATGTTCATGTAAGATCTTGCTTTAGCCTCTCTGTCTTTCGTGATTTTGCCTACACAAACTTGCTATCTTTACACTACCATGTACCTTGTTACCTGTGAGGATTCGGCTGGCACAATGTTTTTCACTTCTTCTATGTTACTTGGATTTTATGAAGTAGCTTTAGGAAAAAGAAAAAAGAAACGCATATGTGCATGTAGATGGATAGTCATGTGACCCTGTGTGTATGTAAACTCATGTAGCTGTTTCCTTTTTCTCTTATGGAAAGTTGCTGCTCAATTTGGTTCCACATATAATGCTAAATACTCATGAACTATAACTGTAAAAAAAAAAACCCTGATATGCAGGATGCTCTTATTGCTATAAAAGGTGGTCGCATACCTCCTCCTGGCAGTCTACCGTCATTTGAGGAGATCAAAGATACCCTGGGGTTTAACAGCTACTATGAAGAAGAGAAACGATACGTTGTGACACCAGCCCAGTCATCATCATACAGGAGCAGTGAGGATTGGTACTCTTATTCTATGCAGGATCTATGTTGAATATTTTTTCCTTAACCTGCAGCTCCTCAATTATATAGGTTGTTATGATAATACAAGTGAAACAAGAAGTCCAGGAGATGCCAAATCAAGAACTGAAACACCGCAAGAACCTGTCATTGACATATTGCCTCAGCTATATGATCCTGGTTCCACCGGAGGCAGAGGCCCTTCAACAGGGATGTGGTCCCGGACACTTCGGTTAAGGATTACAGGAAGAGACGGAGTTCAGAAAATCGATGCTAGAATACCTGTAAGAACCCCATCCATATCTACTTGATAGTTGCATTGAAACTCTGACTTAACATCGAACAACCTATATCATTTTGGTGTTGATTATATGCATTCTCTGTTATTAAAATAGTCTCTTGGTCATTATATTTCAGCATATTTGCTATAATATAGTATTTTCCACAGTGATTAAAAGGTTGTTTGTTTTATCCCCCTTACCTGCAACAGGCTGGATTCTTAGAAGGCATGACAAAAATTATTCCAGGTTTGTACTTCTTTTCTTAAGAGCAGCGTGCATATTTTATATAAATCCATATTTGTTTGTAAAAAGAACGGTAAAAATACACCTGCATATTCTTCATGTGCATACCCTCTGGGCTTTGCAGGCTTGGCTGGAGCTAATATCATGGAAAGGCTTCGAAATGCACCTATTGATGCAGAAAACCCCCAGAACGGTCAGATACTGCTTGATTTTGAGGATGCTATGGGAGATAGGATCCAGGTGTTCATTGAGTGAGCATGCCTGTTTTGCGTTTGCTGGCGCGCTGCAAAATCCAAATGCATGGACGTTCAAAGTAGCACCAGGCTTCTTATGACCTGAAGTCATGAACTTATAGTTTCCTAGGCACTCGACATCCAAATAATCAAATCTAGATGTATGCGTTGCTGCACGCTGCAATACCATGCAGAGTATTTGCCCGGGATTAATCTGGTAGCCTTTGCTTGCCCCTAAAATCCTGAAGTTAAATTTCGAATAAAAAAACATTCTTGAGAATTTTAAAATGATTCGCATGCTGTCTGCTGATATTTACATTTTTGAAGCAGTAAGCAACTCATGCATTATGATGTACTCCTACCCAGGTGTTAATCTCGGGCACATTTTATTCTCTACACTCCCGTATGCTACAGTACACAATATGACAATACTGGTACAAGGATTACGAAAACTATGCAGTGTCCAATGATGCACCTTTGGTTACCCAAGTTGAGTCCCATGCCCTCTACGCTAGCTTCTGCTGCCATGCTGTATCGAAGAGACCCAACAATGCATCCTCCCGGCTCTCCGTGCCGGCCATGGCAACGGCGGCCTCTTCTTCCCTCTGCCTGCTTTCTCCCTCCTGGGCCTCAGCCTTCGCTATCTCCGTGCTTCCATGCGTGGCTTCCGTGATCTGTGCATTGGGTGTCGGTGTCTCCACCCGCTGCACATCCTCCGCGGCGCATTCTTGGCCGTCTGATGCGTCGCCGCGTTTCGCCGGAGTCGCCTCTCCTTTGCTGTCACACTTAGTGTTAATGAGAGCCTTCTCGCCGTGCACGGTGTCGCCGCCGTCCGCCGTGACGTCCTCCAAGCTCTTGCGTTTCCTAGCCACGTCGTCGGAATTCTTCTGTGTTTCCTTCATTGCTCGGTGCAGCGACGCGCCTTCCTCGTCGCAGCGGATGTCCCTAAAGACGTCGCCACAGCCGCCGCAGCAGTCGTCCTCCTCTTCATCAGCTCGGTAGCGGTGGCGCCGCTTGGGGAGAACGAACAGTCCCGCGGCGCCGCTCTTGACATCGGCGACGAGGGCCTCGAGGCCGTCGATCGCGCCGTCGAGCCTGACGGGCAGGGACTCGACGAGGAGGACGAGGTCGTCGGCCTTGCCGAGGACGCGCTCGGTGGCCGGGAAGAGCACCGTGGCGACGTCCTGGACGACGAGGAGCTGCCTGTCGACGAAGGTGAGCGCCGAGAAGCACCTCCGCCGCAGCGGGCTCAGCACCGGAGCCGCCGCGCGGGAGACGCCCCTGGCCACGCACCCCACCGGGCACGGCATCGTCTCGACGCGCTGGTACGCCTTGCGCGCCATGGCCAGGATGGATTCGCCGCAGCTGAGCAGCAGGCGCGCCCTCGGCTTCTGCATCGGAGGTATTCTTTTGGTATTGTCTTCTAAATTATCCTGCACATTAGCACGGTATTAGCCAATCCTTTTCATGTCACCAATGTCATCAAGACTTGAACCTTTGCACACATGCAATCTCTTCTTCCTAGCTAACAGGAGGAGCAACAAGCACGAGAATTTCACATGATACAGTTTAATTCCGTTCCCGCGCCAATCATGAAAAATTCTGGGGAACTTCACGTGACAGGCTGACAGCTTTGCTTGCTTGATAACGGGAGCAATTAAACGGACGAGGGAAACCAACACAGGGCAATTCACAGCACGGGTATTTGTCTTACCATGACGGTATGCATCTCCAACGCCGGCGACACGGCCTGATTTTCCATCTCACAGACGGCGACCTGAAACTAACTAGCAGAAATCAAGCTTTGGAGCAGAGCAGGGCCTGTTCCATTCGGAGGGAGCGCGCGAGGATCAGATGAGGCGGTGCTAATCAGAAATTACGGAGGTTGCGGAGGAGAGACCGCGGCGACTTCGCCGTGGGCAGCCCATGGCGGGTTGTTGCAGGGGGGAATTAGCGGTGGCTAGGCTTCATTTGTGGTTGCCGTGGCTATATCCGCAAGGCGCCAAGGCCGCGTGCTGCACACCAGCTCGGGCTGTGACGAGGGCCGCGCCGTGTGGCGGGAGGCACGCGCGCGGCGGTGACAGACCCGTGGGATATTCATCCTCGCGACCGAGCCACCGAGGTAGCCGAGGCCTACCGCCTACGCCGCCGGGCTGAAAACTACCAAGAAGCTTGGTCTCTGAAAAGTCTTGAACTGCTCACGACCGATCTGAGGCAAGAACATATCAAACTAGATTTACACACTTAAAGGATACCGTGATGATAAAATTTGCATCAGGAGGTAAGCAACTAGGAAGTTCCTGTGGTTTTCTGTGCATACCAACTAATAAATATTACTAAAATTATAAAAAAAATTATACATATATTTTCAATAATATTACATCTATGTATACACTCATCTTTATATAATGTTATATATAGAGAAAAATATATAAAATTCTAACAGTTTTAAAGATTTTTTGTTTTTTTATGGCTATGGCTAGAATAGAATGAATTCTAAGATAGGACATTATATATAAGGTGTAGTACTATTAAAAATATATGTATAATTATTTTAGATTTTTTTAATATTTATTAGTTAGTGTACAAATAGAAAGCTCGTATGCATAAGATACGTTCCCAAGCAACTAAGCAAGCAGATGATACCGTTCCCAAGCAACTAAGCAAGCAGGCCCTTGCCAGTCACCACGTGACAACAGGTGAAACGAGCAAAAGAGATACCATGCACAGAAGGAAATTACCAGCTTCCAGTTCATTTCTCACTCATCAGTCACCAATCATTAACAGCAAAAATTGTGATCAGGCATAAGAGCTATGTAGGTCTGAATAGTACTCAAACAGGCATACGCAAGTACCTGGCCTCAATGGCAAGGATACCAGGCAGAAAGTATTAACGCCTAACATCCAACCCAGGGAACTCGATTCACTCAAGTCAAACCATGCGAGGTAAAAAAGGTGCCATGTTGCCGATAACCTCATGCAAGACCACACATAACTGCAAACTAAAGATAGCTACGACTGTAAATTAGGAGATAATGGCGTCGCTCAGTGATAGCGCAGCAAGTTGACTGTTCGGGGTGTTCACATTCTGCTGCTGGGCCACATTGCGGAGAACATCCATCGCCTCAGCAACCTTCGACTTCAGAGCCTCTGGAGACTCAAGCAGATGTAAGACCTCTGTCTGATCCATCTCCAAAAGCATTCCGGTGACCTTGGCCGCATGGTTGTGTTCCAGACGCTCAACCAGCGGATAGAGGCTTTCACCAAGTATCTAGACAGAAAACAAATGGAAATATCAGAAAACCTGAGGTTGCTGCAGTACAAAATATAGCAAACAGAACCAGCAATGCATTTCTATGAACAGAATAGGGGCATCTCCATGCATATTGTACATGTCTAACTAAGCCAAAACAACCACATCCAGGATTTCAAATGGCAGTTGGGAGTTGGGACTTAAATTCCCAGACCCAGGCTGTGAAAGGTAGCCTGTGGGTTGGTAGTTGGTATACAATTCACAGTTGGATCAAGTTCAATTTTTCTACCAGCTCTCTTTGAATTTTTATGGAGTTCTCAAGTTCAAACAAGATATATTGGTAAATAGGATGCAAAGTAGAAAAAAATGGCATTAGGCAACCCAGAGAAAACTGGTTGTCAGTTGTCAGGATTAGTAACACTAAAAACTGGCCAGAGACTAGCAGAAAGACATAACATTTACATTGGTATAGATTATGATAATAAATTAAACACAAAACATTAAGAGGATTATAATTTGGACATACTGTTCTTTGCTGTTCTGGATTAGCATTTGCAAGGGCAGAAGTCAGTGTTCCAATTGGAGCAGGTGACAAACCAGCATCTCGTACTGGAAAGCCTCCCATATCGTATGATTGAATCATACCACCAGCAACCCCCGGCATAGGCGGAACATCAGGCATGTTACGCGCAGGTGGGTAACGGTATACACGTCCTCTTGGAAGCATCTGTTAAAGAACCATGGCAAGATATGTGATGTCACTGCTCATTCAATAGTCCACAGGACAACCCATCCACTGATCCAAAATTTCAGAGGAAAGGGTAAATGGTAGAACATGAACTCATGAAAGGTGGATTTGGGGTTTCCTAAGTAATACAAAAAGAAAAGATTGCTTTCTGAATAAACTTCTCCACTGACAGAACTTCACTGTAGAGCACAAAAAACTAAGCATGATAGTAGAAAGTACAATGTTATAAGGATGCATATTAGCAAACCTGTTGCTGAAATGGCTGAGCAGATTGCTGTCCCTGGGCCGACCCAGCACCAGAACGCCGCATACCTGGACGTGGACCTTGTTGACCTTGTTGGACAACCGGAACGAAGTAATTTGGCATATGGGCACCCCCAGGCCTCATGCCTGGAACAAGCTGTTGCTGGAAACCAAATCCAGGCTAAATGAAAGAAAATTGGTCAGAAACTCATCTACTAAATTTTCCAGGAAATACAACACATTAGACGGAAAGTTAACATGTCCCATTTGAATCATATCTATAACATAATGATCCAACAGTAGAATTTCAAAGTACATGCCAAATGAACAAGATATGCAAAATAAGCGCTTGAAGCATAGAGAGTTAGAGAGATACAACACCTAGTGAGAACGGTGTCGACGAATGACTGACCTATTTGCGTCCTAAAAACTTGCATTGCATTTATTAACATACTAAACTCCTGATATATTCCCAGCACCAATGAAAGCAACATGCATGCCATTGAAAATCAATTGCATAAATGTACTGTAGGATATTGATCAATGATATCACTTCACTCATATGAAGTTGATGCACCAATTGCAATGACCAACCAACGATTCAATCATTAAATATATAATGCAGATTTACAAGAACTTGACTGCACATGGCAGTGCTTGTCTGTTTTATTTACAAATGAAAACACATAGAAAACAATGAATGCATCGATATCATAGAACAGTACCTGCGGGGGCATCATAGCAGGTGGAGCTTGTCCATAGAATAGTTGCTGCCCAAGAGGTGTCATAGGAGGGTACATGGGAAGACGCGGAGCCATGGAAGGTGTCATCGGTACAGTGCGCATCTGAGAAAATTGTGCCTAAATAACATGGAATTTGCTACTGTCAGCATTTCCTTTTCATTATGAATGATCAGAAACAACTCAACAAGAACAATGTGTTACTCCCTCTGTTTTCAATATTCAACGCCATTGACTTTTGGAATTACGTTTGACCATTTGTCTTATTCAGAAAATTTACGTGATTATTAATTATTTTGTTGTGATTTGTTTTACCATTAAAGATACTTTAAGCATGACTTGAAGTGGTCAAACATAATTCCGAAAGTCTACGGCGTCAAATATTAAAAAATGGGGGAGTATTACAAAACATTTATTAAGAAACTTTGTCAAAACACAATACCAGTAAGAAATAAGGTATAGCTTAAATGTTTGTTGCAGACTGCAGGCAATTGAAGTTGCATTTCTGAGGATTGAACTACAAAACTAAGGAGCATGCATTGTGAGGCATCCGTGCATATATCTCTTAACCATTATACAAAATGATGAGTTCTAAACTGATGCTTAAAAACGAAGTCTTAAGTTATTCACCAAACTCAATAATCATAATCCAAATACCCGATTGCCTAAATATCAATAAACATCAACAAACTATTTTCATACCCACAATGTTAATGCTGGTACAGAACAGAACAGTAATTCATGTGGCATCTCTTCTTTTCATATCCATAAATAGTACAAGCAATAACAATTTGCGTATGCATGTCGTCATGAATTGAATTATTCAATTACAAACTCAGTTGGTTCAAGGACTATACCTGCAACATTGCCTTCCTGTCTTCTTTACGCTGTGCAAATGCAACATACAATGGCTTTCCAGATATCATTTTGCCATTCATTTCAGTTAACTATATAAAAGGATAATATGTAAGTCACATGTGATATACAATAGCTAATCCAATATTCAGGAAGTAAACTTACAGCTTGAGATGCTTCCTCATGAGTTGAAAATGCAACAAATCCAGACCCTTTGCTAACACCATTTGCATCGCGCATTATCTATTAAATAGATCCAGTCAGTTATAATCATGCATCACTAAGAAACAAAATTAAAGGAAAAATAGTTTGGTAACATGAAATCACCTTGCATGAAGTAATTTTACCAAAGTTGGAGAACAGTTCACGCAGCTGGTCATCCGCAATGCTATCATCCAAATTCTTCAAGTATAAGTTTAATCCTTGATATTTGTCAGCAGCATCTTTCATGCTTCGCTCAAATCTTCTCTTCAATTCCATCTCTCTTTCTGACTTCTTTTGAGCTCTTCCAACATACCACTCTTTGTCATTAATTTTCTTTCCATTGAGTTCCTTAACAGCACGAACAGCATCATCCGGGCTCTCAAAATTGATGAAACCAAAGCACCTTGATTTACCATCCATGCCAACCATGACAACGGCACTTGTGATGTTCCCATAGGCACCAAAAATTTTGTCTAGATCCTCCTTTGTGGTAGACTCAGATAAATTTTTCACAAAAACATTGTTAAACTTTGTCTTGTCAACAGAATTCTCTCTCTCTTGCTTGCGGAGAAAAGGTCCAACATAAACAGGCTTATCATTGATCAGCATCCCATTTAGACTTTTTATTGCAGATTGGGCAGCCTCTCCCTTCTCATACTGAACAAAACCAAAGCCTTTGGATTGGCCCATTTCATCAGTGGCAATCTTACATGAGAGAATGTTACCAAATGCAGAAAAGGTATCATGGAGAGTTTTGTTGTCTATTGCTTTGTCAAGGTTCTGAAAAAAGGCAGTTGAATTGTTTGCATTAGAGATAAACAATAAAAGATGATTATTCTAGCATGACAATGCACACTAACAAATGACCTAGTACCTTGATGAAAATGTTAGCAGATCCACTTCTGCGACTGCTTGGGTCACGGTTTGAATACATTACCCGAATGGGTTTGCTGTTCAGAGGAGCAAAGTTCAGCAACTCCAGTGCTCTTGCAGCTGTCAAATGGAACAGTGTATCAGTTCAGAAGCCCAACTTACATCAAAATTAATGGAATTAGGCCAGTAGCAAAACTACAAAAGACAATGATAACGAGATTCATGGTGGACGACATATTTGAAGAGACAGATCAATAGCTCTACCAAAAAGCATCCCCAATTTATCCATTACCTGCCATATGCAACATTCACATGCAGGCTTGCATAGCACCTAGTGCAACCATCCAAAATGGATATTCCAACTGCCCAAATCTAACTCTCTATTTAGGGCAGTTCGACACTTCTATGGTAACCATGCAACAGCTAATCCAAACAATAATTCAATAACAGCTCGTAGCCATCTATATAGGACATCAATACAGATATATGACATAAATTCCCATAAATTGGCATGCCATAAATTCTCTCAGTATACGGCACAATCATGTTCCTATTCCCCCCAAAAAGAAGCGCAAATCAGACCAGAAATTCAATGTAGGATATTCTGTATTATCTACAGACAGGTTCAATGCATGCACTAGTACGTCATAGTGTTCAAAGCTAGCCACAGAGAGCACGGGGCGTCCAAGGTTGGCCAGGCGTCATACTGGCGGGACTTATTTACCAACAACAGTGGTAGGGGTACTTACGGTTGAGGTAGATACAGCCAAGTGATGATCACTTCGACCATCTACTCAATCTAGTTACTAGTTAGTGCAGGGAGCAGGGCTTATCTCAAAAGATCATTATCAATCTACAAGGAAGATTTCCTCCTTGATCACGGAGAGGAAAAAGTGGTTCGTTGATCCCAACCTCCTCTCTGATCCATACATGTTATAGTGGATCTTTTAAGCTAAAAGGTGGCAATCCAATGTGTTGTACTACTTTACTTCTGGTGTTCGAAAGGATAATCACGCTGCAATCGTGTTGATGAACTTGAAGAGCCACAAGTAGGGCAGGATCAATTCGGGCAACAGCATGAACCACACCATTGCTAGCCCACTTTCATTAAGGACGGACAAACTACAGAGTTCAGCCACCACATCAATGATTGACTAGGTTATTAAGCTACCGTTACGGGGAATCAATAAAATTTCCTTTCTAGGAGTAGAAAGTGCGCACTTGGCGCCCGCAGTATTCAGACACATTAAATGCAAACGGCAATGCACCACAGTAAAGGGCTCATGTGAGTCAACCAAGTAGACATCGACCGATTGCTTCACTATAAATCCAGATATCACACACAAAATTGAACAACCACTCATGTTACCAATTAACAGATACGACCAGATCGAACTAAACCAAACAATTTTCCCTGCCACATGGTTCCACAATTCAACAACATAGAACTCCCAATCAATCCGTGCAGCCGAAATGTGAAAATAGGGACCAATCCGTGCAGTCCGCGCAGCAGAAATGGATTAGGGGTGATGAGGGAGGAGATCGCAATACCATCCACGGGGCTGTTGAAGTTGACGTAGGCGTAGCCGAGAGAGCGCCGCGAGTTGACGTCCCTGCAGACTCGCACCGACATCACCTGGCCCGCCTGGCTGAAGAGCTCGTACAGCTGCGATTCCGTGACCGACGCCTCCAGGTCGCCCACGTACAGCGACGTCGTGAGCGGCGGCTGCGCCCCGCCGACCCCTCCCGCCGCTGCGACAGCCCCAGGAGAGCCCCCATTCACCACCGCCGCCATTTGCGCCGCCATCGCCCACCGATCCCTCGACCTCACTCTTTTTTTTTCAATTTTTTTCGCAAAAAATCGGCTCTAAACCCTAGCTGATGGATTGATATATAGCTCCCCACGAGCAGATCTCGCGGAGCTTTGGGATTTTTTTTCTCTTTTTTTGGTGTGATACTAAATTTTTTTGGAGTAGTTTTTGGTTGCGGGATACAAGAGGCCGTAGAGGCGGAGAGCACGCGGCGTAGGCTACTCTCTCAACGGTGGGCGAGGCCGACGGGGGAAGGCGTTGCTTTTATCAACCCCCGGGAGGGAGAGGACGGAGATGCCAGCTACGCTAGGGTTTACGCGCCCCCGCGTGAACCCGGTGTTTGGTGCGCCAGCGGGAGGTGGCCGCCTGGTCTAGCCGGTGTACCAAGACCGGGTCCATGCATCCTACCGCTCGGCGCGCTCGCCCGTGGTTTTTCTCGCGTGAGCCTTCCTGCCTCGGTGGATGGGTTGGGTTGGACCGTTCGACTCGGTCGTAGGGAGTACTAGTTCGCGGGCTCTGCCTCGGCAGCTGTGCTGCGTTAATGGTCTCAATTCTTGACTCGTGTGGGTTTGCGTTGCGTCTTGACTGCTTCATTGGGACTGGGCCAACCTCATACGCTGGGGCAACAGGGCCGGGCCTTTGGGAAAATTCCACATATTTTAACGTGTTTTTTTCGATATGATTTTACTATCTTATTCTCACGGTTTTTTTCAATTATTATACCAATTCTTCTCAAGCAGGCAGTTTTGCCGGCTGATAATTGGACCACGTCGCACCGTTAAAATTTGAGATAAATCTAAGAATCACATATGGTAAAAAAAAGAAAAAGAAAAACTCGCTTGCGTTGGGCCAGAAACGGAGAGAAAAAGTTGAGAAAGGCGCAATCGAGAACCTTCTCAAATGTGAACTAAAATGGAGAAATCCAGAGCCTTCGAAAATCTGAACAACTCTCTTATTCTCCTTCGGTCATTCCAATAAGGAAAATGGTAACAAAAATTCACAGGGGAACTTAAAAAGGAGAGAGATAGAGAAACTGGTGAAAAAACTGGTGAAAAAAAAAATCATAAATGGGGAAAAAATAGAGAAGATAAATAGAAATCGCTACATCTAGCCTCTCGGCGGGCAGATCTGAGGTCCGCCAAAAAAAACAGCGAAGAACACTGCAGCAGCGACCCTCCTTGCACTTCTCTACGGAGAGCGCGATCCTAATCCTCCGAGAGCTAAAGCCCGCGAACACAGCGGGAGCACGCGGAGGACATCGAGGAGCAACGCTGGTCCGTGAACGCAGGCGCGTCAGCCGGCGAGCGCATGCACATGTTGCGTCGATCACCCGTCGGCTGCCGCCCACAGCAGCATGGCGTAATGGAGTATGGGAGTTGGGAGATGGTAGCAACTATGTGCGTGTGGGAGAGAAGCAGAAGAGAATCTCATAGAAACAAAAGAAACCCAAACTTGTGATAGAAAAATGGAGCATGTATACCCAGTACCAGCTGTTGGTAGTGGCAGCAGATCATAGTGGTCTGATGAAGTATCTACTAAACATATCTTCGTGTATTTGCCATCTTAAAGATTCATTAGTTTGGTCACTAACAGAAGAATAAATAGATGAGGAGAAGTAACATTAGAAGAACCAGAAAAATATTACTACCTCCTTTTTCAATATATAACGCAGTTAACTTTTTCCTGAAAGTTTGATCAACAAAATTAATTACTTAGTTAAGAGAGTATTAGGTCGGGCCGGGGCTCCACGCTCTTTCTTTCTGTGTGGGACAATGCCAGGGAATGTGTCGAGACGGCGAACAACAACAAGACAACTAATTACATTTGCTTTTCCCCTATGAGATGCGCCGGTGTATTGGACGGATGGATAATAGAACTGAGCTGGCCAAAAAAAAAAGCGCTTGGACGCTCTACATACGATACATTTCCTATCAAGAGCACTTTACACGTGCTTGGTATGTTTGTCTATTTGCATAAACATTTTTAAAAGACAAATACTCTACAAATTATAAAAGTCAGCTACCTCATATATTTAAAAATAGAGGTGGTATGATTTTTTTTTCAAAATACAACATATTTCACTTATATAACATATTTCAAAATATTATGATTTTTTAATATACTTGTTACATGGAAAGCTAAAATTACATTAAGAGGTTCTTTGAAAAAGTAATGCTCTTGTAGCAAATTTATAAAAATTTAACTTGTTTCTATAAAGTATATGCACATACAATAGACTAATGGACACATAAGATAAACACATGATGGGCCATATGGCGGGCATGTCAAAAGCCACGCTGATTTTCTAGTAAACTTGAAACATGGATGAAAAATCACAAATAACGATCTCATCAACTGAATAATATTGAAGAATTCAACTTGCTCTTCTGAGGCCGCGTGATCCAATTTTCAGACATATTTCGTTGTTGTAACGGATGAGCAATATACTCCTACCAGGCTCACACCCAACAATTACAAAACACGTTCAGGAGAGACCATGCATTCATGCGATTGTTCTGCCTCGGTTACTGTTGTTCTTACCTAATGTCACCTGTGCAAGAACTAAAACCCTGCTTGCACGATGAAACAGGGAGGACGTCTTTCTGCGCTGGCAAGAACTGAAGATTAAGCTCACAGTATCTGCAAGCTTTTCATCTCCAGTTTTTCTCATCAAGCTCTAGCTGTGATGATAGAATGCCTTGTTCGATACCTTTCTCATCAGAGTCAGGATAAGCTCGGCGCTCTTTGCATTCCTTTAAAGGATCCTAACGGTGGTAGCAAATGGTTTGATCTTTTTCTAATCCAAAACCACCAAAACAAGGCTTTTGTATAAGAAAAAATAAAACTTATGTCATTGCTAACACGGTAGTTACTAAAAAGGAACTCTCGGCCAACTGTCAGTCTTTTACGTATATTTTTTAGCATGACTTTGTTTGACGTATATGTATAACATGATAATAAATATAACCTAAAGTAACCATGAAAATAATTTTATTTTAATTTTTGAGGCTATAAAATATATGGTGGAGTTCTTTTTTTTTTAATTCTTATTGTAAGGCACGAATATATCCAGTAACTACTTAAAGCTACGACCATTCCAAGTGCAACATGAGAATTCATGCCTTCTTTTACGAAGAGGAAAAATCCCAGGGTTAGCACAAGGATTGTCTTCATGTGTCCCGGAACTTGAAATAAGACGGATGTGAACCTTCTAACGCATATGAACCAACTTATTGGCTTATTGTGTTGGCTTATAAACCGCACATAAAATGAGAAATATCATTAATACGTAATTAATTAAGTATTAACTATTAAAAATTTAAAAAATAGATCTATTTAATTTTTTAAGATACTTTTATATAAAAACACACCGTTTTACGTTTTGAGAAACGTGCTAACGAAAATCGAAGGAGAAGCAATAAGTAAAAAGGCAGAAGCAAACACCCTAGATGCGTTCCAACCTCAACGACGCATGACAGTGCTATGAAGAACTGAAAAAAGACGGATGACAAGTCAGAAACCGCTTTATCCCAACTATGTAAAACAGTAAAATATATATGCTACGTATAGTACAACTGTTACTACACAGATCAGGTTTCTTGTTTTTACAACATTGATTATTTACATAGTTAAGACCTACCCCTCAACTATTATCTTTGTCTAAAAATCACGCCTCGACTTCTATACCGAGTGTAAGACCCTTCTCAACTATCGATACCATGCCCTGAAGCTGATTTAACCCCGTTTTCGCACACGTAGAATGCCACGTCGGAAGCCAGTCGTACCACTGATCCACGTCACTGTTTTCCTTGTGATGAAGGCGCAGGCGTGGCAGCGCAAGGCCACAAGCACGACATCGTTGGACACGGAAAATTTGGCGCTGGCTCTGCCGGTCAACAAGGCCGCTCTGGAAGCCGCCGATCGGCGTCATCGAGGTCACCATCCTCAGCGCTGCCTCAACCTCCTCCCATGCTTCCCCAAGCCCCAACCTTCTCTATCCTTGCACAAAAGTAGATAGTAGATAGATAGATAGATAGAGAGAGAGAGAAAGAGAGAGAGAGAGAGAGAGCAGTACAGGAGAGCACAAGTGGGTGGAGATGATGGGCTCGGGCAGGTTAGCAGCAGTAAGTTCGTCGTCGGCGTCGTTCTTGGCATCTAGCAGCACTGCAGCAGCATCTGACCAAGACTTCCACCGATCTGGCCTGTCCGGACCAACCCGCGGTCACCGTCGGCATGCGCGGTCTTTGTGGAGCTCCAGAAGGACATGCGCGGTGGAGACGGAGCTTGGTGCACGCCGGAGGCGGAGGCGGTGGTGGCTGGGGAGCTTGCGGCGGCTTTGGGAAGGGGGAGGTGAGACGAGGAAGAGGAGAAAGGAGGAAGAAATAGCACGGCCCACGGATTTTTACTCTTTTGTGCTGACTAGAATGCCATGTAGGCACTTAAGAAAAAACCGCCCCGTTTTGACACGGTAAATTAAACAGTTTTAAGAGTTAAAGGAGCTCATAGATACGGTTTAGGATGTTATGGGTGATTTTTAGACAAACGCTGTAGTTAAGGAGGTAATATAGATTTGTCCTTTAAAAAATCTAACAGTGTTTGACAATTTGTAACATTAAAACAAGCAAATAATTGGAAAGATATGCATAAGTATCTCATCAATGGCCTTATGCTTAGGGAACGATAGCTCAATCTGCACTACTGCATGCTACTAATTGGATGAAACTTACAGACTATGCCTATAAAAAACCAAGTTTACTAGGTCAAAAGACATGCTCTTTTGTCATTAAAGTTCATTTTTTTTTCCAATGCATCTATATTCTGATCAAATAAGTCCACAACTCACTCATATCTATATTGGTAGGTGGTATTTATAGCACCTATAAGACCAGGGGTGGATCCAACACCTGGGCTTATGAGGCGGCTGCGCAATGGAATTTTAATCATTTTTATAAATTTTAAATAAATTTTTATAGCAAATACTTTATAAAATAAGATATGCCTAGGCCAAGGTTTTCTCTACCGCCGGAAGCGGGGTTATCACACCTTGACAGTAAGCGCGGTTACCATGGCAAATCGTGAGAAACTATATAAAATTTATCAAAAATTTATATTTTTTAAAATTTATTTGAATTTAGTAAGAATACTGCGGTATTATCGTTATTATATCCCGACGGTATACCCCAACGGTATACCCCAACGGTAAGCGTGATTATCACGACAAGATAAACCTTAGCCCAAGCTCTAAAATATTTTTGAATCCGCCACTGTATATGACAATACCTGTCACAATCGATTTGGGGTGGAGTTATCGGTAACCCACGGCGAAATCACGGTTGTCAATTGCTTTAGTTAGAATTACATGTGTTCGAGAGAACCATCTGTTAGAGCTGCTCCGATTAGTATTTTTCTCTCTTTTTAAGACTGGAGTAGAAATGTTGGCCACGTAAAAGTACAGAGTCGGATGAAAGGCACAACGAATCAATTTCAAACTTGTCGATAGTCATCAAATTCTATTAGGATCTCGTCAAATTACCATGGAAGTTTTTTAAGAAATCCAAGAACAATTAAATCAGCCCTAGTCACTATTTCTAGCTCCATGCTTAGTAGTATCTATATATCCTATCTAGTCGTTATTAAAAGAAGCACATGCAAAAAACCATGTTACGAGTGATCCAAGCCATTTGATCATATTATAATAAAAATATCAACCGTTAAATACGTATTCATTAGCCGTCTCTTCCCCCTACTGTATCTTTAATTAGATATCAATTAGATACATGTCATCAGTAATCCTAAACTATTTGGTTATGTTAGTATAAAATTATCAACCATTAGATCAATAGGTTACTTATCTATATTCATTAGTAGTCTCTTCTCCTTTTCTTCACCTTTAATCTATGATAACTAGATAGATATGTCAATAACATATTCTTATAAGAAATATGAACTAAATGGGATTGGGTACACAATCTAATTGCAATATCAAGGTTAAATAAGCATGTAATGTTTAGATTTTATAATAGTATATATTCTTTTCTATAAAAATTTCTATAAAATAATGTTTTTAAAAAAGAAACCGTGAAATAATATTATCAATTTTATATATCCATTTTCACTTGCTAATTATAAACTTTAAATATTATAATAATATAAATCTAATAAATCTCGCAATAATGCGTGAGGTATTTTCTAGTTCTATAAAGAGCTGCTCCCATGATGTTTTGATAGAAAATCATGACATTATGCAAATCTTGTGGCATAGAGCAATTTTATTGCAAGATAAAGGGGAAGGCTCTTAGCTGCGGTGGCGCATCCATCCCCATCCATGCCTCTACGTACCACCCAACACGAGAGCCAGCCCGTACGTGCGTCGTCCCTGGTTCCTATCCGAAAGACCAAAACTTCAAACGGCAATTACGATTTCAGATAAGCCGCAGCATTCGTGCCCCACTGTCCCCTACCGCTACGTACCAACGCGCACGTCGACAGAGCATCTCGCGAAAGCGATCGATCGAGCGGGGCACGGAACGGAGAATATCGCGCGCGCCGCACGGCGAGCCCCCGGCAACAGCGGCGCGGCCTCCCCCACATTCGCCGGTCGCCGCGGGACCTGTCCGGTGGCAGCAACAGCCCAACCGTCTCGCTTACTACCTACTGCAGTGCTACGCTCTTCACTGCTTTGCTTCCTTTGATCGATCGGCCGGCGTCTGCTCCTCGATACAAGACCACCACCATGGACGTCGCCTCACGAAAGGCACCTCCGCTCTGTAGCTTTGATGGCTGCGCCCTTGCAAGGGCTGGGTGGCTAGAAGTAAAGGCGACCAACAGCCGGCCGGATTGCACACTCCTACCTCGTACCAACCATCCAAATGGACACAAGGATATGATAGAGTGCCATGGCTGGTTTAGCATTCGCGAGCTAACCGTGTAATTGCCGGGAGAGAAGCCACAGCCTTCGCTGCGCTGTGGTGTGGCACGGCGAGCAAGCAGGGACAGGGCAGGTCCTGGTTTGTCCTTGAACTGAGAAGGTGAGTGATTTGAGTGTCTAGTGTCGACTGTCAGCTGTTCTTGGTCTTCTTGAGTGGCACAAACTGCTCGGTTTCTTGTAATCAGTTGGATCTTGATTCATGAGGCTTTGTTTGATTCAGATAGAACAAGTGTTAAAACTGGTCTCGCAGAGAAGAAAGTTGTCTCGTGGCGTCACATGTTTGATCGTAGCGTTCTATTAGTAAGATTTTTGTCAAACAACACGCATGTGCCGGAAGAATTGCCTTGTTTGGAGTCCATTCTTGAGAATTTTACAGGATCATTTTCGATGCCAATCTGGAATTCACGTGACTGGCTGATGCTCTTTGATGTTCATCTTTGCACCTCAACACCTTCGGGCGATCGACGTACCGTCACTCTGTTAGCTTTATGCGGTCTTTCTGATGCTACGACTACTACTTCCTTAGTATGAAACACTCCTACTTTGCGCTTCAATTTTTTTTTAAAAAAAACTGATCATGTTCGGATAGACGAATGGTGCTCCAATTTTTTAGACCGAAGAATGGTGCTCCAATCGACCAATTTACCTTACAAAATTCCATTTTTTGGGTTATTTGATCTGATGACCTCATGTGCCAAGCTAAATTTGGTCATATCCAGAAACTTTTTTTCTCATGCCCTAGTACAATTGATACTCCTCATTTTGGTTGTCACCTTTTTTTTTCTTTTCTTTTTGGAGAGGAGGTTGTGTCCTTGCTAAGATCCAAAAAACGAGTCCTATCCAAAGCAAAAGTCAGGCCTGAATCCATCAGTCTCCAACACCATACACAAATCTTACAACAAGTTGATGGGCCGAGTGTCCCGAACTAGGCCCACCTTAACTTGTTAGGCCCAGGCCCATCCCATATGCTTCACCTCTATCGATCTTGGTCGTCTTCCCCGGAGCGGGGAAGGATCGAGCCCGAACGCCGCCGAGCGCGAACTTGCGAAGGCCACGGCGATGGGGTCCGAGGCGCCGCCTCCCGCGCAAGGCGATTATGCCGACGGCCGCCACCGCTTTGAGTTTCGCGGTGGCGGAGGCAGGAGGATGCGGTTCTCCTGGCCGAGGCGCGTACAGGCGCCTGGCCTGTTCGTGTCCCCCTCGCCGGGGTGGCCGGCCTGTGGTAGTAGATTGGCGGCCGGGACCTTCGGGCTGGGTCGACGGTGAGCCACGCGCCTAGGACGAGTCACGTCCATGTGAGCAACCAATTGGGTACTCATCTCGCATCTACTACAGTGTTTTCAGTAGACCACTTCTGCCGCTAGTACTAGGGATATGGACTTGGTCACTTGGTACTCTGTAATGTGGGTGGCATGGCATATTGGTATAGAGATATAATTTTTAGTAAGTTGTTAGCTGTAACTGTTAATTTCGCTAAATTATTTCTATTCTTCACTTGGATTAGTTTGATATGTTGCATAACTCATTGTAGGAACCGGTGGTTGCCGTTTGTAGATGAATGTGGTAGAGTGGAGCATTTGTTGATTTTAACATAAATTTTTTTTTACCTTGTTCAGATTTCTGCTAAACTATTCCATGAAATGTAAAATTTATTTATGACTGTTGCTATGTTTCAATGAACTACTTACTGTAGTACTGTAGTATCTACCATCAGATTCAGATAAAATTTGGGTTTCATGGTGTTTCAGAAGGTGCATGCTAACGCTTCACAAAGGAAAATATATCCACGAGGGATGACTGAAATGGAGGATTCCTTGAGATCCTGCACAGAGCAGCTACTCCTTGTTAGAGAAGAGAAAGAGCGACTTATCATTGAAGCAGCCGATAAGCTCTCTTTGGAGCAGAAGAAAGTACAGGGTTTACAGCAGAAGCTAGAAGATGCAAATAAGCGGTTTGCAAAGGTCACCACTGAAAACTACAATCTTCGCAACATTGTCAACTCCAAGGATAAGGTAATCAGTGAGCTGAGCGAGTCTGAAGCACTATTGAACCAAAAGTTAACTGATGCCACAGCCAGACTTGAATTCACACATAAGCAATGTGCCTCTCTTCAGTATGAGGTGCGTATGCTTCAGAAGGAGCTCGAAATTCGGAACAAAGAGCGAGAGTATGACCTCAAATCAATTGATGCTGCCCAGAAGCATCAGCAGGAAAGTGTAAAGAAGATTACTGCATTGGAAGCTGAATGCCAGAGGCTGCGGACCATGGTCCAGAAGCGTCTGCCTGGGCCTGCGGCTTTGGCGAAAATGAAAGATGAGGTTGAGCGACGGGGCACCAGTTGTGTTGACAACGGCAGGAGAAGGCCACGTATACCTGCACAGCCATCATCGTATTTGGTGACTCCGAGACATTCGATGTCTGAAGGTTACCTTGTCAAGATGCAGGAATTGGACGACGAAAACAGACACCTCAGGCAGTTGTTGGCCAAGAAGGAGAATGATCTCCAGTTTGTGCAGTTGCAGTATGCAGATGAGGCATCCAAGCTGTCAGTAGTCCAAAGGCAGCTCAAGGAGTTGGCTGGCAGCCATGACCAGGATGAGAACAACCGTCCTGAACCATGGGCTAATTCTTTAGTTTCCAAAGGAGAGCATTTTAGAGTTGGGAAACAACATGCGTCTCACAGTCGGGGAAGAAGAATAGCAGGATCTGACATGCAGTTGCTTGTTGATCTATCAGAGATTGAGAAGCTTGAAATGACTTCAAGGCCTTCAAGTGCGCCACATCAGTGTGTTCTAGATGCTTCTGATACAGATTCCAAAACAGCCCTAACAGAAACATTTTGCCAAGATCTAACCCTTGAAGATGGTCTACTTGACAAGTATCCTGAGTGGATTCAAGATGTTTTGGAACTTATCATAAAGAAGCATCAAGCCCTTAAAATAAGCGTTGATGCCATTCTTGATGAAATAAGATCTGCATTGAGGAGTGAGATTTCAGACAAAGGAAATGATGCTACAAATTTGATATATGACCAGGCGGTAATAGACAGCATGGTGGCTACTCTGGTTGAAAGGGTCAGTTGCATGATTGAAAGATCTACTGGAAATAGTGTTGCGAGTTTTCACTCGTTTTTGCATGACAAATCTGAACTAACCTGTCAGCTTGAGCACCT
Organism: Oryza meyeriana var. granulata; assembly: GCA_003991445.1. Classification (NCBI taxonomy): domain Eukaryota; kingdom Viridiplantae; phylum Streptophyta; class Magnoliopsida; order Poales; family Poaceae; genus Oryza; species Oryza meyeriana. The sequence continues at coordinate 49,100 of RYFJ01003669.1, forward strand.
GATCCATGTATGCAGTGATGTACTGGATGGAAAGGCCAATCTTAAAAAGTTCATTGATGAAGTTTGCTTAACCCTCGAGTGGACAGTTAACCAATACTTATATTGTGTTGATGGGCTCGAAACTGTGGATTGCATCACAAATGATTTCGATGGAAATTTATCTATGAGGTCATTAAACATGCAGGAAAAACAACCAATGCAAAGTGCAAACTTGAAAGTGGTTGTAGGAGTTCAACAGGAGGTACAGAAAGAACCGTTTGAAACAACTAAGGTTCAGATCCCTGGTAACCCCGTGGAAAATCATTCTCAGGTTCAGTTTGTCACTTGTAAGCTTGATAAGAAACTGCTGGCTGTTAGGCAAGATCATGGTGATAATAGTCAAGAAAAACAGTCAGTATATTATGAAGAAGAAAGGTAACTCTTATTGAGAATCATCAACCATGTTATTATTCCCAGCACTATGCACTATTATTGAGAATCATCTAACATCAGCAAGTAACGACTGTTTTATGATACAGTGCTACTGCTGTTGGGAGCGTGCAGTTGTTACCAGAAGAAGAGGGGAAACAACTAACAGTAATATCTTTTGTCTTTCTGAAAATTCTTATCTTTTTGTATTAAATCGATACATTCTGAAATCTGATGTTTCAAATCACAAGTTGATCTGCACAACACTCCTTGTTTAGCTGAGCACCATAGTCATCACTCAATCACTATCACATTAATTCCTTAGACATTTTAATTTTTTATTTTATACATATCCCATCAGATGTTTAAGGTGCAGTCTATGTAGCAAGTGTTGATTAAAGGCCTACTACTGGACAAATATAGTTGTACACTTGCATGACACTGGTCTGTCCATTAGTGATGTTTTGAATAAGCACAATAATTGTGAAGTATATTTTCTAGTTGCCATTTTCATGTTGGTATGATGAGAACCATAATGGTTGCAACTCTTGCAGAACTTGGCAATATCCGCAGCAGCTGAGAAACTTGCAGAGTGCCAAGAGACAATCACAAGCCTAAGCAAGAAACTGCAGGCGCTAAAATGCCCAGCAAATGCAGATTGTGTAGACAAAAAAAAGTCTGATAACCTGCATCTGTTAGTTGCAAATATTGCTGCCGAAGAGGATGCCAAGCTAGATAATTTCAGCTCTCCCCTATCCGGAGAAGTGGCATGCAAGAAAGAGCACGATGGACCTGAGAAGCTCCAGGAGCAAGATGTTGGCATGGGCCATAAAGTTGATAACAATGGTTCAACAGAAGTCGTTCTTCGTCCTGTGATCCCCAAGTCACCACTAACAACTGTTTCTGTTGATATGAAGAAGAGGAAGAAGAAGCAGGTTGGGAGCTTGCTGAGTAGACTCATCTTCAGAAAGAAGGCATAAATCTCAGTTCCTTGGCTACTAATGTACTATCCTCCTCTGCTATTTAGTTATTTAGTATAGCAAGCAATCTGGGAGCTCGATCGTTCTTCTAAGTTACTGTTTCCGTTTTCAATAAGAGGGGACAACGCTACGTAGCTAAAATGTAATTTATCGGTTATGTCATATGTGTTGCGACGTGATCAACACTATATGTGAAAAATCTGTAAAACCCGCTCCAGACATATGTATATAGTCTTATGATTGGTGTATTTATTATGGTACGGGGTACTGAAGTTGAGCCGTTCTGTACTGATGTTGGATGGCTTTCCGAGAGGCACGGGCATTGCGGGTTGATTACGTAGAGCCCTGGTTTTGGCTGGCCCGATGCATATAAGACAACTCAGGCATCGGTCGGTAGCGAGGGGAGAGGAGGAAAAACTTCTCGTCTTCTGTGAGTACGATTTTTGAACTAGAAGTTGTTTTAAAAAATCAAATAAATTTATTTTTTAAGTTTACAATAACTAATACTTAATTAATTATATGCTAATAGCTTATCTTGTTTTACATAATTTTTTTTTTCACTTCTTCACCTCCAAACTACATCTCAGTTGGCACCTGCCGCCTGAAGCTCAACCTGGAGTGGAGGAACTAGCGCGAAACAACAGCTTCCGAGCCTAGGATCCAAGCAAAAAACTCGTAGCAACATGTGATCGATGCCATGCAATGGTTAGGTTAGGCTAGATGGTGCAACTTCATCTACCTCGGTCGTTGCACATAAAGAATAGCGAGAAATCTAGAACTGAATAGCGAGGTGGGTGGCTCTGTGCTACAAGCCTATGGCCTGTTTGAAACACAAAAGTGTGAAAACAATTGAAAACCCGAAAATACAAGAATAGAATAATATAATTAAAAAGATTAAAACAGATTTTGTATGATTTAATAATTCTAAAATTTGTAATTAATAAACATCAAGTTACTCTCGGTTTAGACTCTTAGTTTTAGCTTTTCTTTATTTTGATAAGTTTGAAATTTGGAATCAACAAAAACTGAGTTGTGTTCAGTTTGAAGTTTCAATACCCACAAAGTACAGAATAGATGGGTTCTTAACGTGTCACACCCCGTACTGGCATTACCTACAATGACACCAGAGAGGATGTGCCGTAGAAGATCGGCGTGAACCAACTTCCACGAAAGTGCGATGCCAGTACCAATCCAGGAAACGTTGATGTTACCCGCGGTCAATAGAGATGCATCATCACAATCCTTAGAATAGATTATACCTTTATAAGTTGTAACTTCGGATAAATCTTAGGAAGCAACCTTCAAACAGAACAACAATAGCGGAATAATAGGCAGCTAGAACTCAATCCATAAGTAATGACTTGGGTCTAGGAAGAAAACCCTAAGTTTCAGTTTCATCTTCCTGGAGAGAGAAAAACAACGATTGAATACTTATGTACTTAGCAAGCCACTGGAAATTGTGAGTATGCAAACTTTAAAGAAAGACTGGATTTGTTTTGCAAACATTTCTTTTAAAATGTTTTCAAAACTCTAAGTATGGGTTGATCAGGATGTAGCTGGAAAGAGGCTCTCACCTCAATCCTATCCGTGAATTACTTGGCAACAACTCAAGCGGACGAAATAAATTTTAGTTGACTAGCTTATCAATGAGATCTATCCTTATGCCAGCTAACAACACCGGCTCAGAGCCTTCTGCCCTTAGGCAGCTTTTAACTCTTTTCTTCTCTATTAGTTTATTTTCACTTTCGTTTTCTTTAGGACATCAACCACATCATTGAAAGCCCGTTGATGTCGCCTAGGGGGTGAATAGGCGTTCTTGAAAAATTCTCCAAATGCAACATAAAATTCTGGTAGGAATCTCCGACCAAAATGGTAGGAGGCTCCAACTAGCTCTCTTGGACTAGCCGAGAGGGCTGGTCGGAGGTTCCAGCCAAGAATGCCGGAGGTTTCGACCCTAGAGTTCTGACTCTACTAAGATACTTCAATAATGGATAATTTTGATAGAGATCAAGTGTAGTGCAAGTAATAGGGTAGGAGATAAATGCTGGCAAGTGAAGATATAAAATAAGGCAATAACGAGAAAACACAATGGAGACACAAAGATTTTGCCCGAAGTTCGGATCACAAAAATCCTACGTCTCCGTTGAGGAGGTCCAAAAAGCCGGGTCTCGATCGACCCCTTGCCACACCAAGTGACCACGAAGATCAACTTGGTATCCACTAGAATTACCTCTTTTCCTTGCGGAGGCGAGGTTAACTTTCACAAACTTTCCCAGGACAATCCACAACTAGAGGAAGCTCGCGGGCGACGCCTAACTGTCTAGGAGGTTTCCCTCCAAGAGAAATAAGCTCCAAGCAGCCAATCCGCATCCTCCTCAACTGCACAAGATCCTCCTAGCTTTCTCTCAACAAAACTTACACAATTTCCCACTAGATCCTCACAAGAATCATAAAGGATGCACTAGAACTAGTTGGGAGAGCTCAAATGACCTTAGGAGAGGCTAGAAGACAGTGGAAATGAAGTGGAATGGCCAACTAACGGCTAGAAACAAAGTTTGAGCTTTATAGGCATTTGCATATGTCACTTAGCCGTTACTCACAGATTTTGGTCAGGTCCGGCCAACACTTAGTCTCTGGCAGAGAAGGTTGGTCGGAGCCTCCGACCCCAGGGGTAGGAACCTCTGACCCTAACACTGAAACTAGCTCATCCCAAGTGTATGTCTTGTGCCAAAGTAATGGACTCTCAGCTATTTGGATCTTAAGCACTTGAGTGGTCTTGGAACACCGGTTGCAACCTCTCTTGATTGTACGGTTTTTCCTACGACTCAAAAGAAAATTCAAAAGAATTTAAAATAAACTCCGAGTCGCTTCACCGTTTTGCGTCATGTTTTTGTGGGGGTCTCCATGCACCACACCAAGCAACCTGGGACTAATTCTCTACACAATTCTCAATAAACTCATTAGTCTCTTAACCGCTTTGTCATTAATTCACCAAAACCCAATTAGGGGTTAGATGCACTTTCAATCATATCTCAACTCTGGCTCCTAGAGCCATTCATGTCTCAAGCACATTGCTTCCGCTCGGGAAGCCTATTCTATAACACCACTTGACATCCCGGGTCACACAGCCTCGTTTCAGGCCACTCAGATCATCCATCAACCACCAAGGCCGATTCTGATAACGGTTCCCATCCATAAACCACTTTCGCAAAGCACTGACAAATAAATCTACGCTAGAGGAATCACTTCACATTCGCCCATGACCGTGGGCACGACTGTTCGAACAGTTTAAATCTCTATAGAGGTGCATGCTTTACTCACACGACGCGAGCTTACTCCCTCACTGGCCAAGTGGAGGAGGTTCGCCACAAGGCCTTTTCAAAATATCTCCACGATAGCCTGTTACCAAACTGGATGGGTCCCAGACCAAGTACCGGGTGGCAATGTGCGTCGTTGGGTTGCTGGTGGTGAGGCTCGGCGATAGCATGGGAATGAGGTTCAAGGGGCTTTGGTTGCTCTGGTTAGAGGGAAAGAAAGGGAGGTGGAGGAGCTCACCGAAAAGGGGAAAACACGATGGCGGTTAAGGCGGAGCAAGCTCATAGTGCTTGAGCTCATTGCAGCTATGAAGACCGAGACGACGCGGCCATGGTGGGGGAAGAAGGATGGGAGAGGCCGGGGATTTATAGGCGCGGGACAGCGCTACGTGACAATGGCGAAAGGCGATGGCTGGACTCAGAGGAGACACGGTGAGCCCGGGACGGGCTAGCTAGCTCGGCTTGCGTGCACAGCGGGGCACTAGGGAGTAGTGGGGAGGTCGAGGAAGCCCTTGTGGCGCCGGTCGGTTGACATGGATGTGACGAGATGTCGACGGTGCGGCGAGCTTCACATGCCCATTTCGCTGAACACCGTCCGAGTGTGTGGGAGACGACGGCTGCATGTGGCGCTGTCGGGCGCATGTCCACTAGACAGCTCCCACGTGGGCCCATGCTGTCGGCTAGTGGTGGTGGGGAGCGGGCGCATAGCGGTTGACATCGGGCAGGCGCTGCGTGGCGCGAGCGTGCGGGCCATGGGCTGGCGGCCGGGCGCTGGAGGGAGGTGGACTGGGCCGCGTGATGGGAAGGAGGAATGGAGGCCGAGGGGGAGAAGGAAGAGGAGAGATGAGCCGGTGGGCTAGGCTGTGCTGGAGCTGAAAAGAGAGAGGAGAAAGCCGAGCGGGCCGGAGGAAAGAGGGAAGAGCTTGGGATGGCCGAAGAAAAGGAGTGGTGTAACGCCTAGAAATTCATAACCGGAATTCTAAACCTTTCTGTGTATTAAATCCCTGTCTAGGAAAGCCAGGGTACACAATACCAAGTTGCTATATAGAGTGTCTTACAAACAGAATAAAATTATCTTACATAAATACAGCGATAAAGATAAACAAAACCTATATACAGCTATCCAAGCGGAGGCTTCCAATCCATAGGCGTCTTAATGGTGGATCCAGCCTAGTCCTCCTGATGGTCCATCACTGAGAGGGGAAAAGGGAGCAAGGCTGAGTACCACCCACAGTACTCAACAAGTCACACCCGTAAATATGCACAATGCACGGGAGACAAAGATAGGCTAGGGGTTTATTTGCGTAAAAGCAATTGCAAACAATAGTAGTTCACAAACAGTAAAAAGGTTAATTAATTGAACAATATTAATCCTCCATTGATCAACGTTACACCACATTAACCAGGCCCAACCATTCATCCTATCACTATAGCAAATTTTAAGTCAATTTATTATCGTGAGACGCAGGAGGGAGAGAGACACGGCTATTAGTGACGCGGGGAAAAAGAGAGGCACGGGCGTTGGAGTTGACGGGTGGGGCCCACGTGGCAGATGGAGAGAGGAGAGGCGCGTGCGGTGCGGCTGATAGGTGGGGTCCATGAGAAGGCACGCGCGTGGCGCGGGTCGGGGCAGGCTGAGGAACAGGATTGGGCCGGCAGCCCGGCGGGAAGAAAAAGAAAGAAATAGAGAAAGGGAAAAAAAGAAAAAAGAGATTTCAGTAGGATTTTAATTCCGGTAATTCGTTTTGATTTATTAAAAATACTTTCAGTGCTCTAAAAATTCTAGTAAAATTCCTGTTAGTGTATTTTGGCAAGGAAAATATAGGAAAAATATTCTCAGCCATGATAATTTACTATTTCACATTTTAATCATTTAATTAATTCCCTAGGCCTTTTAAAAATAATTTCTTTGAGCCTTTTTCTTTAATATATTTTGTGTAGCTCTATTTAAGGGGAAAATTCAGGGTGTGACAAACCTACCCCCCTTAAACAAAATCTTGTCCTCGAGACTCGGACGTGCTAGTGAAGAGGTGCGGATGGGTGGTTTTCAATTCATCCTCTCGTTCTCATGTGGCTTCTTCCTCTGAATGATGACTCCATTGTACCTTGCAGAACCTGATCACCCGACTTTGGGTGTTCCTTTCACTGATCTCCAAAATCCAAATCGGCCTTTCCACATAGGTGAGGTCTTCCTGGATCTCGATCTGCTCCGGATCGACCTGTTCTGCTGGTACCCTCAGGCATTTCTTCAGTTGTGACATGTGAAACACGTCGTGTATACTTGCCATTGATGCTGGAAGATCCAACTGGTATGCAATTTCGCCTTTACGAGCTAGCACTTGGTCGGGTTTCACAAAACGCGGGGCTAACTTCCCTTTGGTTTAGAACCTGTGTACTGTAATGCCCAGAAATTCGCCGCCGAAAATCTAAGCATTCATGTGTAATAAATCCCTGCCCAGGAAAGCTAGGGTACACAAACCAAGTTGCCATACAGAGTGTCTTACAAACAGAGTAAAATCATATTACAAAAATACAGCGAAAAAAGTAAAATGTAGTCTATAGACAGCGGGTCCATCAGTAGCATCCATCCCACAAGCACCTTGACGGCGGAGCCAGCCAATTGCACGGGACGATCCTTGTCAGACGCGTTCTCCAACACTGAGGGGGGGAAAAATTGAGCAAGGCTGAGTACCACCCACAGTACTCAACAAATCACACTCATAATTATGTATATGCACAGGGTACAATGATGGGATAGGGTTTGTTTTGCATAAAAGCAGTTGCAAACAGTAGTAGGTCGCAAACAGTAAAAAGTTGATTAATTTAGCAATATTAAATTTCCACCGATTAACGTTACACCACGTTAACCAGGCCCAACCATTCCCAACTGATTGACGTTACACCACGTCAACCAGCCTCCACTGATCAACGTTACACCACGTTCACTAGACTCCTCCGGTTACCGTTACACCACGATAACCCGACTCCACTGATTAACGTTACACCACGTTAACCAGTCTCCACTGGACAACGTTACACCACGCTGACCAGTTTTTCCTGATCAACACTACACTACGTTGACCAGGCCGCGCTGATGAACGCTACACCACGTCCACGAGGCGTCACTGATGAGCGTTACACCACGCTCACCAGTCTCCACCGATTAGCGTTACACCACGCTAACCGGCCACCCCCGGTCAACTCAACCACGTCGATCGGACTCACACCTTCCACCACACCAGTTTCATAAAGCCAGATTAATTATCTAAAGGTGAGACTAATCACGGTGAGTCTTGGCCAATGTGCCCATAACCGCGGGCGCGGCTATTCAAATAGGTTTACTCTGATCAGAGGTGTACAACTGTACCCACAAGACATAGCCCCACACACGTTCCTGTGTGCCAGTGCATCACCATGATGCCCTGTGAGAGGCTATGACAGGACCGTTCACGAAACCTCTCCATAACCATCCACACCACGCTGAGGTTGCACTTGCTGACAGGGCATGCCATATTGGCCAGGCTATCCCCCTTGCACCACGGTGAATCCGGAAGCTGATCAGCCCTACCCTGGGCCGACCCAACTCCATCCCGCTCACCCTCTTCTTCGGTGCCTAGGAGAGGGAGAAGAAACGCTTCAAGCCCAGCCGTTGCCCACGCTAGCTTGTGGAAAGTACGGGTAGTTACCCAAGTGGTTCCCGTGAACCGGTCCTTAATTGCCATGGGTGTGACAAGCAAAACCATACACCACAGCCCACCATTTAGTTCAAATTTTAATCATTTAACATTAGCCTATCCAAAATTCCATTTTTTGCGACATTGAGTCGAATCATATGAGAAGAGAATATTTAATTCCCATGTGAGCTATGTTGCTAAGCATGGCTAAGCATTTCTAAGAATAGTAACCTAATCATGTTATTACCCAGGTGACAAGGATTCAGGTTTCAAAACTAAGGCAAAGTCCTAACATTGCATAGGTTATGACCCACCCACATGAAATATAGAAATAATGCAGTTTATTTAAGTAAACAAGGCAATTTAGCGAAAAACGGGTACAAAGTGATCAAGGGAACAGTGCGACTTGCCTTACTCTGGCTCGATGTACTCGGCAACGACCTCGTAAAACACAGGAGGGTCACCAACGTCGGATTCTATAACAAACAATGCACAAATAATTAAAAACAATACATGTGGGCAATCAAACATGGGCTGAAAGTATTTTTAATGAATTCTTGGCATTTTTCTGGATTTAATGAAATTTTAATTGGCTTAATCGGAGTTCGTATGAATCAGTTATGAATTATTGAAGTTTTACTATGTTTTCTAATGCAAATATAATTAATAAGCGATTTATTGTGCATTAACACGATTTATGGCGTCACCCGAGACAGCGGCGCACAGAGACTGGCGCACGGTGGACCGAGTCCACCACGGCCGAAGGCGAGTGCACCACGTGGCGCCAACATGGGTGACCACACGGGCGAGCACGCGGGCGGCCCCGATCTGCCACCCGGCAGATCGGACGGCCCCGGGGAATGGCGGCCGAAACCGGCCGTCCCGAGCGGGAGGCGGCGGCGCGCACGCGACCAAATGGTCACCGGCGGCGACCACTCGGTGCGGCGGCGGGCGCCCGGAGGGGCGAGCGAGAGCACGAGGGCGACGGAGGCGACAAAGAAGCGGCGGCGGCTTCGGGACAACGTCGGCGACAGTGCTCCAACGGCGGCGAACGAGCGAGAGGTGGCGGCCTAGGTGTCCTAGAAGATGAGGAGGACGGGAAAGGAGTTAGGGCGGAGAACAGAGACACGGCGCGGCGGAAATTGCCGGCCGGAGAGGAGACAGATGGCCAGAACTCACTGTGCACGAGGGCGGGGCGTTCCGGCGAGCTTCGGCTTCCACGGAGTGGCGGCTGAGGTGCGACGCGTCACGGCGGAGATGATGGCGGTGGCGGTGTGGCTTGGCAACGTCCGGAACGGCAGTGAGCGGCGGCCGGAGTCGGTGAAAAGCGGCGGGGGCTTGGGCACGCAGTGGCGACGGGGTTCTAGGGCACGGGGAGGCTCGGCGTGTTGGGGAAAAGGCGGAGGAGAGGGCGGGGAGGCTTTTTATGCACGCGGGCGAGAGAGATCGAGGCCGAACGGCTCCAATCGTGCACGGGAGAGAGGGCGGCGGCGTGGGGATCGTGCGCGTGATTCGAGAGAGAGAGGGGACGAGGACACCGGAGAACATGGGGAGTGGGCATGGACTCGGTCCGTGCTCGTTTGAACCAGGGGCGAGCGCGGGAGGAGGCGGGCGCGGGCGCCGATTGGACGGCGGAGGGGATTTTCCCCCTCCGCCCGGTTTGGACAGAGGTAGAAGACGGGGCTGACAGGTGGGCCCAGCCTGTCAGCGGGACGCGCGCGGGCGCGCGGCGGGAGGCGGCCTAACGCGCGGGGTCCAGCGCACAGAGAGAGAGCGAGCGGGAGCAACGGCTGACGGCTGGGGCCCGTGGGGAAGCAGGCACGCGCGTGGGATGGGCCGGCCCAGCACGGGGAGGAAGAGGCCGGAGAGGAGAGCAGGCCAGCGGGCGCATGGGGAGGCCGGCACAGGAGCGGGCCGACGGCCTAGGAGAAGAAAAGAAAGGAAAAAGAGAAAAGGATTTCTAGGGCGATTTTAATTCCGATAAGCGTTTTTCATTTATTAAAAATAGTTCCTGTGCTCTGAAAATTCCACTAAAAATCCAGTTAATGTATTTTGGTACGGGGAACATAAGAAAAATATTCCCAGCCACAATAATTTATTATTTTGTATTTTACACCTTTAATTAATTCCTCTAGCCTTTAAAATTTATTTTTCTTGGGTATTTTTCTCAGGTTTTATTTAGTGTGGCTAATATCAGGGTGTGACAAACCTACCCCCCTTAAACGGAATCTCGTCCCTGAGATTCGGACGTGCTGGCGAAGATGTGGGGATAGGCGGACTTCAATTCGTCTTCTCGTTCCCAGGTGGCTTCTTCTTCTGAGTGATGGCTCCACTGTACCTTGCATAATCTGATTACCCTGCTCTTGGTGTTTCTTTCACTGATTGCCAAGATCTAAATCGGCTTCTCCACATAGGTGAGGTCTTCCTGGATCTCGATCTGTTCCGGATCCGCCTGTTCTGCTGGTATCCTCAGACACTTCTTCAGTTGCAACATGTGGAACACATCGTGTATACCTGTCATTGAAGCTGGGAGGCTCAACTGATATGCCACTTCACCTTTACGTGCTAGCACTTGGTAGGGTCCCACGAAGCGAGGTGCTAGCTTCCCTTTGGTTTGGAACCTGTGTACCCTGCGGAGTGGTGTGACACGGAGGTACACATAGTCTCCTTCCTCGAAGCTTAAGTCTCGGCGACGGTTGTCAGCGTAGCTTTTCTATCTGGATTGAGCCGTCTTCAAATGCTCCCGTATTATGGCCACCTTCTCTTCTGCCTCTTTGAGTGCGTTAGTTCTGAATACTTGGCGTTCACCTGTCTGATCCTAGAAAAGGGGTGTGCGGCACTTCCTGCCATACAGAGCTTCAAACGGTGCCATCTGCAAGCTGGCTTGGTAGCTGTTGTTGTATGAGAATTCCGTGTAGGGTAAGCTCTTATCCCATGTTCCTCCGAAGTCTAGTGCACAAGCCCTTAGCATATCCTCTAATATCTGATTGACTCTTTCAATCTGGCCATCTGTTTGTGGATGATATGCTGTGCTGAAGTTTAGTCGGGTTCCCAATTCTGCTTGTAGCTTCTGCCAAAACTTAGAAGTGAACTGACTACCACGATCGGAGACGATCCTCTTGGGTACTCCGTGTAAACACATTATGAGAGCCATATACAGTTCTGCCAACTTTTTACCCGAATATGTTGTATGTACCGGGATGAAATGTGCCACTTTGGTGAGTCGGTCAACGATCACCCAGATTGAGTCGTACCCCGAAGATGTGCGGGGCAAACCGGTGATGAAATCCATCCCGATCTCTTCCCACTTCCACTCTGGAACCTTGAGAGGCTGTAACAGTCCAGCAGGCTGTTGGTGTTCTGCCTTGACTTGTTGGCATACATCACAAAGTGCCACGAATTCAGTGATTTCCCTTCTCATGCTGGCCCACCAAAACTTGGTTCTAAGATCTTGGTACATCTTTGTGCTTCCGGGATGAATGGAGTACTGCGTCTCATGGGCTTCCCGAAGTAATAGGTCCTTGAGTTCTTTATCCTCTGGAACGCACAAACGTTTCCCCATCCATATTGTCCCGTTTTCGTCCTCCGTAAAACCCTGAGCCTTTTCGACTCTCATGTTCTTCTTAAGCTCTTTGATTTCTGGATCATTCGCTTGCGCCTCGCGAACTTGATCGAAAAGCATGGGCTGAGCCTCTAGGGCTGCCATGAATCCATGTTTGACAATGCCCAGATTCAAGCGTTCGAATTCCTGCTGCATTTCCTTGCACAATGCCTCCGCTCGAGCAGTGCTGCAGTAACTTTTTCTGCTCAAGGCGTCTGCCACGACATTGGCTTTCCCTGGGTGGTAATGTATCCCCACATCATAGTCCTTAATCAGTTCCAGCCACCTTCTTTGGCGGAGGTTCAGATCAGGCTGGGTGAATATGTACTTCAAGCTCTTGTGGTCTGTATAAATCTCACTGCGGTTACCGATGAGGTAATGCCGCCAAATCTTTAGAGCATGGACCACTGCAGCCAATTCCAGGTCGTGTGTTGGGTAGTTGCCCTCATGGGGGCGTAATTGGCGCGACGCATAAGCTACAACTCTACCTTCTTGCATCAACACGCACCGTAGCCCTTGGCGGGATGCATCACAGTATACCTGGAAATCTTTCTTTGGATCCGGCAGGATCAGGACCGGTGCCGAAACCAACTTCTTTTTTAGTTCTTCAAAGCTGTGATTGCACTCGGAGGTCCAGAAAAACTTCACATCCTTCTTTAGTAGTTGCGTCATAGGTCTGGCAATCTTCGAGAAATTCTCAATGAACCGGCGATAGTAACCCGCAAGTCCAAGAAAACTCCGCACTTGTGTCACTGTCTTAGGTGGTTTCCAATTGGTGATGGATTCCACGTTCGTTGGGTCCACGGCAACTCCCTGGGCAGTGATGATGTGACCGAGGAACTGCACTTCTCTCAGCCAGAAGTCACACTTGCTGAACTTGGCGTACAACTGGTGCTCTCTCAGCTTCTCAAGAACCAAACGAAGATGTTGCTCATGCTCTTCCGTTGACTTCGAGTAAATCAAGATGTCGTCGATGAAAACTATCACAAACTTGTCCAGAAACTCCATGAATACCTTGTTCATCAGATTCATGAAAAAGGTAGGTGCATTTGTCAGTCCAAAGGACATAATAGTGCACTCGTACAACCCATACCACGTGGTGAAGACTGTCTTCGGTATATCCTCTTCTCGAATTCTCAGTTGATGATAGCTTGATCGCAGGTCTATCTTGGAGAAAACGGTGGCACCCTCCAATTGGTTGAAGAGATCATCAATCCTTGGCAGAGGGTACTTGTTCTTGATGGTGACATCGTTTAGTGCGCGATAGTCCACGCACATCCGTTTTGTCTTGTCCTTCTTTTCCACGAAGATGACTGGCGCTCCCCAAGGTGATGTGCTTGGTCGGATGTAGCCCTTCTATAGCAGATTGTCGACCTGCTTCTTGACTTCTGCCATCTCGTTCGGTACCATTCTGTAAGGCCACTTGTATATTGGCGCTGTTCTAGGTGCCAAATCGATCCTGAACTCAATCTCCCTTTCTGGTGGCATCCCTGGTAGGTCTTCCGGGAACACATCCAGGTATTCCCTGACTATCGGAATGTCCTCCATTTTCCTTTCTGGCTTCGTCCCATCTTCCGACAGTCGTTCTGCTACGACCTGATTCAAGCTTGCTTCCTGATGCAGCGGCACAAGTGACTTGAAGATAACCACCTTTCCTTTCGGACTGGTCACTGTTACGGTGCGGTCCGCATAGTCAATCACCCCTTTGTGTCGGGTCAACCAATCCATCCCCTGGATGACATCTAGGTCTTTGGATTCCAAGAGGATAAGATTGGCTAGAAAAGGTGATTCTTGGATTTCTAGGCTCACTGAAGGGCTATAGTGAGCGGTTATCATGCGGTTCCTAGGTGTATGAACCCTCATGTGGATTTTAAGTTTCACTACTTTTATCCCATGTGTCCCCACAAATTTCTTGGATATAAAAGAATGTGTTGCACCAGAATCAAAAAGTACGGTTGCAGGTATTGAGTTCACAAGAAACGTACCCAATACCACCTCCGGTGCAGTCTGCGCCTCTTCCGTGGAGACATGGTTGACGTGCCCCTTTATCACCTGCTGATTGGCGTTGGGGTGCTGGGGAGCTGCAGGCCTAGGTCCTATCCGCCTCGGCTTTGGACATTTGTTGGCAAAGTGACCCGGTTCATTGCAGTTGTAGCAGACGTACTTCTTGCCCCCGTTGTCTTTCCGTGGCTAACCCTACTGTACTGGCGCCATTGGTAGGCGCAGAGCGGACTGACGGTTGTACTGCCCGCTGTTGCTGCTGCTTCCAGAGTGCCCCGGGTGGAACAGGCGTTGTTGGCGGACGATCATGGTGGCCGGTCCACCTTGCTGGCCCAACATCATCCGTGGTCGCTGATGCTGTCCTTGGTGAGTCCGAAACTGTGTTGCCTTCCTCTTGCGGTCCACCTTGTTGTGTTGGCTCTCCTGATGGATCGCTTTATCCACCAGCTTCTCGAAGTCTAGGTAATCGCTTGAGAGGAGCTGATTGGTCAACTCGTTGTTCAATCCGTCCAAGAACCTCTCTTGTCTCTCCGCGTCGGTGTGGACATCCTCAGGCGTGTAACGCACCAGGCGGTTGAACTCGTGGAGGTATTCTGTGACCGTCCTGTTCCCTTGGACCAAATCCTTGAACTCCCTTTTCTTCTGTGCCACAATTCCTACCGGAATCTGAGACTTCCGAAAATTGTAGCAGAATTCTGCCCAAGTGACTTCCGTGGTAGCGGTGCGGGTCACCAGGAAGTTGTCCCACCAAGCTGATGCGGGACCTTGGAGTTGGTGAGTAGTGAAAGCGACCTTCTCTTGGTCGGTGCACTGGAGGAGGTTGAGCTTCTTCTCAATTGCCAACAGCCAGTCGTTGCATAATGGGGTTGGGGGTGCTGGAGAAAGTTGGCGGCCTGACCTCAGGAACTCAGGCAGTTTGGACTGAGGGGCAATGGCCGGGTTGTGTGGTTGTTGGTGTTGCTGCTGCAGGTTGTTCTGCTGCATCTGTTGCATCATCATGGCCAACATCTGGTTCTGGTTGGCCAGAACCTGTGCCAAGGTTGGGTTCTCTGGTAGCGGTGGTGGCACGTGGTTGGGTGCTCCCTGATTCTGAGGTGCTCCTTCTCACTGGTTAGTAGCGCTAGCGTCGCTGGCAGCACGGGCACCGCTCCTTGTGTTCACCATCTGAAGGGGAGAGTAGAGGAAGGGAAGGAGGAAAGCAGGTGGCTCAGAAACAGGAGTGATAATTAAGTGGCTGAATTAAATTAACTGAACTTTTTGGTTGGGAAACATAGGGAAAATCAGTTCAACTCCTAATTACGGCGGACATACCACAACAGACGGTATGCCACCAATTAACCCCAAACAAACTAACATTCCTAATGTTGGCGAAACGGGACAGGGGTCCCACATATCCCGGGGTCATGTGGGTCTTTGGCCACGTCAGCCTCTCCGGGGTCCATATTCTACGCAACTGGCAGCCGGCTACGACCGGCTCTCCTGCTAAGTGCCCGGGGCCCGAGCGCTGCCCGGGCCTGGGAGCGCCTTCCCCGGGCGCGCCCTCCCGTGTCTGGGTGAATCCACCCCGTGCCCGGGTGCGTCTTCCTCGGGCCCGTGTCCGGGGACGTTTCCTGGTCCCGGGACCCACACGCACGGTCCCGGGGCGCGTTCCCTGGGAGCGGATCAGCTCCCCAACTGTCCGCATTAATGGTGACGCGACGGTGCGCCTCCCGCCTGTCTCCCGGTCGGACATGCGTGCGCTGTCATGATGACCCCCTGTCAGCCTGCTCCCAACGCAGTCAGAGGGCCTCGATCCTCCACACTCTGGTAGCGGAGGCATGCGCTGTCACATCCCCGTACTCCAGCCGCCCGCAGCTGAGCGGCAAGACACCCGACAGCCTCCGCCACATCTCGAGGATCCAGCCGCCCGCAGCCAAAGGGTAAGACGACCAGACCAGCCGCCCTCGGCAGAGGCTCTAGACGGCGACTAGACACTCCCCCGGCGTGGGCTCAGCAGGCGGGCGTGGGCGACTGGACGTCCCTCCAGCGTGGCGCAGCAGGCGGCGGCATGCGTGCAACGAGACCAATCGTAGCTAGCTTCCTCATGTATCTGGGCACTGTGGACTCCCCTTACACAATAAAGGAGGATCCATGCCACGTTCTGAGGGGAGGGAACCTGGAGTGCTTGCTCTCTGGTTCTCGCTGGTCTCCCTGGCTCTCGATCTCTGACTCTAGCTCACTGTCTCACTACTGTTCATCTTCCTCAGCTCGCCCGGTCTCTCTTCTTCCCCGGCTTGCTCCTCGGTACTCTGAGTTCATCTTGTAACAGCATACCACATTCATCTCCAGATAGCCAAACACACAGGAGTAGGGTATTACGCCTCCGCGCGGTCCGAACCTGTATACTTCCTCCCGTCTTCCCTGTGTGCCATCCATCGATCCATCAATTCCACCAGACGCCGCAGTCGCCTGAGAACAACTCCCCTGGCCGAACCTCAAAGGGGGGGTCTCCAGACTTCCCGCCGTCGGGGTTTCATCCTTCGACAGCTGGCGCACCAGGTAGGGGGAGTTTCCTTTTCAAGTGATACGCCGGCGTCCCCAACACCGGCGCACTCCATGACAGGAGGCCATCATCTGCGGGACTCAGACGAGGAGTCCGGCGGCTACACCCCGCCGGACAATGTTAGCCCTGTGGCGAGCCCGCCACGTTCTCTCCTCCGCCTTCCGAGGCCCCAGACAAGGGCCCTGGAGAGGATGGTGAGCTCTCACGTTCCGCGTCACGGCGGAATAGGAGGAAGTGCCAGAAGGCCAAGGAGGCCACTGAGAGCTTCGCCTTGGCGGCTATGGGCAACCCCCGGAGCCATGTCACCCGCGGAGGCGATGACGGCGGCAAGCGGCAAAAGGCCGCACGTGCGCCGCCGCTGCCGGCAACGGCCCGGAAGTGGTGCCCCCTCCACCAGACGGGCTGGCACGACCTCACGGAGTGCCGCGCTGTCCAGGGCTCAGCCGAGCGCTTCAAGCCGGCGATAGCTCGGGGGTGGTGTGCCTTGCACGACACGGACCGGCACGACATCATGGAGTGCCGCGCCGTCCAGGGCTTGGCCGAGCCTCTCAAGTCGGCCATAGCCCGGGGGTGGTGCGCCTTCCATGACACGGACCGGCACGACATCACGGAGTGCCGCGCCGTCCAGGGCTTGGCCGAGCGTCTCAAGCCGGCCATAGCACGGGGGTGGTGCGCCTTGCACGACACGGACCGGCACGACATCATGGAGTGCCCCGCCGTCCAGGGCTTGGCCGAGCGTCTCAAGCCGGCAATAGCCGCAAGTGTGGTGCACCGTCCATGAGACGGACTCGCACGACCTCTCGGAGTGCCGCGCCGTCCAGAAGTTGGCCAAGCGCATCAAGAAGTTCCGGCAGGAACAATAGCAGGCCAAGCCCGATCGAGGTGGATCGGATGGTCCGATCCCTCGTCGGACGGTCCGATTGTAGGGACTCGGACGGTCCGATCCCTCGCCGGACGGTCCGAATCCCACTCCCGACCCGGAACAACAATCCAGGGCGCGACTACCCGGACAGCATTGCCCCGGCGGGGGCGGGTACGGGGAAGTCGTCCCGATTCATACCATATCTCAGTCCGGGGCCCCCGGGCCCGGGCACATATCCAGAACATCCGAGCCGGGGCTAAGGGTCCCGGGGTCCGCGGCCCGTGCTCGACTCTGGGGAGCCCGAACCCGAGCCGCCTCGCCAAGGCAAGTGCGGGTCTAAGATGCGGCACCCAGAACAACCAAGCCCGGGCCTCCGGATCCCGGCATATATCAAACCACATCTAAGCTCGGCCCCCCGGGTCCTGGGGCCCCTTGCCTGATAAGGGCG
Organism: Oryza meyeriana var. granulata; assembly: GCA_003991445.1. NCBI lineage: Eukaryota > Viridiplantae > Streptophyta > Magnoliopsida > Poales > Poaceae > Oryza > Oryza meyeriana. The sequence continues at coordinate 66,930 of RYFJ01003669.1, forward strand.
TGGCCGGGATCCGCCTGTTGGGCCGGCGCCATGGAGCCCGAACCAGGGCAGCCTCGCAAGGCGAGTGCGGGCCTAGGAACGTGGCGCCCGGGATGACTTCAATGTTTTCACAACCGTATGGGGCGCAGTAACCCGGACAGCACCGCCCTGGCGAGAGCTGGTCCGGGGAGCTCGTCCCGATTCATTCCACATTCTAGCTCGGCCCCCCGGGTCCGGGGCCCCTCGCCGATAAGGGCGTGGCCCGGGATCGCCTGTTGGGCCCGGCACGTGGAGCCCGAACCAGGGCAGCCTCGCCAAGGCGAGTGCGGGCCTAGGAACGTGGCGCCCGGGACAACCTCAACATTTTAATAACCGGATGGGGACCAACAACCCGGACGGCTTCGCCAAGGCGAGAGCGAGTCCAGGAAGGTCGTCTCGACACCTCTCATATCCAAGCCCGGGCCTCCGATCCGGCATATATCGAACCACATTCGAGCCGGGGCCCGGGGCCCGGGCCTCTATGTGCTCCCGGCCTCGAAGAGCTCGCTCCCGGGGGAGTTGAGCCCGGGCCGCCGGCCCCCGTCGGGCTGGGATCAGGAAGCACGCAACAAAAGCAAGTGTACTTCGTCAGCCATGCTACACCCGTCAAATCGTCACCAACAACGGTACGCAGTTCACGAGCAAGATCTCCGGCGAGTACTGCTAAGACGTCGGCATCAGGCTCTGCTTCATTCCCCCGCCCACCCTGCAAGCAATAGGCAGGCTGAGCGGGCGAACGCGGAGATCCTGCGAGGCCTCAAGACAAGGTCCTACAGTGACCTCAAAAAGCATGGCGTCAAGTGGATCGACGAGCTCCCGGCGGTCCTGGGGGCGAATCATACCACACCAAGCCGGGCGACCGGGGAGACCCCATTTCTTCCTGGTGTATGGGGCCGAAGCCGTTCTGCCGTCAGAACTCACCTTTGGCTCTCCCCGGGAACAGCGCTATAGTGACGACATCAACCACGACAACATGCAGCTCGACGACCTCGACTTCCTCGAGGAACGAAGGTGGCGCGCCCCGCTCCGCGTCACTCGTAACCAGCAAGGCCTCAAGCGCTATCGTTAGCATAAGGTTCGGGCCCGATCACTTTGGGTTGGGGGGTTGGTTCTCCGCCGCGTCCTTACACGTGCTGGAAAGAAATAAACCTTCCCCCTGTGGGAAGGCCCCTTCCTGATGATCGGTGTTTCCCGATCGGGCTCGGTAAGCCTGGGAGCATCTTCACAAATTTCTTCCATAAAAACATCCTGTGAGTTGCGGTGTGCCCGGGCCAGCGCCAGATTTCTCCAAATCTCAACGCTGGCCGGGGCCCCCTTGTGTATACGCTTTCATATAAACAGTATTTTTAATATCCTTCCTGGTCTCATGCATTCGTCCTTTTTCGTGTGTTGCGTTCGTGGCGGTCTCACCCCCTGGGGGCAGATTCGGGCCGCGCCCGTGCGACGGTTGGGGTTTGCGCATTATCATCAGTTCCCTACCAACGAGCCACCGTATCCCGACGTGCTAGGTCCAGGGCGTTGTCGAGCTCGCGGGGACCTGATGGCACCCTCCGGGCAGCGCCCCAGGTCCCGGCGGCTCCGGCGTCCCGCCTGGCTAGCTTCGGGCTCGGTCTTTTCCGGAGGTAGGGGGTGAGATGCTTATGTGTGATCTTTTCCTCCGCACGGTCGCGACTGCGAGGATGCCTTCGGGAGGTGGTTGACGCCACGGTTCGTAGCATGGAACGGACAAAGGAACGAGCCAAATACTCTCACAGTTCGTCATGTGCAGATTAGACCAATTCCCGGCAGGTTTAGGCAGGCTTTCCGAACCTCGACACGGGCTACAGAGCCCGGCCTGGCCAGCTCCTCCCCGGCCACCGCTGAGGGGCCGGATGCTCCGCTGCCTGGCGACCCCGTGCCCGGTCAAGTCCGTTCCCGCGGCCTCGCCGCGCTCCCTGGGCCAATGGCGCCCGGGGGCACGGAGGGCCCCCGGACCCAGAAGACGGGAGGGGTCGAGCCTACGGACTTAAACCGTTTCCGTAAGGCTCGCGCTCGGCGCCGCGGCCTTGGTGCCCGGCGCTCGGGGACCTGGGCGCTACGGCAGATCACGGCGGGTCGGCCCGATACTCGGTCGTTCTGGGGACGAGCAATGCTCCCGGCCCGGGATTGCGCCCGCGGAGCCGTACCGCCCTTTGCAACTTCCAGATATGTAACCTTATCCGACTTTACATATTGCTCAATTTGTATTTCTCCCCTCGTTTGTATGGCCAGCCTAGATTCCCGGGGCGGACCGCGGTGCCCGGCCTGGCCAGCTCATCCCCAGCCACCGCCGGGGCACCGGGTGCTTCATTGCCTGACGACCCCGTGCCCAGTCAGGGTCAGTTCCCGAGGGACTCCCAGCGAGTCAAAAGACTGTTCTCGCGGCCTCGCTGTGCTCCTTGGGCCAACGACGCCGGGGGGCACGGAGGGCCCCTGGATCCGGAAGACGGAAGGGGCCAAACCTACAGACTTCATCGCTCCGCAAGACTCGCGTCCGAATGCTCGCGGCCCCGGGGACCGGGTTCCCGGGGAGGGCAACCGTCGCGTTTGCTGCCCCTGGGGACTGAGCTCCTGGGGCAGGCGGCTGCACCAGGGCCCAGACAGGGGCCTCAGGCACTATGGCTGTTCGCGGCTCCTGGCCCTCGCTGTCAGATGGCGCCCGGTACTCGGCGCTCCCGGACACGGGGCCCCAAATACAAGCAACCTCCGAACAACACAATAAACCAAGGTACGAAAATATAAACATGATCATATACATATGCAAATGTCTCTCTTTGTACAAAACAGGCAAAATCGGAGCGCAAGCACGAGCGAGGCCCGGAGATGTCGTCGCACGGGGGGAGGTCACCGGTGTACTTGAGACAGGACCCCGGGCGGCGTCAGAAGGGGAGCGCTCGGGGGCATGGAGGGCCCCCGGGCCCCGAAGGCGGCCGCGGACGGTGTCAGAAGGAAATCTACATCTCCCTCGGACTTCTCGTCAGGCGTCGGCCCCACGAGGTGCTCGCCCCGCTTGAAGAACCCTGCCACCGTTGTTGCGGTGTCGGCGACGGCCCTGAAGCCGGCCGCGCACTTCCGGGAGGCCTCGGCCTCCCGCTCTGTCTCCACCAACCAGGACTCGGCGGCCTCCACCGCCACCTCACACGCGGTGATCTCATGCTTCCGGGCCGTGAGCCCGGCCTCTCGGGCCCAGACGCGATCTTCCCGGAGAGGACATTTCCATCTCCCGCGCCTCCATCTCAGACTGGGCGCGGGAGGCCTAGTCGGCGGAGGACTTGGCGGCGCCCTCCAGTTGGACGTCGCGCCCCTCTCCCGCCTCAATCTCCAGCTGGCGGGTTGCCACGAAGATCTCGGTGGGGACTGTACGGGCGGTGAGCTGCTGCATCGCCATCGCGATCGCTGCCCGCCCGCTCTCGAGATCCGCCTGGGCCTCGGGCGGACTCCGGCCGGTCTCGACGGTCTGCCGCCTGCACTTGGCCGGCGGCGATCGCCATCTGCTCCATCACGGAATGTAGCGTCGCGTGTCCGCGCGCCACTCCTGTTCGCCAGGCAGCAAAAACTAGCAGGGCCCGCTCCCTCCTCGCGGGAGGCGGCTGGGCCCAGGCATTCCCCTCTTCTTCGGCAGCGGGGACATCAGACAGTCCCACGACGGCCCGCTCCGGCGTGGCCGCCACGGCCTCCATGCTCAATACCACACATGCGGTAACCGCAACAGCGGCCCCGGTCCACCCGGGCTCCGCACAGCTCTAGGAAGTGGCGGCCAGGGCAACGGCCGCCGAGGCAACATTCTTCGCCTTTTTGGCCACCGGCAATCCCAGGTGGGCCCCGCATCTCCTTGTTTTACCCAAGACGTGGCCCTGTTCCTGCCCGGATCAGGTCCCGGACGAGCAACAGGGCCAGGGGCCACTGTCGGCGAAACAGGACAGGGGTCCCACATATCCCGGGGTCACGTGGGTCTTCGGCCACGTCAGCCTCTCCGGGGTCCATATTCTGCGCAACTGGCGGCCGGCTACGACCGGCTCTCCCGCTAAGTGCCCGGGGCCTGGGCAGCACGCTGCCCAGGCCCGGGTGCGCCACCCCGTGCCCGGGTGCGTCTTCCCCGGGCCCGGGAGCGCCTTCCCCGGGCGCGCCCTCCCGTGCCCGGGTGCGTCCACCCCGTGCCCGGGTGCGCCTCGCCCGGGTGAGTCTTCCTCGGGCCCGTGTCCGGGGACGTTTCCCGGTCCCGGGACCCACACGCACGGTCCCGAGGCGCGTTCCCTGGGAGCGGATCAGCTCCCCAACTGTCCACATTAATGGTGACGCGACGGTGCGCCTCCCGCCTGTCTCCCGGTCGGACATGCGTGCGCCGTCATGATGACCCCCTGTCGGCCTGCTCCCAACGCAGTCAGAGGGCCTCGATCCTCCACACTCTGGCAGCGGAGGCATGCGCTGTCACATCCCCGTACTCCAGCCGCCCGCAGCCAAGCGGCAAGACACCCGATAGCCTTCGCCACATCTCGAGGATCCAGCCGCCCGCAGCCAAAGGGTAAGACGACCAGACCAGCCGCCCTCGGCAGCGGCTCCAAACGGCGACTAGACACTCCCCTAGCGTGGGCTCAGCAGGCGGGCGTGGGCGACTGGACGTCCCTCCAGCGCGGCGCGGCAGGCGGCGGCATGCGTGCGACGAGACCAATCGTAGCTAGCTTCCTCATGTATCTGGGCACTGTGGACTCCCCTTACACAATAAAGGAGGATCCATGCCACGTTCTGAGGGGAGGGAACCTGGAGTGCTTGCTCTCTGGTTCTCGCTGGTCCCCCTGGCTCTCGATCTCTGACTCTAGCTCACTGTCTCACTACTGTTCATCTTCCTCAGCTCGCCCGGTCTCTCTTCTTCCCCGGCTAGCTCCTCAGTACTCTGAGTTCATCTTGTAACAGCATACCACATTCATCTCCAGATAGCCAAACACGCAGGAGTAGGGTATTACGCCTCCGCGCGGCCCGAACCTGTATACTTCCTCCCATCTTCCCTGTGTGCCATCCATCGATCCATCAATCCACTAGACGCCGCAGTCGCCTGAGAACAACTCCCGTGGCCGAACCTCAAAGGGGGGTCTCCAGACTTCCCGCCGTCGGGGTTTCATCCTTTGACACCTAACATTACAGCTAAACAGGAAATCAAACTAAGAAAAAGACAAAACTAAGGGTGGCGCTTCTAATGCTCCGAGCGGCTTCGGCGATCATCAGAGTTATACTCCGGCTCCTGCTCGTCGCCCACCTCGTCGTCGGTGTGGCTCTTGGATCCGCCCACGTAATCCACACTTCCGTGGGCTGAAGAATTGGCCTTGCTACGGGTGCGGGACCCGCTGAAGGAGCTGCTATCGTTGGTGGAAGTGAAGCCCCCGTGGATGCTGGTGCCTCCCTGAGAGCCATCGTCGCCTGACGACGCGTTGATCCATTCACCCGTCTGTGCTGGCACTGGGGCTGGAGCTGGCGTTGGAGCTGGTGTTGGAGTTGGTGGCGGTGAGGGTGCGTGTGGCCCGTTCCTGGGGGCCAATTGAATACACACAGGAGGAAGGGTCCTCTTCCTCGGGGTCAGCCAGATCCTGGCTCCACCGGGTGGCGGCTGTCCCTTAAGTTCTGCGACCTCCTTCTTCAGGCGGTCGATCTGGTTCTAGAGTCCCATGATGCTCATCCTGTTGGCGTCGTCCCACTCGTGAGCAGCACGCACCCAGTTGGCGTGCAGGTAGTCCATGGCCAACATCGCCCGCCTCATGTGGACGATGGTGGTGTCGTTCTCATTGTCTGCCAGCTCAAAACACACTGTAGGTCTGGTAGTGTGCCCAGCAAGGGAGGTAGCGGTAGGCGGTGATGCGGAGAGTAGTGTGGTGCTTCCGTCGTAGCTCTCCAATCAGGCGGAAAGCGGCCTCCAGGCAGGAGTGATTGAAAGTGCGCCCACCAACCTCGACTTCCATAGCAGGCAGGAGGTACATCTCGCTAGGTAACTCCAAGCGAACCCGGTGTGGTAGCTCACCCTCCATGGGCTCCACTGCAGGTACTCTGGGGCATGGCTGTACCCCAAAGTGAAACTCATCATCCGTAGTTCTTCCACAAAGCCACCCATGTCTGTGCCACGCTGGTTGGGGAGGTTGTCCATCTATAGATAGCAAGGAGGGGAAATCAATGTATGCTCAGATCCAAATAAGTAAACAATAAATAATTCGGGAACAACCACGATTTTATGTAGAAAATAATTTTGTAAGTAAATGTGAGATCGACAAAATACCACTGCGAGACCAAATAATACCAATTAAAATTCACATAACAATTGCAAAGCAAATAAAAATATTTTATGCATGCCATAAATCATACCTTCCCCTAGATTAACCAGTGTTTTCCCAAAATTTGGACACCCATGTCAATCCTTGAATAAAAGTTTAACTCCAGGTTTGACTTGACTCAAATTTTCCATCAAATAAATGGCCAATATTTTATCCCAATTCGAGAACGAATTCCCACATTTCCCAAAATAACTCCAAATGTGAGAAGCATATGCAAATGGGAATTTCAGAGGGCTCTTAGGGTTTCCATTTGGCTGGTCCTACGGTCAAGCTCGGCTCTGATACCAACTTGTAACACCCAGGAATTCACCACCAAAAATCTAAGCATTCATGTGTAATAAATCCCTGCCCAGGAAAACCAGGGTACACAAACCAAGTTGCCATACAGAGTGTCTTACAAACAGAGTAAAATCATATTACAAAAATGCAGCGGAAAAAGTAAAACGTAGTCTATAGACAACGGGTCCATCAGTAGCATCCATCCCATAAGCACCTTGATGGCGGAGCCAGCATATTCCTTGAGACGATCCTCGTCAGATGCGTTCTCCAACACTGAGGGGGGGGGGGGGGGGAATTGAGCAAGGCTGAGTACCACCCACAGTACTCAACAAATCACACCCACAATTATGCATATGCACAGGGTACAAAGATGGGATAGGGTTTGTTTTGCATAAAAGCAGTTGCAAACAGTAAAAAGTTGATTAATTTAACAATATTAAATTTCCACCGATTAACGTTACACCACGTTAACCAGGCCCAACCATTCCCAACTGATTGACGTTACACCACGTCAACCAGTTTCCACTGATGAACACTACACCACGTTCACCAGACTTCTCCGGTTACCATTACACCACGATAATCGGACTCCACTGATTAACGTTACACCACGTTAACCAGTCTCCACTGGACAACATTACACCACGCTGACCAATTTTTTCTGATCAACGCTACACCACGTTGACCAGGCCGCGCTGATGAAAGCTACACCACGTCCACCAAGCGTCACTGATGAGTGTTACACCACGCTCACCAGTCTCCACCGATTAGCGTTACACCACGCTAACCGGCCACCCCCGGTCAACTCAACCACATCGACCGGACTCACACCTTCCACCAGACCAGTTTCATAAAGCCAGATTAATTATCTAAAGGTGAGACTAATCACGGTGAGTCTTGGCCAATGTGCCCATAACCGCGGGCACGGATATTCGAATAGGTTTACGCTGATCAGAGGTGTACAACTGTACCCACAAGACATAGCCCCACACACGTTCCCGTGTGCCAGTGCATCACCACGATGCCCCGTGAGAGGCTGTGACAGGACCGTTCACGAAACCTCTCCCTAACCATCCAGCACTTGCCGACAGGGCATGCCATATTGGCCAGGCTACCACCCTTGCGGCACGGTGAATCCAGAAGCTGATTAGCCCTACCCTGGGCCGACCCAACTCCATCCCGCTCACCCTCTTCTTCGGTGCCTAGGAGAGGGAGAAGAAACGCTTCAAGCCTAGCTGTTGCCCACGCTGGCTTGTGAAAAGTACGGGTAGTTACCCAAGTGGTTCCCGTGAACCGGTCCTTAATTGCCATGGGTGTGACAAGCAAAACCATACACCCATAGCCCACCATTTAGTTCAAATTTTAATCATTTAACATCAGCGTATCCAAAATTCCATTTTTTGCGACATTGAGTCGAATCATATGAGAAGAGAATATTTAATTCCCATGTGAGTTATGTTGCTAACCATGGCTAAGCATTCCTAAGAATAGTAACCTAATCATGTTATTACCCAGGTGACAAGGATTCAGGTTTCAAAGCTAAGACAAAGTCCTAACATTGCATAAGTTATGACCCACCCACATGAAATATAGAAATAATGCAGTTTATTTAAGTAAACAAGGCAATTTAGCGAAAAAGGGTACAAAGTGATCAAGGGAACAGTGCGACTTGCCTTGCTCCGTGTCGATGTTTTACACCGGCAATATGAATATGGGGCTACTCGACGGATGGAAACTCGGTGGATTTCAAAGGAACACAGAGATATTGTATACTGGTTCAGGCCCTCAATGTGAGGTAATACGCTACGTCCAGTTGTGGTGGTATTCCTTTGAGGATGTATGGTGGTGATTCTGGTGAACCAACTCAACCTGCCCTCAGTGGGCGCCCTGCCTCCCCTTAAATACTGGGGGACAGGGTTACAAGGTAGGAGTCCCAACCGGATTACAGCCAAGGGATCTCCTCTTAGAGATATAACGCACCCAACTAGGACTGTATTTTTCTTATCGTACAAGGCAAAGTCTGCCGGGTGCTACTATATCTCTAATTACAAGACTCGTTCTTCATATGTTCCCAGTTCTCTCCAGGAGCTGATTGATCTCTTTGGAAGTCCTGTTAGCCATGTCCTCGCTGAGTCGGTCAAAGCGACTGGGAGGTAGTTAGCCATGGCTTTGTGATCTCCTCCAGCTGCTCGGATTGCCAGAGTGTAGACCGTGAGCCAGGACTCGGGATTGGTCTTGCCGTCGTATTTTTCGACTCCTGTAGGCTTGAAACCCGATGGCCAGTCAAACTGTTGTAGCTCCTGGGTGAAGGCCAGTACTCCTTCATCTTCGTGAGGACTCCGACCCCGGCTACGGCGGCGAAACTGCTCGTGGCGGAGGCCGAAGCGCTCGTTCTCGTCTTCCAATTGGCGTTGCTCGTCTTCCTCTCGTTCATGGCGCCGAGTGTTGATGTCCTTCTGAATGTCACGCTGTAGTCGGCCTCGGAGATCTTGGTTGTCCCAGTGGTTTCTTTGACGCCGCCGGTTATTGTTAGGGTTGCCGAGTGACATTTGACGTGACTCCGTGTGTAGCCGACTAGAGCCGGCCACTTGGTGCCGCTTTGAGGTGGATGAGACTGCTGTACAGGAAGCTGACCGGTTGGTCGGTATGAGTGTGTCACCCGACTGTCGATACTGTTGACATGCAGCAGCGGTGAGCATGGCTTTTATCCTTGCCATAGTCGGGGTGGCCTGGTGATCAGGCCCGAGCTGGAGTGTATCCAGTAGAGTTGCAGCGGCCACGATGTTCTGTTGAGGAGTAACGAAGACGTCGTGGTCGTTGACTCGGGTTTGGAGGATTTGTTGCTGAGCGGTCCACCCAGCCCTGCGTAGATCGTCGTTGCGGGCGTGCATGCGTCTTGCTTCTTCCTTCTGTTGTTTCTCGCAGTCGGCGGGCCTCCTCCTCTTGCTGTTTGCATAGTCGGCGTGATTCCTGAGTAGGAGTAGGGCCTTTGGATGCCATGAAGATTCCTTGTGGCGGAGAGAAGCTTGCTGAATTGCTATTCGACTTAGAGTCGAAGTCCAACTGAGAGTCGGAATCCGACTGAGAGTCGAAGTCGGGGTAATTGATGGGGGTGATTATAACTCTGACCTCTCTAGATCCGATGTCGAGCGGCTTTGGGCCGTATCCGAGTCGAACTCTAGAGGATCAGGTTTGCCGCGTCGGATGTTGTTCGAAGATATCCGCGGCATTGCCGAGTCCGAACGGGAGATTGACGATCTCCTCCTTCCTTAGCCCGATCTGGGCCGGCTCAAGGCTGAGTCCGAGTCGAACACCGAAAGGAAGAGTTGTCCCAAGACTCGGGCAAGTGGAAGATTGCCACAGCAAGTCGACGAGGGTTGCTATAGCATCGTGTGGGCCAACTGGCGCGGAGTCGGCCAGTTCCCTGGCAGATCGGATCGAGTCCGAGTCAGCCAAGGTGAGGTTGTCGAATTCGTCGACGATGAAGTCGAGGCTGCCGAACGTGATCGTGTCTCCAGGGGAGAGCATGCCGCCGTTGACTCCGGTTGCCGGATCCATCGAGCTTGTAGATGTAGATCTCACCGAAGCCTCTACCTGGCGCGTCAACTGTCGATGTTTTACACCGGCAATATAAATATGGGGCTACTCGGCGGATGGAAACTCGGTGGATTGCAAAGGAACACAGAGATATTTTATACTGGTTCAGGCCCTCGATATGAGGTAATACCCTACGTCTAGTTGTGGTGGTATTCCTTTGAGGATGTATGGTGGTGATTCTGGTGAACCAACTCAACCTGCCCTCAGGGGGCGCCCTGCCTCCCCTTATACTGGGGGACAGGGTTACAAGGTAAGAGTCCCAACCGGATTACGGCCAAGAGATCTCCTCTTAGAGATATAACGCACCCAACTAGGACTGTGTTTTCCTTATCATACAAGGCAAAGTCTGCCGGGTGCTACTATATCTCTAATTACAAGACTTGGCCCATCCTCTATCTGAGTGGCCCATATGCTTGTGATGAGGTACCCGGGGTCCATGGCCTCCACACTCCGGCTCTATGTACTCGGCAACGACCTCGTAAAACACAGGAGGGTCACCAACGTCGGATTCTATAACAAATAATGCACAAATAATTAAAAGCAGTACATGTGGGCAATCAAACATGGGCTGAAAGTATTTTTAATGAATTCTTGGCATTTTTCTGGATTTAATGAAATTTGAATGGGCTTAATCGGAGTTCGTATGAATTAGTTATGAATTATTGAAGTTTTACTATGTTTTCTAATGCAAATATAATTAATAAGCAATTTATTGCGCATTAACACGATTTATGGCATCACCCGAGGGAGAGGTGGTGCTGACCAGCAGGCCCCACCAGACTGGCGCATGGTGGACCGAGTCCACCGCGGCCGAAGGCGTGTGCACCACGTGGCACCAACACGGGCGACCATGCGGCGACCGATCTACCACCGGCAAGTCGGACGGCCCCGGGGAACAGCGGCCAAAACCGGCCGTCCCGAGCGGGAGGCAGTGGTGCGCACGTGACTCAATGGTCGCTGGCGGTGGACCACTCGGTGTGGCGGCGGGCGCGCGGATGGGCGAAATGGAACGGGGAGGCGGAGGGAATTCTCACCAACGGTTCGCGGCGGCGATGAAGAAGCGGCGGCGGCTTAGGGACAACGTCGGTGACGGTGCTCCGACAGCGGCGAACGAGCAAGAGGTGGCGGCCTAGGTGTCCTGGAAGATGTGGAGGACGAGAAAGGAGTTTAGGTGTGGAGAACGGAGACGCGGCGCGGTGGAAATTGCCGGCCGGAGAGGAGACAGAGGGCCAGAACTCACCGTGCGTGAGGGCCGGGCGTTCCGGTGAGCTTCGGCTTCCACGGAGTGGTGGCTGAGGTGCGACGCGGCACGACGGAGACGATGGTGGTGGCGGTGTGGCTTGGGGACGTCCGGAACGGCGATGAGCGACGGCCGGAGTTGGTGAAAAGCGGTGGGCTCGAGCGCGGTGTGGCGACGGGCGTTCTAGGGCACGGGGAGGCTCGCGTGTTGGGGAAAAGGCGGAGGAAGAGGGCGGGGGAGGCTTTTTTATGCGCGCGGGTGAGAGAGATCGAGGCTGAACGGCTCCAATCGTGCATGGGAGAGAGGGCGGCGGCGTGGGGATCATGCGCGTGATTCGAGAGAGAGAGGGGACGAGGACGCTGGAGAACATGGGGAGTGGGCACGGACTTGGTCCGCGCTTGTTTGAACCAGAGGTGAGCGTGGGAGGAGGCGGGCGCGGGCGCCGATCGGACAGCGGAGGGGATTTTTCCCCTCCGCCCGATTTGGACGAAGGTAGAAGACGGGGCTGACAGGCAGGCCCGGCCTGTCAGCGGGAGGCGCGCGGACGAGCAGTGGGAGGCGGCCTGACGCGCGGGGTCCAGCGCACAGAGAGAGAGCGAGCGGGAGTAGCGGCTGACGGCTGGGGCCCGCGAGGAAGCAGGCGCGCGCGCGGTATGGGCCAGCCTAGCGCGGGGAGGAAGAGGCCGGAGAGGAGAGCAGGCCAGCGGGCGCGCAGGGAGGCCGGCACAGGAGCGGCACGACGGCCCAGGAGAAGAAAAGAAAGGAAAAAGAGAAAAGGATTTCCAGGGCGATTTTAATTCCGATAAGCGTTTTTCATTTATTAAAAATAGTTCCTGTGCTCTGAAAATTCCACTAAAAATCCAATTAATGTATTTTGGCACAGGGAACATAAGAAAAATATTCCTAGCCATAATAATTTATTATTTTTTATTTTACACCTTTAATTAATTCCTCTGGCCTTTTACAATTTATTTTTCTTGGGTATTTTTCTCAGGTATTATTTAGTGTGGCTAATATCAGGGTGTGACATGTACCCCGTGAAGTGGTGTGACGCAAAGATACACATAGTCTCCTTCCTCGAAACTTAGATCTCTGCGACGGTTGTCGGCATAACTCTTTTGTCTTGATTGAGCTATCTTTAATCGTTCCCAGATAACGGCCACTTTCTCTTCCACCTCTTTGAGTGCATCGGTCCTAAATACCTGGCGTTCACCTGTCTGATCCCAAAAGAGGGGCGTACGGCACTTCCTGCCATACAGAGCTTCAAATGGGGCCATCTGCAGACTGACTTGGTAGCTGTTGTTATATGAGAACTCCGCGTAGGGCAAACTCTTATCCTAAGTCCCACCGAAATCCAACGCACAAGCCCTTAGCATATCCTCCAATATTTGATTGACTCTTTCAGCCTGCCTGTCCGTTTGTGGATGGTAAGCTATGTTGAAGTTCAGTCAAGTTCCCAATTGTGCTTCCAGCTTCTGCCAAAACTTGGAAGTAAACTAGCTACCACGGTCAGATACAATCCTCTTGGGTACTCCGTGTAAATATATTATGTGGAATATGTAGAGTTCTGCCAGCCTCTTGCCCGAATATGTTGTATGCACTGGGATAAAATGGGCAACCTTGGTGATAAAATGGGCAACCTTGGTGATAACCCTAGTGATAAAGTCCATCCCGATCTCTTCCCACTTCCACTCTAGGACTCTAAGCGGTCGTAAAAGTCCTGCAGGCCATTGGTGTTCTGCTTTGACTCGCTGACACACATCATAAAGTGCCATAAATTTCGCGATTTCTCTTCTCATGCTGGCCCACCAAAATTTCGTCTTGAGATCTTGGTACATTTTAGTGCTTTTGGGATGAATGGAGTACTACGTCTCATGAGTCTTGGAGTATTAAGTCTTTGAGTTCCTTGTTTTCTGGGACGCACAATCGTTCTCCCATCCAAACTATCCCGTTTTCGTCTTCCGTGAAACCCTGGGCTTTTCCAGCCCTTATGTTATTCTTGAGTTCTTTAATCTCTGGATCATTCGCTTGTGCCTCACGAACCTGATCGAAAAGTGTGGGCTGGGCCTCTAGGGCTGCCATGAACCCAGGGTTAACGATGCCCAGATTCAGACGTTCAAACTCCTGTTGCACTTCCTTGCACAACATCTCTGCTCGAGCGGTGTTGCAGTAACTTTTCCTGCTCAGAGCGTCTGCCACAACGTTGGTTTTTCCCGGGTGGTAGTGTATTACCACATCATAATCTTTAATCAACTCCAGCCACCTTCTTTGACGGAGGTTCAGGTCAGGCTGAGTAAATATGTATTTTAGACTTTTGTGATCTGTGTAGATCTCACTGCGGTTACCGATGAGGTAATGCCGCCAAATCTTCAAAGCATGAACCACTGCAGCTAATTCCAGGTCGTGTGTCGGGTAGTTGCCCTCATGGGGACGCAACTGTCGTGGCGCATAGGCTACCACTCTGCCTTCTTTCATCAGCACGCATCCTAGCCCTTTGCGAGATGCATCGCAATATATCTAGAAATCTTTCTTGGGATCTGGCAAGATCAGGACTGGTGCCGAGACTAACTTCCTTTTGAGTTCCTCAGAGCTGCGGTTGTACTCGGCTGTCCAAACAAACTTTACGTCTTTCTTCAACAATTGAGTTATGGGTCTTGCAATCTTCGAGAAATTTTCGATGAACCGGCGGTAATAACCCGCAAGTCTGAGAAAACTCCGCACTTGTGTCACTGTCCTGGGCGGTTTCCAATTGGTAATGGACTCCACATTCGTTGAATCCACAGTAACTCCCTAGGCGGTGATGACGTGCCCAAGGAACTGTAATTCTTTCAGCCAGAAGTCGCACTTGCTAAACTTGGCATACAACTAGTGCTCTCTCAGCTTCTCGAGAACCAACCGGAGATGCTGCTCATTTTCTTCTGTTGATTTCGAGTAGATCAGGATGTCGTCGATGAAAACCACCAAGAACTTGTCCATAAACTCCATGAACACCTTGTTCATCAAGTTCATGAAGAAGGCCAGTGCGTTTGTCAGTCTGAAGGACATAACGGTGCACTCGTACAACTCATACTGAGTGGTGAAAGCTGTCTTCGGAATATCCTCTTCTCGGATCCTCAGCTGATGATAGCCTGATCGCAGGTCTATCTTGGAGAACACGGTGACACCCTCCAATTGATCGAAAAGATCATCAATCCTTGGCAAGGGATACTTGTTCTTGATTGTGACATCGTTTAGTACGCGATAATCTACGCACATCCGCTTTGTTTTGTCCTTCTTCTCCATGAAGATGACTGGTGCACCCCAAGGCGATGTGCTTGGTCTGATGTAACCCTTCTGTAGCAGGTCATCGACTTGCTTCTTAACTTCTGCCATCTCGTTTGGTGCCATTCTATATGGCCTTTTGTATATTGGTGCTGTTCCTGGTGCCAAATCAATTTTAACTCGATTTTCCTTTCTGGTGACATCCCCGGTAGATCTTCTAGGAACACATCCGGGTACTCCCTCACTATCAGGATTTTCTCTATTTTCCAATCTGGCTTCTTGCCACTTTCAGATTGTTGCTCTGCTGCGACCTGATTTAAGCTTGCTTCCTGCCTCTGTGGCACTGGCGACTTGAAGGTAACTGCCTTTCCTTCCAGACTGGTTACTGTAACGGTGCGGTCGGCGCAGTTGATCACTCCTTTGTGTCGGGTCAACCAATCCATCCCTATGATGACATCTAGGTCCTTGGATTCTAAGAGAATGAAATTGGCTAGAAAAGGATGATCCTTAGATTTCTAGACTCACTGAAGCGCTATAGTGAGCTGTGGTCATGTGGTTCCCTAGGGTGTGAACCCGCATGGGGATCTTAAGTTCCACTACCTTTATCCCATGTGTCCCCATAAATTTCTTGGATATGAATGAATGTGTCACACCAAAATGAAAAAGTACTATTGCAGGTATTGAGTTCATGAGAAACGTGCCCAGTACCACTTCCGATGCAGCCTGCGCCTCTTCCGTGGAGACGTGGTTAACACGTCCCTTTATCGTCGGCTGGTTGGCGTTGGGGTTCTGGGGAGCTGCAGGCCGAGGTCCCATGCGCTTCAGTTTCGGGCACTTGTCGGCGAAGTGGCCCGGCTCATTGTAGTTGAAGCAGGTGAGAGTCTTGCCCCCACTGTCGTTCAGTGGTTGGCCTTGCGGTGCTGGTGCCATTGGTGGGCGCGGAGCAGGGTGACAGTTGTGCTGCCTGTTATTGTTGCTGCTGCCTCCAAAGTGTCCTGGTTGGAACGAGCACTGTTGGCAGACGATCATGGTGGAAGGTCCACCCTTATGCCCCAACATCACCCTTAGCCTCTGGTGCTGCCCCTGGTGGGCTCGAAATTGGGCCATCTTATGCTTGCGGTCCATCTTGTTACGCTGATTTTCCTGGCGGATCGCCTTGTCCACCAGCTTCTCGATGTCAGGGTAGTCACTAGAGAGAAGCTAGTTGGTTAGGTCGTCGTCGAGTCCCTCCAGGAACTTCTCCTGTCTCTCTGCATCAGTGCGGACGTCCTCCGGCGCGTAGCACTTTGTGACCGTCTTGCTTCCCTGCACCAAATCCCGAAATTTCCTCTTCTTTTGTGACACGATGCCGGCCGGAATCTAAGACTTCCAGAAGTTGTGGCAGAATTCAGCCCAAGTGACCTCCGTTATGGCGGTGCGAGTCACGAGAAAGTTGTCCCACCAAGACGAGGCGGGACCCTGGAGCTGGTGTGGCGAAGGCGACCTTTTCCTAGTCGGTGCATTGCAGGAGGTTGAGCTTCTTCTCGATCGCAAACACCAGTCGTTGGTGTCCATGGGGTTGGTGGTGCTGGAGAAAGTAGGCGGCCTGACCTTCAAGAACTCAGGCAACTTAGACTGAGGGGCGAAGGCTGGGATGTGAGATTGCTGGTGTTGCTGTTGCAGGTTGTTTTGCTGCATCTGCTGCATCATGATTGCCATCATCTGGTTCTGGTTGGCCAGAACCAGGGCGAGTGTCGGGTTCTTAGGTAAAGGAGGTGGTATGTGTTGGGGAACCCCGTTGTTCTGTGGCGCTCCATCCTATTGATTTGTTGCACTGGCATAACTGGCAGCGTGTTTACCATTCCTGGTGTTCACCATCTGAAGGGGAATGGAAATGGTAGGAAAGGAGGAAAATAGATGGCTTAGAAACAGGAGTGATAATTAAGTGACTGAATTAAATTAACTGAAGTGCATAGCTTGGAAACATAACAAAAGCAATTCAACTCCTAGTTGAGGCGGCCATACCACAACAGACAGTATGAGCTACTAACTACCCAAAGCAAACATCCTAACATTATAACTAAACATGAAATCAAACTTGAAAAACGATAAAGCTAAGAACGACGCGCCTAGTGCTCTGAACGGCTCCTGCAGTCGTCCGAGTTGTACTCCGGTTCCTGCTCATCGCCCACCTCGTCGTTGGTGCGTGTCCTGGATCCACTCACGTAGTCCTCACAACTGTGAGCCGACGAACTGGCCTCACTGCGGGTGCGGGATCCACTGAGGGAGCTGCTATCGTCAGTGGAGGTGAAGCCCCCGTGGATGCTGGTACCTCCCTGAGAGCTACCATCGCTCGACGACGCGCTGATCATGCCGCCGGTTCGTGTTGGCGCGGGTGCTGGAGCTAGAGCCGGTGTAGGAGCTAGCGCCGGTGCAGGAGTTGGTGGTGTGTGTGGCCTGTTCCTGGGGGCCAACTGAATACGCACCGGAGGAAGGGTCCTCTTCCTTGGGGTCAGACGGATCCTGGCCCCACAGGGTGGCGGATGTCCCTTCAACTCCACGACCTCCTTCTTCAGACGGTCAATCTTGTTTTGGAGACCAATAATGGTCATCCTGTTGGCATCCTCCCTGTCGTGGGCTGCATGCACCCAGTTGACGTGCATGTAGTCTATGGCCCACAATGCCCGCCTCATGTGGACGATGGTGGTGTCGTTCTCATTGTCAGCCTGTTGGAAGGTGCTGTAGACCTGATAGTGGGCCTGGCAGGGGAGGTAGTGGTAGGCGGTGGTGCGGAGGGTAGAGTGGTGCCTCCAGCGTAGCTCTCCAATCAGACGGAAAGCTGCCTCCTGGCAGACGTGGTCATAGGTACGCCCGCCGATCTCAACGTCCATGGCTGGTAGGAGGTATAGTTCACCTGGCAGCTCCAAGCGAACATGGTGAGGGAACTCACCCTCCATGGGCTCCACTGCGGTGTACTCCAGGGCATGGCTGTACCCAAAAGTGAAACTCATCATGCGAAGCTCTTCGACGAATCCACCCATGTCTGCACCATGTTGGTTGGGGAGACTGTGCATCTATAGAAGGCAAAGAGGGGGAAATCAATGTATGCTCAGATCCAAATAGAGTGAACAATAAATAATTTAGAAATAAACAACAATTTTATGCATGAAATAATTTTACATATGAATTTTATTGAGAATCCGACGAATTAGTATAACAAAACCATATAGTAACGAGTTAATTTTAAATAATAATGGCAAAGCAAGTAAAAATATTTTATGCACATTTAAAATCATACATTACCCCGATAACCAATGTTTTTCCCAAAATTTGGACACCTATGCTGTAACGACCCGTTTTTCTTTTCCCGCTAGTCTTCTTTTTCCCGAGCTCCCCTCCTATCCTGTCAGCTGTGCCCCAGTTTTTCTCCCTGGCCAGCCGACTACCTTCTCCCTTGAGCCGAGTAGATTGCTACTCAGTCCTTGTATCCTGCCCTTCCCCTTGTCTTACTCGGACCTCCTTGCTGCCGAGTAAGCACTGTGAAGTGGCCGACTACCTTGTTGAGACCTGTTGTTTCCTTGTCCCCCGAGTTGCAACCGCCGTTGGACGCCGACTACCGGAGTGGAAAAGAACCAGTCTTCACCTGTCCGCAACACCGCTTGGACCGATGGACAATAACCTGCTGCATCGCTTGGACCAGTGGTCTGTCCGAAGCCCTGTCAGTGAGATTTCTCCAACCTGTCCTAGCCTTGACCTTAATGTCTCATCGCAGCTGCAGTGCCTGCCAACTCCCCTGACCAGTTGGACTCCAAGGTCACTCCATGTCAAATCCTTTGTCAGTTCACCTTGACTTTTTCTCCCTACCCGTTGCCCAACTCCACCGTGCCTCACTCCTGCACGCCGGCTATATATTGAGCCATCCATGCTCCTTCTTCCTTTGTTTTGCAAACCGGCCAGCCCCAGCTCTGCTGAGTTCTTGTTCTCCTCTCAAGTTTTGGAGCTCTCTCGCCCGGATTGCAAACCTGGTTCAGCCGACTGCCACCTTTCCTGCAGCCGACTACTTCTTGATCTTTTTCTTGGTGTTTTACTTCTCCTGCTTATCAAGTGTTTCCTTTCTGCTTGTTCAGAGCCTGAACCGGTGGACGATCCAGAAGCCACCTTCGCCGAAGACGACCCCTCCTTGGAACAAGGCAAGCCTCTTTGATCATATTGTTTCCCATATATGCAAAACTATGTTGTTTGGAAAATATTATGCATGCTTAGTTTACCACCTTTTTAAACTGTTGGCCTCGGTTTTGCAAGCGCAACCGATGGACCTACCCAGTAGTATCACTTATTTGGTAGGATGTTGTTATATTTCTCCCTTGAAGAGGCCCCACAAATGGCACGCTAGCATCCTATCTGAGGATACGATGCCGAGTAGAATGGCTTAGCCCTGCAACGTTGTTTGTCGTTGGAAAAAAAAACGTTGGGTTTTACCAAACTGATTGAAAACCCGGTACTCCGTGTATCGGCGTGTTCATGTGAAACAAATAAAGTTGTGAAAATCTTGATATACAGAGACAGTGCCTGTGTGGCTTGGCTATGTATCATCATTAAGGACCGTTTCCTTTGGGAATTCCATCCGAGCATCTTACAGTGCGACCAGACGGGTGTTATGGGATGCCCCTGGCCGAGTAAAATAGTAGGTTTAGGGAAGTTCAGTGCCGACCACTGAATCCTGTGTGGATCTTTCGGCTGGCATTGGATGACTCTAGACTGGCTTTGGAAATGGCCTTGTCACGATTTCTGGGTACAGGCCAGTACTCGGTGTAATTTTCGTGTCGGATGGGTAAAAGCGCACACCCTCTGCAGAGTTTAGCAGAACTGTTCGAACAACCGTGCCCACGGTTAAGGGCGATGCAAGGTGATTCCCATAGCGTAGATTTGTTTGCCAGTGATTTGTGAAAGGGTTTGATGGAAAGGGAACCGTGACCAGAGTTTGCCGAGTGAGCAAACGGAAGGCCTGTGTGGCCAGAAACGGATCTGTGTGATCCGGGGTGCGAAGCACCATAATCAAGTGAATGAAAAGTAAACAGGATGAAGATCATGCTCCCGGGTTGTAGCCAGGGCAGCAAACTTAAGCCCCCGGGTTGTAGCCAGGGCGGCAGTTGTACTGATGTCTTCGGGTTGTAGCCAGAAGACGGATTGATCAAGCTCCCGGGTTGTAGCCAGGGCAGCAAGTTGATCAAGTTGTGCTCCCGGGTTGTAGCCAGGGAAGCCACTTTAGCTAGCTGGTTGTAGCCAGCCTAGCGGGCATTTAGTGCCATGAACAGGCTCCCGGGTTGTAGCCAGGGCAGCAGTGTTCGAGCCCCCGGGTTGTAGCCAGGGCGGCGACTTAGCTAGCTGGTTGTAGCCAGCCTAGCGGGCATTTAGTGCCATGATCATGCTCCCGGGTTGTAGCCAGGGCAGCGATGATGAGCCCCCGGGTTGTAGCCAGGGCGGCCGACTAGCTAGCTGGTTGAAGCCAGTGTAGCGGGCATCAAGTGCCACAGCTGAGATTTGGTTGTAGCCGAGTCTCAGGGTCAACGAGTGGTTGTAGCTACTCGGGAAGTACAGGACCAGCAAATACGAAGTAAAAGATGATAAGAACATATATGTTTATGCTTGATTCATTAAGTGGCGAGTTGTTGAAAAGCAACTTGCGGAATGGATAGGGGCGTGAGCCGCCAGGGCGGCCGACTAGCTAGCTGGTTGAAGCCAGTGTAGCGGGCATCAAGTGCCACAGCTGAGATTTGGTTGTAGCCGAGTCTCAGGGTCAACGAGTGGTTGTAGCTACTCGGGAAGTACAGGACCAGCAAATACGAAGTAAAAGATGATAAGAACATATATGTTTATGCTTGATTCATTAAGTGGCGAGTTGTTGAAAAGCAACTTGCGGAATGGATAGGGGCGTGAGCCTCTGTCCGACAACAAAAATTTAAGCTCACTAGTGTTTGCAAAGAAAAGAGTTTCTTAAGGCAAATTTTCGCAAATGAACCTTTAGCCTTTCTGTCTGACCGACATGGCATCATTTCCGGCTTGCTGAGTACGAAAGTACTCACCTTGTTCATATATATGTATAGTAGGTTTTGGAGAAGAAGACGAAGATCCGACTGCTGCCGAGTTCCTCCAAGACCAGGCCGACTACGAAGACTTCTGAAGGTTTCGAGCCTAGTTCCCAACCGAGCCTGTGGAGTAGTTTTTGCCCAGCTTCCGCCCTGTTTCTGCTGTCTCGTTAGTTTACCTGTTGATTATTTTTGCCCATCCCGGGTCTGTCCTGGATGGATCTCCTTGTACATCTATGTAAGTACTCCGTTTATATATTATTGTAGCTCTCTGTTGTATCATTGTTGTGCGTACCCGACTACTGATCCTGGGATCGGGTGCCTTATGCACATGGTGGCCTTCCACCTAGTCGGGAGGCGCCACAGCGGTGGTATCAGAGCAAAAGGTTGGCCCTAGGAGCGAAACCCCACCCGTGTAGATGTCTTTGAGGATCTTATTTTGAAAACTATACTATTTGCAAAAGACTAGGACTTGTCTGGGTACCTCTCTCTGCTTTGTAGAATTTTGGAAAAGTTTCTAAACTCTTGGCTATCTCCCTACCTTGGCTCCTGCGTGGATCTTTGGTATTAACCCTTAGGTTCCAGTGCCCCATCTGTCATCTTTTCGTTGAGGTTGGATTCCCGAGTATATTCCTTGTTCTGCTGCTTGAATCCATCTTGCTAATCTTGTTGCTCCTTCATCTGTTCCATCGGTTTGGTTGCCGATATCCTTGCTGAGCCCCTCTTCCTTTGGTTGCCCTTTTCTAGGACCAGATGGCAGAACGTCAGCGCCGTGCCGTCCGTACCC
Source organism: Oryza meyeriana var. granulata (assembly GCA_003991445.1). Taxonomy (NCBI): domain Eukaryota; kingdom Viridiplantae; phylum Streptophyta; class Magnoliopsida; order Poales; family Poaceae; genus Oryza; species Oryza meyeriana. The sequence goes on from RYFJ01003669.1 coordinate 88,509, forward strand.
CGGCCCGCTTGGGTTTTGAAGACCAAGGTCCAGTCCGCAACAACCTGCTTACTGCCGCGGAGGAACAAGAAGTGGAGCAGACCCACGATCGGATGTCAGGAAGTGGCCGTGCAGCCGGCCTTGGAACCTTCGACGCTGCAACAGCAAACCCTGGAGGATTGCCTCAACCTCCTCACCTTCCAGCAGACCCCCAGCAGCTTATGGCCATCCAGACCCAGATCTTGCAAGGCATTGCTCAGAATTTGGCCGCAATGCAGCCTCTTCTCCATCAAGCTCCACCAGCACAAGCTCATGGACGCTCCAAGCTCGCCGACTTCATGAGGTCCCGTCCAGCCGAGTTCTCTCAGACCGCTGAGCCAGTAGAGGCTGACGACTGGCTGAAGGATATGGATAGAAAGTTGAACCTAGTGCAGTGCACACCTGTGGAGAAAACCCAGTTTGCTGCACACCAACTGCATGGACCAGCAGCCGATTGGTGGGAGAACTACTGTGCTGCCCATCAAGATGCCGCCAACATCGCCTGGCCCGAGTTTGTTGAAGCCTTCAGAGCCGCACATGTCCCAGAAGGAGTAATAGACATTAAGAGAGAAGAATTCAACAACCTCAAGCAGGGACATTCCAGCATCAGCGAGTACCTGAGCAGGTTCAACCATCTAGCTCGCTATGCACCCGAGGACGTGAACACGGACAAGAAGAAAATCAGAAGGTTTCTGAAAGGGATGAATGTGGCAATGAAGATCCAGCTTATTGCCCATGACTTCCCTACTTTCCAGCACATGATCAACAGAGCCCTAGTAGTTGAAGACGCGAGGAAGGAGATCGAAGTTTTTCGCAAGCGCAAGGCCTCCCAGATGCAGACTCGTAGTGGTCCGAGTACCAGGCCCTATCTCCCCAGTCCTTCCCGTCAGTTTGCCCCATCCCAGTTTCAAGAGCGGGTGTTTCGCTCGTCTGTTTCTCGCCCGACTTCTTCTGTTTAGTCCCGACCCCTCAGTGCAAATACCGGTGCAAGTCGCCCTACCCCAGCCGGCCTTCAGCAGAGGAGTATCCCGAGTGCCCCAGGAAGCCGATGCTACAACTGCAACGAGTTGGGTCACTTCGCCCGACACTGTCCCCAGAAGCAAGACTCTGCAGTCTCCGGACGCCCCAACGCTAGCGCTTCAAGAGCCCCTGTGTTCAGTCGAGGACAGCCGACTACACATGCTAGTGGATCTGCCTACCGTGCCCCTCCGGCCCTTGGACGTGGCCGAGTCAATCATATCCAGTCGGAGACAGCCCGAGAAGCTTCAGATGTGGTAATGGGTACGTTTCTTGTCAACTCCGTACCTGCAGTTGTTCTGTTTGATTCTGGAGCATCGCATTCCTTTATTTCTCAATCTTTTGTGGATAAGTATGGTTGGGATGTTCGAGGTCTCAGTATACCTATGGTCATACACTCCCCTGGTAAGGAGTTTAGGTCAGACCAATCTTGCCCTGGAGTTACCTTGGTAATTAAAGGAGTTAGTTTCTCAGCCAACCCCATTGTCCTGGAATCACAAGGCTTGGATTTGATTCTAGGCATGGACTGGTTAGCTAAGCATAAGGGCCGAATAGACTGTGCAACCAGCACCATAACCCTGCAGTGCCCTTTTGGACAAGAAGTAAAGTTTGCCTCCCTTGGAAACCCTAAGAACCGACCCCTCCTGAGCTCGGTGCAAGTAGTCCCTTTGGAAGAAGTGCCGGTGGTCAATGAGTACCCTGATGTCTTCCCAGACAGTCTACCCGGAATGCCCCCTGATAGAGAGATTGAATTCTCTATAGAGTTGCTACCCGGCACATCACCCATGTCCAAGAGACCTTATAGAATGGCGGCTAATGAGTTAGCCGAAGTGAAAGAGCAGATAGAAGAACTTGAGAGCCTAGGTTTTGTGCGACCTAGCACATCACCTTGGGGAGCTCCAGTGCTCCTAGTGGAAAAGAAGGATAAGACCAAGAGGATGTGCGTTGATTATCGCGCACTGAATGGAGTAACCATCAAGAATAAGTATCCTCTACCAAGGATTGACGACCTGTTCGACCAGCTGCAAGGAGCTAAAGTTTTCTCCAAGGTTGACTTGAGATCAGGATACCACCAGTTAAAGATCAGGCCTGAGGATATACCCAAGACAGCTTTCTTGACCCGATATGGATTATATGAGTATACGGTGATGTCCTTTGGACTCACTAATGCCCCAGCTTTCTTCATGAGTCTTATGAATAAGGTATTCATGGAATATCTCGACAAGTTTGTCGTGGTATTTATGGATGATATCCTAATCTTCTCCAAGGACGAGCAGGAACATGTTGGACATTTGAGAATGGTTCTAGGAAAGTTAAGAGAGCACCAGTTGTTTGCCAAGTACTCGAAGTGTGAGTTTTGGCTAGACCGAGTTGCTTTTCTAGGGCATGTGGTCACTGCCCAAGGAGTAGAAGTGGACCCGGGGAAAGTGAGAGACGTGCTTTCTTGGAAATCCCCGACTACGGTCACGGAAGTGAGAAGTTTCCTAGGTTTGGCTGGTTATTATCGGAGATTCATTGAAGGATTTTCAAGGATTGCCAAACCCATGACAGAATTGCTAAAGAAGGAAAAGAAGTTTGAATGGAGTGACGCCTGTGAGAAAAGTTTCATGGAGTTAAGGAAAAGGCTGACTACCCCACCTGTGTTGATCCTTCCGGATATCAGGAAAGACTTTGAGGTATACTGTGATGCATCCCGACTAGGCATAGGCTGTGTGCTTATGCAGGAAGGAAGAGTGGTTGCGTATGCCTCAAGACAGTTAAGACCCCATGAGCTGAACTACTCGACCCATGACCTAGAGTTGTCAGCAGTAGTGCATGCCTTGAAGATATGGCGACATTACCTAGTCGGAAATCGGTGTGAAGTATACACTGACCATAAAAGCCTGAAGTATATCTTCACTCAGACGGAGCTTAACCTCAGACAAAGAAGATGGCTTGAGTTGATTAAGGATTACGACCTTGGAATACATTACCACCCTGGCAAGGCAAATGTTGTTGCCGATGCCCTCAGTCGGAAAGTCCATTGTAATGCCATCTTGACCCCGCCCCTTCAACCCGAGCTAAGTCGAGAGCTGGAAAAGCTAAGGATAAATATGGTCAAGCCAGGAACGCTGGCGACTTTGCTGATTCAGCCCACTTTGGAGGACCGGATCAGAGAAGCTCAAGGAGTAGATGAAAAGATTGTATCTCTAAAGGAAAGCATGACCCAGGGAAAAGCCCCCGAGTTCTCCATTGACAGCAAAGGAACTGTTTGGTTTGGGAAACGCATTTGCGTGCCCGACAGAAAGGAAATCCAAGACTTGATCTTGAGAGAAGCCCATGAGTCCGCTTATTCCATCCACCCAGGAAGTACCAAGATGTACAAGGATATTAAGGATCATTACTGGTGGCCTGGAATGAAGCGAGATATTGCCGAGTATGTCGCAGTTTGTGACATTTGCCAAAGGGTTAAAGCAGAGCATCAGAAGCCAGCAGGATTGCTTCAGCCCTTAAGGATACCCGAGTGGAAATGGGAAGAAATAGGAATGGATTTCATCGTTGGATTACCTAAGACCCCGGCCGGACATGATTCCATCTGGGTAATAGTGGATCGACTGACCAAGGTCGCCCACTTTATCCCCGTCAAGACAACCTACCCGGCCAAGAAGCTAGCCGAGCTGTATCTGACCAAGGTCATCTGCCAGCATGGAGTCCCAAAGAAGATAGTGTCTGACCGAGGAGCTCAGTTCACCTCCCACTTTTGGCAAAAGTTGCATGAGGCAATGGGCACTAATCTCAATTTCAGTACCGCATATCACCCCCAGACGGATGGACAAACCGAAAGAATCAACCAGATCGTGGAAGATATGCTAAGAGCATGTGCCCTGGATTTTGAAGGAACCTGGGATCTCTGCCTGCCTTATGCCGAGTTCTCCTACAATAACAGCTATCAAGCCAGTATCCAGATGGCCCCCAATGAAGCTCTATATGGACGCAAGTGTAGAACCCCACTCTGTTGGACAGACGTAGGAGAAAAGATGGTTTTTGGACCAGACATTTTGAAAGAGGCAGAAGAGCGAGTTAAGGTTATCCGAGAGCGCTTGAAGACAGCCCAAACCCGGCAGAAGAACTATGCAGATAATCGGAGACGAGAGCTCGAGTTTCAGATAGGAGACCATGTGTATCTCCGAGTATCACCCCTACGAGGAACAAAGAGATTTGGAATGGGTGGAAAGCTAGCGCCTCGCTATATCGGACCTTACCCTATTGTCGACAGACGCGGAGTAGTGGCGTATCAACTGAGGTTACCCGAAGAACTCTCTGACGTCCACGACGTGTTTCATGTGTCCCAATTGAAGAAATGTCTTCGCATCCCTGAAGAGCAAGTTCCGTTGAAAGAGATCGACGTACAACGCAACCTCACCTACAAGGAACGACCTATTCGGATTTTGGAGACAAGGGACAGACGTACCAGACGAAAGACAATCAGATTCTGCAAGGTGCAATGGAGTAACCATTCGGAGGATGAAGCTACATGGGAACGAGAAGATCGCCTTCAAGCTGAGTACCCGGAGCTCTTCGCCGAGTAACGGAATCTCGGGACGAGATTCTGTTAAGTGGGGGAGGTTTGTAACGACCCGTTTTTCTTTTCCCGCTAGTCTTCTTTTTCCCGAGCTCCCCTCCTATCCTGTCAGCTGTGCCCCAGTTTTTCTCCCTGGCCAGCCGACTACCTTCTCCCTTGAGCCGAGTAGATTGCTACTCAGTCCTTGTATCCTGCCCTTCCCCTTGTCTTACTCGGACCTCCTTGCTGCCGAGTAAGCACTGTGAAGTGGCCGACTACCTTGTTGAGACCTGTTGTTTCCTTGTCCCCCGAGTTGCAACCGCCGTTGGACGCCGACTACCGGAGTGGAAAAGAACCAGTCTTCACCTGTCCGCAACACCGCTTGGACCGATGGACAATAACCTGCTGCATCGCTTGGACCAGTGGTCTGTCCGAAGCCCTGTCAGTGAGATTTCTCCAACCTGTCCTAGCCTTGACCTTAATGTCTCATCGCAGCTGCAGTGCCTGCCAACTCCCCTGACCAGTTGGACTCCAAGGTCACTCCATGTCAAATCCTTTGTCAGTTCACTTTGACTTTTTCTCCCTACCCGTTGCCCAACTCCACCGTGCCTCACTCCTGCACGCCGGCTATATATTGAGCCATCCATGCTCCTTCTTCCTTTGTTTTGCAAACCGGCCAGCCCCAGCTCTGCTGAGTTCTTGTTCTCCTCTCAAGTTTTGGAGCTCTCTCGCCCGGATTGCAAACCTGGTTCAGCCGACTGCCACCTTTCCTGCAGCCGACTACTTCTTGATCTTTTTCTTGGTGTTTTACTTCTCCTGCTTATCAGTGTTTCCTTTCTGCTTGTTCAGAGCCTGAACCGGTGGACGATCCAGAAGCCACCTTCGCCGAAGACGACCCCTCCTTGGAACAAGGCAAGCCTCTTTGATCATATTGTTTCCCATATATGCAAAACTATGTTGTTTGGAAAATATTATGCATGCTTAGTTTACACCTTTTTAAACTGTTGGCCTCGGTTTTGCAAGCGCAACCGATGGACCTACCCAGTAGTATCACTTATTTGGTAGGATGTTGTTATATTTCTCCCTTGAAGAGCCCCACAAATGGCACGCTAGCATCCTATCTGAGGATACGATGCCGAGTAGAATGGCTTAGCCCTGCAACGTTGTTTGTCGTTGGAAAAAAAAAACGTTGGGTTTTACCAAACTGATTGAAAAACCCGGTACTCCGTGTATCGGCGTGTTGTGAAACAAATAAAGTTGTGAAAATCTTGATATACAGAGACAGTGCCTGTGTGGCTTGGCTATGTATCATCATTAAGGACCGTTTCCTTTGGGAATTCCATCCGAGCATCTTACAGTGCGACCAGACGGGTGTTATGGGATGCCCCTGGCCGAGTAAATAGTAGGTTTAGGGAAGTTCAGTGCCGACCACTGAATCCTGTGTGGATCTTTCGGCTGGCATTGGATGACTCTAGACTGGCTTTGGAAATGGCCTTGTCACGAATTTCTGGGTACAGGCCAGTACTCGGTGTAATTTTCGTGTCGGATGGGTAAAGCGCACACCCTCTGCAGAGTTTAGCAGAACTGTTCGAACAGCCGTGCCCACGGTTAAGGGCGATGCAAGGTGATTCCCATAGCGTAGATTTGTTTGCCAGTGATTTGTGAAAGGGTTTGATGGAAAGGGAACCGTGACCAGAGTTTGCCGAGTGAGCAAACGGAAGGCCTGTGTGGCCAGAAACGGATCTGTGTGATCCGGGGTGCGAAGCACCATAATCAAGTGAATGAAAAAGTAAACAGGATGAAGATCATGCTCCCGGGTTGTAGCCAGGGCAGCAAACTTAAGCCCCCGGGTTGTAGCCAGGGCGGCAGTTGTACTGATGTCTTCGGGTTGTAGCCAGAAGACGGATTGATCAAGCTCCCGGGTTGTAGCCAGGGCAGCAAGTTGATCAAGTTGTGCTCCCGGGTTGTAGCCAGGGAAGCCACTTTAGCTAGCTGGTTGTAGCCAGCCTAGCGGGCATTTAGTGCCATGAACAGGCTCCCGGGTTGTAGCCAGGGCAGCAGTGTTCGAGCCCCCGGGTTGTAGCCAGGGCGGCGACTTAGCTAGCTGGTTGTAGCCAGCCTAGCGGGCATTTAGTGCCATGATCATGCTCCCGGGTTGTAGCCAGGGCAGCGATGATGAGCCCCCGGGTTGTAGCCAGGGCGGCCGACTAGCTAGCTGGTTGAAGCCAGTGTAGCGGGCATCAAGTGCCACAGCTGAGATTTGGTTGTAGCCGAGTCTCAGGGTCAACGAGTGGTTGTAGCTACTCGGGAAGTACAGGACCAGCAAATACGAAGTAAAAGATGATAAGAACATATATGTTTATGCTTGATTCATTAAGTGGCGAGTTGTTGAAAAGCAACTTGCGGAATGGATAGGGGCGTGAGCCTCTGTCCGACAACAAAAATTTAAGCTCACTAGTGTTTGCAAAGAAAAGAGTTTCTTAAGGCAAATTTTCGCAAATGAACCTTTAGCCTTTCTGTCTGACCGACATGGCATCATTTCCGGCTTGCTGAGTACGAAAGTACTCACCTTGTTCATATATATGTATAGTAGGTTTTGGAGAAGAAGACGAAGATCCGACTGCTGCCGAGTTCCTCCAAGACCAGGCCGACTACGAAGACTTCTGAAGGTTTCGAGCCTAGTTCCCAACCGAGCCTGTGGAGTAGTTTTTGCCCAGCTTCCGCCCTGTTTCTGCTGTCTCGTTAGTTTACCTGTTGATTATTTTTGCCCATCCCGGGTCTGTCCTGGATGGATCTCCTTGTACATCTATGTAAGTACTCCGTTTATATATTATTGTAGCTCTCTGTTGTATCATTGTTGTGCGTACCCGACTACTGATCCTGGGATCGGGTGCCTTATGCACATGGTGGCCTTCCACCTAGTCGGGAGGCGCCACATATGCCATAACTCTCGAATGAAATTTCTACCCAAGCTTTGACCTGACTCAAAAATTTTGGTCAAATAAAGGTCAAGATTTTATCCCAATCCGAGAGCAAATTCCCAATTTTTCCCAAAATAACTCTAAGTGCAAAAAGCATATGCAAATGAGAATTTCAGAGGGCTCTTAGGGTTTCCATTTGGCTGGTCCTACGGTCAAGTTCGGCTCTGATACCAACTTGTAACGCCTAGAAATTTGTAATCGGAATTCTGAACCTTTCTGTGTATTCAATCCCTATCCAGAAAAGCCAGGGTACACAATACCTAGTTGCCATACAGAGTGCGTCTTACAAACAGAATAAAATTGTCTTACATAAATGCAGCGGTAAAGATAAATAAAGCCTATATACAATTATCCAAGCAGAGGCTTCTAATCCACAGGCGTCTTGACGGCGGATCCAGCCTAGTCCTCCTGATGGTCCTCGTCGGATAGGTACTCCACCACTGAGAGGGAAAAAGGAGCAAGGCTGAGTACCACCCACAGTACTCAACAAGTTACACCCGTAAATATGCATAATGCACGGGAGACAAAGATAGGCTAGGGGTTTATTTGCGTAAAAGTAACTGCAAACAATAGTAGTTCGCAAACAGTAAAAACGTTGATTAATTAAACAATATTAATCCTCCACTGATCAAATTTTAAGTCAATTTATTATAGTGAGACTAATCATGGTGAGTCTTGATCAAGATGCTCATAACCGCGGGCGCGGCTATTCAAATAGATTTACTCTGGCCAGAGGTGTACAACTGTACCCACAAGACAGCCCCACACACGTTCCCGTGTACCGGCGTGTCACCACGACACCCTGTGAGAGGCTGTGACAGGACCGTTCACGCAACCTCTCCCTAACCATCCACACTACGCTGAGGTTGCACCTGCCAACAAGGCACACCATATCGCCCAGGCTACCCCCTTGCGCCACAATAGATCCAGAAGCCGATCAACCGGACCCCGAGCCGACCCAACTCCATCACACCCATTCTCACTAACGGTGCCTAGGAGAGGGAGAAGAGACGCTACAAACCTAGCCGTTGCCCACGCTGGCCTGTGGAATGTACGATTATTTGCCTAAGGGGGTTCCGCGAACCGGTCCTTAACTACCATGGGTGCAACCAACAAAACCATGCACCCACAGCCCACCATTTAGGTCAAATTTTAGTAATTTAACATCAACATATCCCAATTTCCATTTCCCGACATCGAGTCGAATCATAAACGCAAATTACAGTATTTAAACTCCCATGTGAGCTAAAGGTTTCTAAGCAGGGCTAAGCATCCTAACAATAACCTCTAGTCATATTATTACCCAGCTACAAAGGTGTACAGGTGGAATTAAGTCAGAGCAATTAAAATTGCATTTATATAGGTCAACCTTCCCACATGAAATGATGAAATAATGCATGTCTATTAATTTAAAACAAATAATTTACAATAAATGGGTACAAAATGATCGAGAAAATGATGTGACTTGCCGTGCTCCGGCTCGGCGAACTCGGCAACGACTTCGTAGTAAACTGGGGGGTCGACTGCATCGGTTTCTATAGCAAACAAAGAACAAACAATTAAAAATAGTACATGTGAACACTGAAACAGGGGCTGAAAGTATTTTTAATGGATTCTTGGCATTTTTCTGGATTTAATGAAATTTGGATGGAATTAATCGGAGCTCGTATGAATTAGTTATGAATTTTAGAAGTTTTACTGTGATTTCACTATACAAATTAATTGTTAAATGATTTATTGCGCAACTAAAAAGGATTATTGCTCCAGCGGACCACGGGGGACCGGCGCCGACAAGCGGGGCCCACGGGTCAGCGAGGCGGAGAAGACAGTGCATGTGGACGCGGTCCATGCACGCAGGCCCAGCGCGGGCACACACGAGCGGTCGCGATCTACCGGGCAAATCGAACGGCTGAGGTTGAGCCGAGGCTGAGCCCGCCGGCGCGCATGGCTTGATGGTCGCTGTCGGTGACTATCCAGTGCGGCGGAGGGCAGCGGCGAGCGGCGGAGGAGGTGGGGAATGCAACAGGGTGCTTACCGAGGTGCGGCGACGGACGGAGAGCGGCGAACAACGGCGAGCAGAGGGGATTGGTGGTGGCGAGGTTCGGGTAGACAACGGCAATTGCGTTCCGGTGGCGCAAGACGACGACGGAGGTGTGGACGAGGTGCGGGAGAACCTGGCGAAGGTGTAGCACGCGTTAGGAAAGAAAAAGCCTGAGTAGGTTGACAGAATTCCACGGCCGAAGGCCGGCAACAGCACTCACCGAAAGAGATGACGAGGAGATCGAGCTTCCGGCGGCGGTGGAGCGCGCGGGGTTGGTGGCCTGGTTGCTCTGGAGTGTGGCGAAGGCGGTGGTAGCGAGAGACGAGGGCGGCGGTGACCATAGCGGCGGTGACGCTCGGCTGGAGACGGCGGAGCACGGCGGCTGTTCAGGTACTCGGCGCGGAGGGGGTTAGAGTACTCGGCAGATGGGGGCAACTGAGGGGAAAGTGAGGGCTGAGCACGGGGAGGGTTTTTATGTACTCGTTTACGGGAGTTTGTGGCCGAGTTGGACGAATTTCACGAGAAAATGGGGCAGCGGCGAGGGCGGGATCGGCGAAATTCGTCCTCGGGCTTGCGCAAGGAAAGCGGAGGAGTAGGGGAACAGATAGGCGACCGCGTCCGTGTCATTTGAACCACGTGCGAGGGCGGAAGATCATGAGTTGAGGCGAAATCGCATGGCGGGGGTAAGCAGATCCCCTCCGGCCGATTCGGCCGTAGGTTGATGACGGGTCTCACATGTAGGCCCCAGTCCTACATGTCGGCAGGAGGGAGAGAGACGTGGGCGAGCGGGCGCTGGCGAACAGGTCCCGGTTGTTAGCAGCGCGAGGGAAAAGAGAGGCGTGGGCGCTGGAGCTGACGGGCGGGGCCCACGCGGCAGAGAGAGAAGAGAGGCGCGCGCGATGTGGTTGACAGGTGGGGTCGACTGGGAGGCACGCGCGGCGCGGGCCACGGCAAGCCGAGGAATAGGACTAGGCCAGCGGCCTGCGGGTAGAAAAAAAAAGAAAAAGAGAAAGGAAAGGAAAAAAAGAGATTCCAGTAGGATTTTAATTCTAGTAATTCGTTTTGATTTATTAAAAATACTTCGAGTGCTCAAAAAATTCCAGTAAAATTTCTTTTAGTGTATTTTGGCAAGAAGAATATAGGAAAAATATTCCCAGCCATGATAATTTACTATTTCGCATTTTACTCATTTAATTATTTCCCTAGGCCTTTTAAAAATAATTTCTTTGAGTCTTTTCTTTAATATATTTGTGTGGTTGTATTTAAGGGGAAAATTCAAGGTGTGACAAGTGGGCGGCCCAGAGTGAATAGCATCGCTTGATATTTCTAGAGTAAATTTTTTTAATATAGTTTGAGAATTGAAGTTTTTGAGTTGAATTTGTTTTTGATATTTGGCTCACAAAAAATCTGGGAATTTTGGAGAGGATATTTTTGGCTAGAACTTGAAAATTTTTGAAATAGGATTGAAATTTGAAGGGATTTTTGAATGGGAAAAGAGAGGGATCTCAAGGGGGACTTTGAATTCAAAATTTGAAAACTTTGGACCTGGGATTTTGAAAAGAGGTTTTGATGGATATTTGAATTTTTGGGAGGATCAAAATAAAAAGAATTTTAATGGAGGGCTTCAGAGGGAGTTTCGAATTCCGATATTTGGATTTGGATAGATATTTTTATTGGAGAAATTTTGGAGTCTCAAGGAGGGGCTTAATTGAGATCTTGGCAGTTAGTCCTTAATCGCATACAAAGAACCGAATTTTCAAAAATAGATTTTTATTTAAAATAGTTTTTTAACGGCCCAAAAAATCAGGACATTACATAACAGGTCCACACTATTAAATACAGATGTGCAGTTATAAAAATACAATACATCTAATCAATGGTCAAATATTTATAGTTAACATGTGAGTTCTATAAAATATCCAATTAGTATAGGTATAGATAAAAAAGGACTCCATACAAAATTGTTCTCGTAGGATACAAATCCACTAAAATTTCTCCACTTTTTTTAAATTGGACTAGTAAAATGCTTGTGCTTCTGTACGGGTAAAAGGTACCGTTAAATGCTAAACGCGCTACGGGTAAAAGGAGCCGTTAAATGCTAAAAACACTATGGGTAAAAGGCACAATTAAACATGCATATGGTTGGAAGACCGATAAAATTAAATCTTTGGTTGGGCTAAGTAATGATCATAAAAACCTAATAATGGATATTGTATACTGATATACATGTAGATTTTACATGAACCGTCGAGGTTCCACAATAGCATCTGTAACCTATCTAGTTATTTTTACCAGAGCAAGATCAATATAGAAAAGTGAATGTCAATTGTGAAGCTATCTTTGCTAATGTTTCAGAAATTCAGAGATTAGTTTTAGCGTTATGGTGAGCAAGTCACTTCTAGTGCCAAACTCTACCACATTGCATTTAGGAATGAGTTGAGAATGGAGAGGAAAGAGGCAACCAATGAGAATAGGGGTTCTCGATGCTCAACGCTGTATCCATGATTGGATCTGACCAAGCACAAGCTCGAGGTGCTAGATCTGATGGCCTCAAGCTCAAGGCCACCAGATCTGGTGGCAGTAAGCTTGTGGCTGCCAGTTGGAGATGCGCCACGAAGAAAAGGAGGAGGCGATGGAGACGACAACAGCTGAACATGAGAGGATGAGGGAGGCAGTGGCTCGGTAGGATGGAGGGAGCTAACTCGAGAGGAGGAGGAGGGGCTTTGCTGGTCCAACTGTTGCTCGGGTGGAGGAGGGCAGAAGGAGGTGCTAGTGCGTGGAGTAAAGGGAACCTTTCCACAGCCCCTCGCCTCCGCCATATAGTCGTCCTCTTATCCAGGTCATACACTTTCTTATCGTCCTCTTCCACCCTGTCGTCTTCGTCACGGCACGGCAAAGCCATGGATTTCGGCAGCTGGTTTTCGAGTGGTCGCAAGGCGTGGAGGGAGGGAAGGGAAACCGAGTCGGGGGTGGGTCAGGGCGTGGAGGCGAGGCTACGTGGTGTGGGCGATGGACAAAATCGAGTTGTGACGAACAGAATCCTTATGAATAGCGACGAATCGACCGCACGAAGACGCCCCCACACACCGAGACACTAGCAGGTAGCGGCAAATCGACAATACAATCGCAGCGACGATGTACGCGAGGTTCACAGCGACAGCGCCCTGCCGCGGACGGCGCGCGCGCGCGCACATGCGTGCTGTGCTGCCTGTTTGGGCGCGGTGCCCGCGTGTACGTGTGCACGGCTCGGTCGAAACTCGAAACACACCGCGCAACAGGCAATCCGCGCCAGCTGCGGGTTGTGGCCGCCGCCGGGCGCTGTGGTTGTGGGCAGAGCCCGTGAACCGATCGCTTCAAGCTGTCTCTTGTGCAGCCGGAAGCGTCGGTTTGGCCGGACGCGGACTGGATCGATCCACCCGATCGGTTTGGCCGCAGCTGGAGCCGACAGGAGGACGATTACGGATTACTATACGCGGATGGAATATGGATGCGCTAACAGTAGTAGTCTACAGAAAATCAAAACAGTGTCTTCCCAGCCGGAGAAGAAACCAAAGGGGGCGACAACTAGGCAGTTAAAAAGCGAAAGGGCCTCCTCAACCACCGTAACCACCGCTCTAACCTCCGACTCCGCCTCCGCGCGTATGTGCTCTCACACCGGTACACGTCTACACGATACGATACAGGTAGCTAGCTGGCACAGGTGGGAACTAGCAGAGTATAGCTTAGCCGACTTCACCGGTGGGAGTTTCGCTAATATAACTACTTATGTGTAGTAACTGACTTGTTAGCTCGGCTGCCAAAAGGAAGCGTACCCTGGGTTAAGTAGGCCCATCAAATCGATCACGGGTTGTAAGCTGGCTGCCTGGCTGAACTGATCGCTAGACTACTAAAAGGGTCCAATGGTTGGACAGTGCCAATAATTAACCAAGCATGGACATTCCATTTCCACGGCGTGAGGGTACCAGTTCACCACTACGTACAGGGACCTTTCTGTTGCAAAGTCGACAAGTCAGGAGACGGCGAAACCGTGAAAGGAATTAGCGGCAGTGAACACATTTTGATCAAAACAAGTTAAAATTAGCGGCAGTGCGCACTGTTTGATCAAAACAAGTCAATGCCAAAGCGAAAAATGGTGGAACTAATCGATCCAGATAAGTGATCAATATATCCCGGTCAAAGAATGCTCATGTAGTCATGTGCTAAAACAACTTGTAGATCTAACCATCAATGAGCTATGCACGAGCTCGTAAAGCTATATATTCAGGTCCCTAATCAAGCGCTATATATGGGTAACTTTGTGGTATTTTAGCCATAGGATATCGTAGAAATAAATCTTTTGAAGAATATACTTTTAAAGTGTAGCTCTTTGTTGCTCAACACCATTCTCATCATTTTATTATTTTTTTACTTGGGGAGGAGAGAGAGAATGCATGAAATTTCTGAAATGCCCCTGGCTATTCCAATTAGGCCAAGCGACCTGCTCCCGTTTTCTGATGCAGAGAGAAGACGAGGAGTAGAAGCAGCAGCATGCATGCGTGCAGCAGCAGAACAGGGTGCAGGCTCGATCGATCGATTTCAGTATGCATTTTGTGCTGCAGACTTTGGCGATCGCTTATGAGTTGATGACAGATATGATAATCGATGTGAGGCATAGAACAGAGAGGATCAAGCAGCACATGCCGTGCTAGCTGCTGGATGCTGCTATGGGTAACTAGACAATGGCATGAGAAATAGTGGAACAAGATTATTGTTTGTCAAAAGGGTGTGTTTGTTCAATTTGGATTGTGCTCCTAAAATGCTTTTATCGTGGCACATCTTTTTTTATTAAAAAAAGTAAACGACATGATCCTGACTACATATATACAAGTGTGTGGAGTAGACCCCTTTATCTCAGGTGTATTTTAGACTTTTCACGTGTTCTCTCTCCTCAACAAGTTGAAAATAATAAAATAGCAGGAGTGATGTCCAACAACAAAGAGCTATATTTTAAGAGCGTCTTCTCCAAAAATTCATTTTTACGACTTTCTATTGCTAAAAACATAAAATTACCGTGTCCCGTAGCAATTTTTACCAATTAAAATTGGTACTCGTGACATATTCTATCGTACTACGAATTAAGAGCTCGCAGGTTCTGTTCTGTTAATTAATCATCTAATCATAAGGGCAGTGCTCATATTTATTAATCAAGGACAATTTTCTGTCAGTTCCCTTTGGTCAGTTCCGACATAGACGCATGGCCAAACCATCTGGCGATAACATGAAAGTAAAATCACGTCAATGCCATCTTTACCCTTTGTGATGAGCACCTGCCTGAAGCGAGCACTCTGCAATCTGGCTGTACGTTACAGTATTTTCGGTATTTACATGTTATCCTCGCACGTGAGCTCTGCAATTATTTGGTGGACTCCGCGGCTAGGTACGGGTATGCGCACGTGGTATGATCCAACGAGCAACGAGACAAGGCCTCATTTTACGAAACAATAACCCTACAACCCATTCACTGTGTCACACTCGGTGTGAGTGAAAATCCCTGAAGAGTAAATGCTTAAAAGCGAATCTGTGAAGGAGACTTGCACGCACACATGCAGCTAGCACAGCGACCTGATGATCGAACCTTCCCGGGTAAAGTGGCATATGCAAGTGACGGCTAATAATCCAACGACGTCCCATGCACGCCGATGCGATGCCGCCGTCGCGCCCCGCTGGTTATATACTACGGGCGCCTGCCCGCCCTCAGGACCAGTCTCGCACGCGACGAGAGGGAGAGCGACACGGCGCCGAGCCGGCTCCCGTATACACAAAAGACCAAACACGTTGTTCTGCAGCGTGCCGTGCTCGTCTCCGTCTGCAGTCACCGACGCCGCCCTTGATCGGAGATGGCTGCAAGTCGAGTAGGCGACGGTGGCAGCGGCGGTTCGTGGTCTGTCGCGCGGTGCCTCACTCTCTTCTGCTTGCTGGGAGCCTGCATTGCGCCCGGGGCGCGTGCCAACCGGCACAGCCGGCGGGACCTCGACATCAACCTCGGCAACGGCGGGGGCATCAGCATCGGGATAGGAGGTGGAGGTGGTGGCTCCAGCGGTGGCGGCTCGTCGCCGTCGTCGTCCGAGCCACGGCCGTGCGACTTCGAGAACGAGCGGCTGTACAGGGCGTACCTGGTGATCCAGAAGTTCAAGAGGACGGTGACGTGCGACCCGAAGGGCATCACCAAGTCCTGGACCGGCACCGACCTCTGCAGCAAGAAGAGCTACCTCGGCTTCTACTGCGAGCGGCCGCCGAAAATCCAGGACCGGGCCCTCGCCTCCGTCGACTTCAACGGCTACAACCTGCAGTCGTCGTCGCTCAAGGATTTCGTGGACGCCCTCCCGGACCTGGCGCTGTTCCACGCCAACAGCAACAACTTCGGCGGCACCGTGCCGGACCTCAGCCGGCTGCCCTACTTCTACGAGCTCGACCTGAGCAACAACAAGCTGGCGCCCACCACGTTCCCGACGGACGTGCTCAAGCTGAGGAACGCCACCTTCGTCGACATCCGCTTCAACAGCTTCTACGGCGAGCTCCCGGGCGGTGTCTTCTGCTCGTTCCCGCAGGTGCAGGCCATCTTCGTCAACAACAACCAGTTCTCGGGCAACCTCCCGGACAACATCGGCGACTCGCCGGTGAACTATCTCTCCCTCGCCAACAACAAGTTCACCGGGGAGATCCCAAAGTCGATCACCCGCATGGCCAACACGCTCCTCGAGGTGCTCTTCCTCAACAACAAGCTCAGCGGCTGCCTCCCCTACGAGCTCGGCCTGCTCACCAAGGCCACGGTCATCGACGCCGGCACCAACCAGCTCACCGGCCCGATCCCGGCGTCGTATGCGTGCCTGTGCAAGGTGGAGCAGTTCAACCTGGCGGACAACCTCCTCTACGGCGAGGTGCCCGACGCGCTCTGCAAGCTCGCCTTCTCTTGGACGGGGCGCCTCAAGAACCTCACGCTCTCCAATAACTACTTCACCTCGCTCGGCTCGTGCTGCTGGGACCTGATCAAGGAGGGGAAGCTCAACGTCGAGCGCAACTGCATCCCGTGGGCGCCCAACCAGCGGTCGCACGAGGAGTGCGCCGCCTTCTTCCACCGGACCAAGACCTCTGCGTGCCCCGTCAACAGCTACGTGCCGTGTGGCCACCCCAAGTACGGCGGCGCCGGCAGCGAGGAGGACACAGCGGCGGCTGAGGAGGACAAGTACCGGACTTACTCGGCGCTGAATCCATGAGCCGGCCGGCCGGCGAGGGCACAGGCAGAAAAGGAAGGGCAAAAGCACTGTGCTTCTCGTGAACGTGACACGATTATTGATTGATTCAGTTGCTTGGGTGGTTGTGTGTCTACTTTTTGTACTTTTGTTTCCTTTCTCATCCGCTGTTACGTACGGCCAACTTAATTTCACATACATCTGCATGGGCAGATGGTACTGCACTGCATGTTTAGGTAAGGTAATGGCGATTTTATTTTGATGAACCACAATAGTTGTAATAATTCAGATCGTGAAAGATCAACTTTAGTTTTCTGTCCCTTGTGTCCTCAACTTCGCTACAACTGGTAAATATATAATCTTCACAACGTAGCACACTATGTCTAGATATCCACCGTGGTGGTGATCCAAGATTTATATATCATCAACTCACCCTACTGGTGCACATTAATTTGAAATAGTGCTAAAACAAGCTATGTTTGCCCTAAAGGCCTAGAAATTACCATAAAAAAAAATCTGCACCACAAATTAGAAAGGCCTAGAAAAAGACTCCATGCATGTCAAGAATACCATTTAAAAGTAATTGAATTCAGCTAAATATTAGTACAAAATACAAGATAAAGGGTCCATATAAAAATAATACTTGAATAACTGAAATTCTGGTAAATAAAATCTAGTAATCTCAAGCCAGCCGTTTGGCCGGCATTCTATTGGTCCAGATGGCCGTATAGTTCAACGACGCATGGAGCAATGCAAGAAAGGGTGCACTGCGATCAGACGCATAGCCACGCGCGTAGTCAGGCCGTTCTGGATCTCTCGCGTACGCACGCCTAGGCCGAGCACTCATGCACGCGAGCAGCCTACTCTCGGCTAGCGAATTTTTACGGTTACTAATTTAATTTTTTTTTTAATTTATAAAACTAATTTTCGATTTGGATCATTTACAAAACTACCCTCTTGCCGCCCTGGGCCACGGCGGGATTTAAAAACCGCCATGGCCCAGGGCGGCGAATGGTATCCCCGTCACCCGGGGCTAACGGCGCCGGCCGCCGTTAGCCCCGGGGAGGCCACGTGGATTCGCCGCCGTCCCCCAGGGCAGGTTATAGCCATTCGCCGCCCTGGGGGAGGGCGGTTTTTTGCCCTCCCCTATAAAATGCCTTCCTGCAGTCGCCGCGCGTCATTTCTCCCTTCCGCCTTCAGCGTTCGTCCAATAGAGCTGAGGGAAAGGAGGAGAAGTACAGCGGCGAAGCCCTCACAGATTTTTTAGCCAAATCCAAGTATTTTTTTGATCTCCCTCTGTTATGTAGTCAATTTTTTAGACAAATGTTAATTAGTAGTAGACTTGTAGTGTAATATCTGATATAGTATGAAAATATTAGCAGTTTGGCATAACCATCGTTAGTGTTAAATTTATTTGGCCGTACTGAAGAACATAGCGGAGAAGTAGTAAATTGTAGATATTTTAAAAATAAATATGCTCCGCCATGGCCATCGTTGGTATACGTCATTTTGACACGTTAGATAAACCTAGCGTATAACTTTATTAGCGCCGCTGGGTCAGTTTGTAAAATATAGAAACGGTAATGGTTTGACTCATACGTATAGCCTTTTTATGGAACGAATATTGATTAGTACAGATTAATAAAATCTTTTTTGTGAACAGAAATGGCAAATAGAGTTGTATTCGTGATATATCACGGTGAAGGAAATGTCAGACAAGGACAATATGGGGTAGATTTATCGGAGTTCAACGTAGCACAAAAGGGAATTATAGCTCCAGCTGAGAGAAGTTTTCCTGGAGTTTACAATTGGTTAATGAGGGGATTCGGAGTAGATCCTCAAGTAAATGCAATTACGGTGTACGCACTGGTTAACTGGGTTGTGGAAGATTTTTGGTGGGAATTGATGCCAATAGATTCAACGGCCAGCTGGGTATTTTTTGTGGAGAGTGCACTGCAGCGAGGATGGGCACCGAGCATCCTAGTGGTAGTGCATGACGTGGTCAGCATTGATCAGGCTGGTCCGAGTACAGCGGAAGGGCCCGATGAAACAGGGGAGCAAAATGAGGCAGAAGACGAGGGTGCCGGAGAGGAAGGAGGCCAAGAAGACATGGGACCGGGGGGGTTTGCAGATGAAGGGAAGAGACACCCAGGTCTAGTACAGGAGATGGAAATTGAAGACTCAGAACCTGAGCATATGGAGTATGATGATTCTTCGGAGGACGATGTACACCCGGCAGAATGGGACAACGAGGACTTCTCCGGACTCGTTGTCTTAGAGGGGCACACCGTGGCATGGGAGTATCGGCAGAATGAAGTGGTGCAAGGCGCTAGATACACCGAAAAACACAGTTGACAGAGGCTGTGAAGATGTGGGCCGTGTCACTTGGGAGGGATTTCTGGGTATCAAAGTCCACAAGATCGGTGTACGAAGTGAAATGTGCAAGTTCAAGCGATGGATGTCCATGGAGGATGTACGCATCCAGGAAGAAATATGACGACTGTTGGTCCGTGTCAATCGTGACGGAGCACAACTGCCATCTTCCGGGTGTTCAGAAGTACCACAAGAACATATCATCTGCATTCATCGTTTCAGAGCTGTATTATGCTGTTGTGGAGAACCTCCGGTTCGAGCCCAAGTCAATTATCAGCCGCATCGAGGAGAAATACAAGTACACCATTATATATGCCAAGGCATGGAGGGCCAAACAGAAGATAATTGAAATGAGATTCGGTAGTTTTGAAGCTTCGTACAATAATTTGCCTCGTCTACTGCAAACCATCTGTGCGAGGAATCCTGGCAGCTACTCCGAAATCAAAAGTTTCCCATCGTTAGCAAGTCCTGGGCAGAGCGTCCTTCAGCGGGCCTTCCTCTCTCTGCAGGCGTGCATGTTTTCTCTGCATCGACGGCACGTTCCTAACTGGAAAATACAGAGGGCAAATGTTGACGGCAATCGGAGTAGACGGGAACAACCAAGTGTTGCCAGTGGCCTTTGCCTTCGTCGAGGGCGAGAACACAGAGAGTTGGTACTGGTTTCTGAAGCTGGTTAAGGAAAAGGTGGTGGGGATGAGGCCAGATGTATGTCTCATACATGACCGTCATCCAGGGATGCTGCGTGCAATTCAGGAGCTGCGAAACGGCTGCGCAGACAAGGGATACCCTCCGGTGTGGGAAGATGTGAAGAGCAGATGGTGCATGCGTCACATGGGCGCAAACTTTTATAAGTAGTTCAGAAACAAGGAGCTGATGGCCATGTTCAAACGTTTGTGCTCCCAGAATCAACAGAAGAAGTTCAATGAGCTGTGGAGGAGACTTGATGAGCTGACAGCCAAATATAGACGCGAGAGTTTTGCAAGACCCCCAGCTAGAGGTGTTGACGGCCCTGAAGCTCTAGATGCACTTTCCACCGATGACGATACATTCAGAAGGAGGCCCGGTTCCTCGGTTAGCAGATTTTCGCAGTGGATCGAGCACGAGCCGAAGGAGAAATGGGCATTGCTGTACGATGAAGGTGGAGCAAGGTACGGCATAATGACCACGAACCTTGCAGAGGTGTACAACTGGGTCATGCGTGGTGTTCGGCAACTCCCCCTTGTTGCCATCGTGGAGTTCATCCTACATAAAACACAGACGTACTTCCACGACAGGTGCAGACAGAATGGCCCATCTATGGCCGATGGAAACCTTTGGTTCGGCACCAAAATGACA
This sequence comes from Oryza meyeriana var. granulata, assembly GCA_003991445.1. NCBI lineage: Eukaryota > Viridiplantae > Streptophyta > Magnoliopsida > Poales > Poaceae > Oryza > Oryza meyeriana. The sequence goes on from RYFJ01003669.1 coordinate 109,044, forward strand.
GAGTACCTTGAGGAGAAATGCAAGAAGGCAAGAGAACACCGAGTCCGAGTGCAGGGCACACGAGAGCGTAGATTTGAGATATTGTGTGCCGACAGGTCCAGGCGTGGCATATTCGCAAGGAAGCCTATACAAGAGTGTGACCTAAAGGAAGATGGGACATGCACGTGCTCCTGCCGGAAACCAAGCTTGTACCACAAGCCCTGTTCTCATGTCATTGCCGCTTGCGGGGAGTGCGGCATTGATGAACGCCAATATGTGTCTTCGTACTTCAAAAAGGAAGCAATCATGCATACATGGAGTACCGAGATCTTTGGTTTCGGCATCGTCGGCACTTTCACTGAAGACACAAGTCCAGTTTATTACATCCCTGACCCGACGAAGGCAAGGAACAAGGCAGGCCGACGTCGGACACGGAGGATACGCAATGATATGGACGAATCCGAGGCCGGCGTTAGCGCTCAACGTTGCAGTAGGTGTGGAGAGGAGGGACATACCTACAAGAAGTGCACGAAAGACGCCGAGGCCCCAAGTACAGCGGAAGTTCCTATGGAAGGATCAGGCGCCGACGGAAGACGGCCAACTGGGGAAGGCACCACTGATAGGCAGCGTCGTCGCAGGCGTCCTCGTGCACCTTCGGGTTATGTTGTCTAGTATAGCCACTGGTTGATGATGTAATCTCCCTGTAATGTGTTAATTTTCTGTTAATTTTCTGACTGTAATGCACTATGTTTAATTGAGCTAATCCGTTCCGCTTCTTTTTCCTTGCAGGTATGGACTACCAGACGCCTGAGCTGCTAGATCACGCCACCGATCAGTCCCATCGGTCGTTTCTCTCGGCGGTGCAGAACCTCGAGCTCGGTACTTACGTCCTCGACTTCCAGGCGACTACTTCTCGTGGACAACAGGTTCACGACTAGGTACGTACGAACGTTGTACTGTGAATCTGTATATGTCAACTTACTAACTTGCTTTGTTTTGATTGTCAGGTTGCGGGAGGCAGGCCTTCTGCGCTGTGTAGGCTGGTAGCAGCCGCGGTGGAGCCGAATGACCCGACGAAGAAGTGGGGTATGACCGGTCGCTGCTCACAGCTCTTGTGGACCGGTGGAGACCGGAGACGCACACCTTCCACTCCCATGCGGTGAGATGGCCCCCACGCTGCAGGACGTCAGCTTCCTCCTTGGGCTGCCTCTAGCAGGCGATGCGGCGGGGCCAGTTGACGGGCTCCAGGCGTGGCGAGAGGAGATCCTACAGCAGTTCGCCCCGGTTCACGTGCTCCGGGGCTTCCCCTCGTCGGCGACATCTCCCCGTACACGCATGCGGGCCCCCTCAGGCTTGGGTATTGAGCTACACGGTAAGAATGCTTTCTTGTTGTTTTATGTTCGTCCTTCAGTCCGTACTAGAATTACAGTGTCAACTTCGTTATATGTTAACGCAGTCTGATCAGCTAGCACCGGAGGCCGACGCGTACTCACTGCAGAGGAGCCTGGAGGCGTACCTGTTGTGGGTGTTCGGGTGGGTGATGTTCACCAACTCGCACGGCCACGCAGTCGACAAGGGCTTGATCCCTTACGCGAGGGAGATAGCCGACGCCGAGGACGGTGCTGTTCCCCAATACAGTTGGGGATCGGCAGTCCTTGCCGTCACGTACAGGGGTCTGTGCGACGGCTGCAGGAAGACCGAGCCAGAAGCGGTCTTCACGGGTTGTCCACTCCTCCTACAGCTCTGGGCAGCAGAGCGGTTCACGATCGGCCGCCCCGTTGTGGACCACAGTCCGTACGAGGCGAGCCTGTATGTGGGTGTCCCACCGGAGGACTATCCGACGATGGGGACGGTGTGGTGTCGTCGTGAGGTATGTTCGGTGTTAGAACCGTCTCGGTTTTTTATGTTACTTGGACTAACGAGAACTCTTTTCCTGTTTGTAGCGTCGGTACGCTCACGTGCAGGTGCAGAAGTCGTACCCAGACTTCGTCATGGAGTTCGACAGGATCACGGACGACGACGTTGTCTGGGAGCCGTACAGCGCCGAGGCGACGCACGCGCGTGCGCCGCACGGGCTGTCGTCCCTCTGCACCAGGGACCAGACGTACTGGCTGACGATTTCGCCGTTGCTGTTCGACATTTCTGTCGAGCCGCACTGCCCGCAGAGTGTGATGTGGCAGTTCGGTATGCGACAGACCTTCGGCCATCAACAACGCAGGGGCGTACCGCAATACGTTCATAGGTATATGTGGAAATGAATATTCCGTATTGTTATGCCGGTTGTGCTCTGCAGGTTAAATCGGCGCGGCCAGGCCGCCGGTAGGCTGTGGAGACCCACCGTCGTCGACTACATCAACGACTGGCTCATAGCCACGGAGGACGTCATCACGGAGCTGCACCCCTACACAGCCGCCAGGTACGAGCAGTACCTTTCCTGGTACCAGGCCCGTACCAGACTACGGGTGACGTACACTCCCGAGGCTCCACAGGCGCACGTCGCGGGGGTGCGAGACGCATACCCGACGCACCGCGACCATGACTACTTCCGCGCGGTGAGTCAATGGTTTTCATACTATTTTCAATGGTAGGTGCCACGTGCAACTAACCACGCATGTCCTGCTGAACAGGCGGACGATGCTAGGCAGGTCCACACGGAGCTGGACCTACTGCGGCAGCGCCTACAGGCTGGCATCCCTCTCACGCAGCAGGAGCAGACGATCACGTTCGACCGGATGTGCAACACGATGCGCTCGGTCGTCCGTGCTCTGAGTTGTCGCCGTCCCGATGCAGTCCCACCGATGCAGATACATATGCGAGGTCCCCATGGTGAAGGGACATCGGCAGGAGCGGCGGGTTCTGCAGGGGCCAGTACGTCGTGGGGAGCAGGTCCTTCTGGTACCGCCGGAGGATCGAGGTCGGCAGCCTCCACGATCGGGCGAGGATTGTCAGGTACGTCAGGATTGAACTTATTCTACATAACTAACTGCACTTTTTATGCGGCTAACGCGAGATTTTCTTTACCAGACCCACGCAGCGGATCTCACCTCCACCTGGGGGACACTGGGCGGGGATCTGCCCCGAGCACCTCTGCTTGGATCTCTACCGAGGACGACCTCCTTCCGGAGCAAGACGTGATCGGGTCGTCACAGCTCGGAGGTGCACCGCACACACAGCCGCACGACGCCGGTGCTTCCCCTGCTGCTCAGGCGGTCCGAGCCACCCGTGGGGTACCAGCGGACCGCCTGACGTACTCGCGCGGGCACGTGCGAGCACAGCCTAGGAGGACGAGGAGGCGTATGACCTAGGGGCTATTGTTGTATTTATTTATTTATAGGTCTCGTATTACTTGTTTAAATTTGTCATGTCCATATTCACCTCCTGTAGACTCGATCCCATCCTTCAGATACATTGTACTGCTAACAATGTAGTCTCGCTTGTTGTATTTCGTACTATGGGTGTCGCATTCATCATGCCGCAATGCGAATGGCTCGCATCTACCTATTATCATGTCATTAAAACGGACCGGCCTATTACCATGTCATTAATTAAGTTTTACCAAAAATAAACTTGAAAAAATGATCAGCACGATTTTACAAACCAATGCCCACCATCGTCGGATTATAAAAAAAAACTTTCAAAAACATACCCTAAACCACGATTAAAACTAAATTTTGTTAAGCGTGTAGGCGAAAGACGGGGAGGAGTGGATTGCGAGTGCCAATCCAGACATACGAGGAGTGGAATGCGAGTGGCGATCCGGGAATACCCTCAGTTTGACAAGTTCTTTTCACGACGTGAACAATATATGATATTTGGTTTTTTTTAAACATCGACTCAATAAATGCAATGGCACAATAAATAGAATTTAAGAATTTAATTTTGACAAATAAATTTTCAAAAATTTTGGGGTTAAAAATTAGCAACAAAATTTTCAAATTTGGTAATTTGCAAATGGCTCCAGGGGGCCGAGGCCTGGGCTGGGCAATGGTCCGATCGGGAGGGAACGGTCTGATCAGACGGTCCGATATCTAATCGGACGGTCCGATCCCTGTGCGGACGGTCCAATCCGAGGATTCGGACCGTCCGATTGCTGGGCGGACGGTCCAGTGGATTTGCCGCCATGGGGGATGGCGGCGAATGCCCCCAGGGGGCCGAATGTAAAATTACATTCGCCGCCCTGGGGGACGGCGGCCTTTTGCATTCGGCCCCTGGGGCATTCGCCGCCGTCCCCCAGGGCGGCGAATCACGTGGCCTCCCCGGGGCTAACGGCGGCCGGCGCCATTAGCCCGGGTGACGGGGATGCATTCGCGCCCTGGGCCACGGCGGTTTTTAAATCCCGCCGTGGCCCAGGGCGGCAAGAGGGTAGTTTTGCAAATGATCCAAATCGAAAATTAGTTTTGTAAATTAAAAAAAAAATTAAATTAGTAACAGTAAAAATTCCTCGGCTAGCCACATTGGCCCATGGCCGTGTATGCAACGAGCAGGCCCGAGCCAGCACATGTACAGGCATGTGCTCTAGGCTGAACCGGCTGCATGCATGCATTTGTTAAGTACATCACAAAATATCCATGACAAATCTAAGCATACAAGGTGTAGTGTTAAATTTGTATTAGTTTTTAGTTATTAATAATATATTATTAAGAGAACTACTATATAACACTCAGTATGTTGTTTAGCTAAACAACGCGTCACACATCAAGAGTCCTGTCCACCCCACGCCTCCTCCAGCGGCTCTTTTTCATGTGGTAATATTTTTACTGTCCATCAGTGCCTCATTTATATTGACTTTTACCAGTTATCACGCCACAAGCCCACAACTCTCCCCACCACCCCCATTTTTCGGATCTGACCGGATGCCAGAGCAGGTGGTGTGGAGGAGCACGGCATGGCACCTCCACCGCAATTCTCTAGAACCAGCGTGGTTCCGCCAACAATGAGAGGAGCAGATCCCGGCAGCAATAGAAAGCAGGTGGCGGAGCTTGGACCAATGACGGACTGCGTGCTGCAGATCAGGTATGAGTGGGCAGTTCCAGCGCTAGGACGGCCGGAGGCAGAGGTTGGGTTGGGGACGGAGTCAAGGTTGTTGGCAACGAATTTGCAAGGTCAACGGGCGGCGCAATGCGAGTAGTGGATCCAAAGAGGCGTTGGCTGAACCGATGGCTTTGCAGCGTTCAGAGTCCGCTCCGCCCAGTCAGTGAGGTCGGCACCCGGCTAGAGCTAGAGCATGGCGACGGCATGGTGGGCTGGTGGCGGAGGTACAGGTTAGATCTCGAGCTTGACGCCTTCATCCGCTTCCTGAAGCCACCACCACTCGTCCTCGCCTCCTCTGATGATGACGCCAGACGAGATGCTACCAGCTCGGTGTTCGCCCTCCCCAACCACCATCATCGTCTCCACCAGGGTCCTACTCTCCGTCGATGGCGATGAGTGCAACTTAGCCTTCATCCTCATTGGGTTCAGACCCATCCCCAGGGAGGTGAGTAGCACGACGCCACCTTGACCCCTTGTGGAGACGGCTCGACAGCGCGAGGGAGCGGCTTGGCTGGCCCAACATACGCATCTTGGATTCCTGGAAAGTGTGGAGATGACCGGCGAGGAGAGGGAAGAGGGGGCGGTGGCAAAGAGGAAGAAGATGGTGAGGTCCAACCTGCCCGGCACCGTCTACCAGCACCGTGTCCTCCACTACCGCGACCTCTCTGCCCCCACCATCGTGGCGGAATCGAGAACCCCAACCTCCACTAACTGTTGGTGTTGGGTGGCGAGATCCGGGCGGGTGGTGGCTGCCACAGTGTCGCTGGATTCGGGCTGGATGTGGCCTCCTCTGTGTTTTCCTGATGTATAATTGCTTTACTTACTGTATTGGTTCAATGCATAATACTACATGTAGTAAAAAAGTTACTAATCTACGTATTATTAGTACCATTTTCTGTCCTAGCAAAAGATAATATTTTTACTTTTTATGCTTTTTAACCGATGGTGGCAATATACCAGACATAAAGTAAACTAATGAAGTGGAGTAAATAGATTACTAATTCTAATTTTGTAACCAGGTAACTGGTGGTGGCGATTTACTAGTGGAGTAATTCTTTTACAAGAGAGTAACTTTTGTACTTTGAACTGGACAAAGGGAACAGGAGGGGAGTGAATTTTTTTCTGATGAATGCGACGGATGTTAGTCATGAAGCCCGCGGGGCCAACTGGAGGCGAATAATAACTTCTTATTCATGAGTCATGAACAAGGCAGGATGTGAGAGGAGAGCTTATTGTAAGAAACAATAGGGGAGTAATTGTTTTATTACACGTGAATATGACAGTGTGTTAATCATGAACCCCGCGAGGGACGGGAGACGAGTAATTTTTTAACTTGTGAACAAGACAGGGCGTGTGAAAGGAACTTGCTGTGGGGGAATAGAAAAAATAGAAAAAAAGGGGAGTGAAACGGGGAGAGGAATAGAAAAACGAAAAAGTAGGAGGTGGGGCAGCTCTGAGGCACGCTACATTTTAAGTAGCGCACTGCACGTAAGTTAGCGTGACCGATGTTATTAAATAAACTAATGATTATAATTTAACATCAATATCATTTTAAAATCAAATACTCACTATGTCGTAAAACAAAAATCAATTGTTTTAAAAATAAAACAATAAGTAATAAAATTAAATGTATAAAAATAGTAGGAAGTATAAACAAATACATATACAAAAACTGAAAAAGATATTTTCTGCTAACTCTACAAATTTTACTATTCCAAAAAAGTCGGTGAGAAATGTTCCAATAAATACAATACGTCACTATGTTAAAATTCAAAAAGGTAACTTACCCTTGCATGTTAAATGCGAAACAATTACTAGCAACTAAACATAACAAAACATATTCTCTCCTAATTTTATAAATTCTAATAGCTTGTATTCGATACCTTGAAATTTATGAAAGTAAGGCAGAATATTCATAAGATTAACCGGCCACTTTTCTAATAGCATGATAATAAGGCTAACAAACCGGTTTGTTAGCCTATATTACTATCATACTTTGATTTTTTTCTTGGGACTCTACAAACATAAAACTAACAAAAACATTAAAATATACTTTAATATGTACAATGTTTATAGGAATTTTATGAGTATTAAAAATTGTTCTAAAAATCCAGTGTTTTAAATAAGATCTAAATAAAAACTCAAATGCTCGATGAAAAAATATGCATGGGCAAATTACCGAGCGCCCCAATAGATGCGCTGATTTTCTAGTAAAATCTATAGCCATGCAAATGCTCATGACATCTAATTAGTTATATAATTAAAACAGGGTGTAAAAGAATCCACCACTCAAAGGCCTAGAAGCTACCACACTTGTCGAAGAAAAGGAGAAAAAAAATGTACAAACGATTGTGTGGTGGGTACAAATTATAACGGTCTAGACTAAAACAAAGATCTTGCCTCAAAATATAGTTTATAAATAATTAAGGAGGAAAAATATACTGTTGATTATACTGTCTGGGTCCAGATTATAAATATTACTCAACATAATTGCAAACACATCTAATATAAAATTTGAACAGAACCATATGCATGCTGGGCCGCAACCCCCTCCCTTTCTTTTCTTCCCTTGGCCCAGCATGGCCCGCTTGGTCTCCTCTCTGCCGCATCGTTACCGATCGGCGCCACGTGGCCTATGAGCCATCGGCGCCGTTGATCCTCTCCCTACAGAGCGCGCTCGCTTTGCCCCGATCGCTGACACGTGTCCCCGCCGCTCGCGCGTGCCGTCGATCTCCTACACATGTGTTCACCGCTCCGCCCGCTCGCCGACATCCCGGGCCCGCCCGTCAGCGGCACGGCGCGCACAGGGCTTTCTTCTACCTCGGGCCGTGCCCGCCACCTGTTTGGCCCTGGGGACGCATGGACGCGCCTCGCTCCCGAGCCGTGCGCAACCATGGCTCTCGCCCCCGACCGCTCTCCCTGCTGCGCCGCCCTCGCCGCCTTCATCTCCACCCCCTGTCGCCCTCGGGAAGCCCGTCTCCGCCTCGCGCCGCGCGCTCCGTCGCTCGGCCGCCCCGTCGCATCGCCATGACCAACCCGAGAGCCCTCGTCGCCGTCTTGTCCCATCACCGCTCGCCCTACTCTCCTTCTTCCCGCCTAGGCCGACATCATCATGCCGCCGTCGCCCTCGCTCTGCCGCGCCTCTACCTTGACCAACCGAGCTCCACTACGCTGAGAACCGTGCCACCGTCTCCTAGCGCTCGGGCTCCGCCTATAAAAGGCCCCGAAGCCCCTCACCATGGCCACACTCAAGCTCTGAGCTAGAACTCAAGCCCCACCAACTCCCCGCCGCGCCACCGAACTCCTTCACCATCGCCACCTCTGTTCCACGCCGCCCAACCACCTCCGACCACCAAACCACTGCGCCACCGCCACCATCACATTCCCCATCTCCTCGTGATAGCGTTCTGCCTCACCATGACGCCTGATCGCCACCGGAGCCAAAAGCCCCAAATCGGATCAGCGTCGACCGCCATTGCCGCCATTTAAAATCCCCCGTCGCCGCAAGGTATATACCCAAATCCGTCCCTTTTCCCCCTAATTCGCAACCCGCCACCTCTTTTGCCCCCAATCCGAGCCCCTGCCGTTGAGGATTTGACCACCGCCGACGAGCTCCGCCCTCTTCTCCCTCCCCGGTGAGAATGGCGGTCGCGTTCCACCGCCGTCGATCCATTCTAACCAAATCCAAGCCGCTCCGTACTCTTCTCTTCCTCTCCGCACTCGGTTGCAGCACTTCGCCGTCGTCGACTCACCGCCAATCACCGGCGCCGCTCGGGCGCCGTGCGCCGTCGATCTCCTCCGCTCGGCATCTCTCTCTCGCTCTCTCTTTCTTTCTCACTGCCGGTGGCCCATCTCCTCCCTCTCCCTCGTGATTGATTGACATATGGGCCCGGCCACTTTAAACCTCCATGAGACACTGACACAGGGCCCCACCGAAGTAAAAATTAATTTCCATTTATAAAAAAATTGAGCCACAGACATGTGGGCACTCTTATTTTTTTAAATCAATGACAGGTGGCCCATGCCCTTCTGTCATTTACAAGTGGGCCACACCCTATCCCCTCTCTATCCGACACTGACCAAAAGGCCCACCTATTAGCCTCTGTTTCCAAAACTAAATAATTTTCCCAAAATATATTTTATTTTTTTAATTCACAGAAAATACACTTAACTTTGAAAAATCATATCTTTTCAACCGTAACTCTATTTGAGCCCATTCAACTCTCAAATTTATTTTAAAAATGAGATCTACACGATGGAACTATTAGTTTACTATATTAGGTTCTAATTCTATGGCTTTTTGTGTGTTTTTGTTTTGCGACGCATAGGAGTTGAGTCCGAGGAGCAGTTGAACAAGAATTTAGTCGAAGAGGCTCAAGATCAGGAGCAAGGTAAGTCACACCTTCACCATGTTGAACCTATATTTTATAAAATATTTTGGTTGCCAACCATGCATTTTAGGAGCACAATTTTGGCTGCGGATCGCAAGTCGATCCGAGAGGCCCAGACCTATTTGCTGCATATTAAACCTCCCTTGTTAATTGATGACCTTGTATCCTTGTCATCCTGTCGTCGTCCTGGTACCTGTATTTCTGAGTACAGGTATCGAAGATGCCCAAAACATAAATAAATTGCGATGGGAAAAAAATTTATGGGATTTTTATGAAATGATTTTAAAGTCGACATGCGATATCGATCACTTTGCAAAATAAAGATTCTTCATAAAACTAGTCATGGGATGTTATCGACTATGTGGCCTGACTTCACATGAAATATAAGGACCATTTTTCCTTGGAGATTTTCACTGATCATTTATTCGTATGACCACATGGGTGGAATGGGACACCCCTAGCCAAGTAATTTGAGGAACCAGAGTGGGTTTGTTGTCGATAGGCGTGGAGTCGCCGGGGTGGCAATATGAGATGCACCCGCGGGATCCTGAGTAAAGGGAGTCTGGAATTTGTCTGGTACTTGGTCTGGGACCCATTTATCTGACAATAGACTATCCTGAGGATGCTTTGGAAAGGCCTTGTCGCAAACCTCCGGGCACTAGCCGTATCTGATCAATGCGCGTTAAGTGTCCGGAGTAAGCTTGCGTCGTGTGGGTAAAGTATACACCCTTTGTAAATGATATAATCTGTTCAAACAGCCGTGCCCACGGTCACGGGCGGATGTGAAGTGATCCCTTAGCGTAGCTTTATTTTCGAAAAATGTTCATGAACTATGTTTGTGATTGGAAACAGTTACCAGAACCAGCCTGAGTGGTAGGTGGATGACCTGAGTGGTCTGAAACAAGACTGTGTGTTCCGGGGTGTTGTGTGATACCATAGTTAGAGTTGAATATGTAAAACACAGAGAATTGGTTGAGAAAGATTTAATCCAACCAAAGAAGATGTTGTCTGGGACAATATGCTCCAGAAATGGACTTGTGACAAGTCGTTGAGAAGTGACTTGTGGAATGGGTCGAGACGTGAGTCTCTTCCGAATAAATCGTGGTGGGTTGTTGCAAAGCAACGTACGGAATGAATTGAGACGTGAGTCTCTTTCTGACAACTTAAAGAACACTTAGAAATTTATAAAATATTTTTCAACACTTAAACTGTTTGTGAAATAAAACCAGAAACCCGTCTTTGATAAGCCCTGCATTCCACATTAATTCTGTGACTTGCTGAGTACCCATGTACTCACCCTTACTAAATCTCCCCCTAGAACCCTATGAAGAGGAAGATCCAATCCTGGAGGAGTACTTTCAGGAGCAAGCTGAATATGAAGGTTTCTTGGGTTTTGATCTAGGTTCCAAGCCGTGCCTGTAGGTATTAGGCCTAGCATGTGCTTCTACTGCAGTCTTTTGTAATATAACATTGCTTGTCCGGATTTTGTCTGTGGCTGCAACTTATGTAAGAGGGCTTATTATAATAAATAAAGTAGTTTGCTGTGATCCACCAATATCCTATGTGTACCAGTTGGATTCCTAGAACTGGTACAGGTAATGTAGGTAAAGACGTTCCGCTCCTGTTGACTTATATTAGTTAACATGAGAGGTGCGTTACAGTTCTTCTCCACAAAAGTGAGGATCTTTGTTACTTTGCTTGGAAAGCATCCGTCCGTCTTCACGTAAATACGATAGTTATCTTTGTGCTAATTTACTCATAAATTAGTCATTTGATTTCACGAAAGTGAATTAATCTCGAAATTGGCTATGCTAGCTGGTTTTGATACTTTTGATTTTGGCAACTTTGTTTTAGCAGCTTTGTTAATTACACTATAAATCGTTAGGTGACTCTGTGTTGACAACGAAAAAGCGTCCACTGGCCGGACCAAGGCTGAAAAAGGGCCGGCGATGAAGAAGGTGAAATGGATTGAAGGCCCGATAATGAAGTTGGCTCATCTGCTAGGACACAAGATTGGGGATATTGCACTTCCGTAGGAAAAAAGAGAACGGAAGAGGAACGGGAATGACTTTTAAGACGAAAAGAAATGACATGTGCAACGTGAGTTTTTGAAATTCGCAATCGAAACAAAGTTTTACAGACTAGGACATTTATAGGGTTGTTGCACCCAAAATTTTTGACAAGTAATCTTTGATTTAATAGGTATAATACCTGTATATATCATTAGTTGGGTCAAAACAGCTGTTCTTTAGTCTAAAATCACAATACAGCTAATAGAAAACTGCTCCAAACAGACAACACAAACTCATCAGCTCACGACATTGACTTTCCATCGTTGCGATGGCCTACTGCGCCTTGTTGTTGCGGGCTTACGACCAGAGCACCACCAGCATGCTAGCACGCCTTCCCCACCATCCGTGCAGGCACTGTTTGTGATTACTGTTGCTGTTGCCTGCTGGGGCTTAGGACAGTAGCAACTGTGCGGGCATTGTTCGCGGTCGCGGCGAGCACAAGCTGCTGATTGACAAGCCACTGCAGTGGAGAAGCAACCGTGTGGCTCAAGAGGTTTGAGCGCATTCGCATCAAGTATTTTCCTAAGCACCCCATCCATCTTTTAGTAGTTTAATGTTTGATTCAATTGACGACTGTTTTTAGGATATCACTACTACAGCACATATATACCGTTCTATTAGTGTCTGTTTAGAAAAATCCAGCATTGATACAGAGTTTTCGTCTAAAAACACAACCCACGCCCTCTGCCATCAGGAACTGGCACTGATGCCCTCTCATCAGTGTTGATTGGTGGGCCAAATCGGCACTAATAAGGGACAGCCAATCAATTCCGGGTTATTATATGAACCGACATAAAAGAAATAACAACAAGTGCCAATTTTTTAATTAACCAGCACCAAAAAGCCAGCCGAGCCGATCGAGAGCCGTGTGCGTGTGGTCCGGGGGAAAAATTCTTTAAGTTGTGTTGCCTTCTCTCCGTTGTCTCTCGATCCCATCTCTCCCCCGCCCTTCTTCTTCATCCTCTCTCCTGTCTCTACCCAGCCAGCCAGCGAGCGGCCACGTCTCCCCGACACGATGGCCACCAGATCCATGTGTCCCCTACCTGGCGACTGCTCCCTCCACTTCTCCCCACCGCCACTAATAAGCTACGCATGGCGGCAGCGACGATCCATGCGTGGACGGCTCGCCTCCGTGGTCGTGGCCGTCGCCTCGCTGATCCTGATAGCCACGGCTGCACCTCGGAGGCTGACTGCCTAGATCTGCGAGGTAGTGGGCTAGTAGCTAGCAAACTAGAAATCAGCCGGTGAAGTGTTTGATCTGTCGCTTCGTCTCCGTGGCATTTGTGTCTAGTACTCTTCAATTCTCCAATTATGATTGATTTTGCTCTTGTGGTGGTAGGCTGGGGATGATGTGTGATGTGGTTTAGTTTCTTTTTTTTTTTTGGATTTGTGATTACTTTTTCTTTTGACTTGAAGCATGTACAAATTCTGGGATGTGAATGAATGATTTTGTGATTCTGGAATGCAAATGATTTTGATTATGAGATTTAGTTTCTCTAATCCTCGAGCTCGAAGAGCCAGCTCTTCAGTGCTTTTTTTTTGTACTCGTAGAAAGTTATCAGTTCCTGGTTCTTACATCCGGCACTGGTGATCCTTCCTCATTAGTGCCGGATATATAGTGCCGGTTGCAAAACCAAGACTATTTGGCCTTTTGGTACCATCACTGATGTGTTGATTTGTGGTAGTGCGATTGAATTTGTATATCTAAATTTATGTTGTAGAGCCATCAAAAAGTAAGATGGTAGAGAAGAAACCTCTATGGAATAGAAGAAAATAAAAAAAATATAAGTTTGTGGTAAAGCTATAGTATCTCTTGTCAAAAGTGTTCTAATTTTATCTAAGCTATTTTGTAATGTTTCCATTTAAAATATTTTTATTTGCTCTAGCAAAAAAACTAGTTTCTCTGTTTTAAATTACTTGACGTTCTAGTTTTGTTCTAAGTCAAACATTTTAATATTTAACCATCAATTTCTAGAAATTGGTATAGTTTAACAGCACATAAATTATATATTATGAAAGAATTTTTCATGGTGAATCTAAAAATATAAACCTTATAAGGTTAAACTATATGAATTTATGAAAATTAATGGTCAAAGATACAAATAGTTGACTTAGGACAAAACTAGAATGACAAGTAATTTAAAACGGAGGAAGTAGCATATTACTATGCTACTATGAAGTTTTAGCTCTATATGGAACAATGCTTCGATAAACTATGTACCCTCATCTTCAAAATCCTGCATCCGCCATTGTTGTTACACCTTTAGTGCTTCCCATCTTAAAGTATAGTTTTGAAATAACTAAATTTAAAATTATACTCGAGGAATTAGATTATAAAATTATATGCTAAAGCAAAGCATCAAAAATACAGTTTAGAAATAACTAAAATTTGGATATATCAAATATGCAGAACAAAGAGTGCATAACATACAAATATACGACTAATTGAACTTCTAACGAATAAAATAAGAAGTTTGATTTCTACTGAAGAGTTCTATAGTGTTTAAAATTTACTTTCAAGCAATCTATGATTTATTCCTATGCAATCTAGCAAGACATTCAACTAGTTTTCTCAAATATGGCGAATAGTAGAAGTTTGCATGCATATAATTCATGTCATATTACATATATGCAAAATGATATATGCATCTTTGATAAGAAAACAACATTACTAGTAATATAGCCTCTCATGCATTAAATATTAACCAACATAATTGCTACCAACCAATACCAAATTTGAACAAAACCACACTTGCAATACATCTGGCTTAACGTTAGAGAATTCAAGTCACAAGCAAAAATCGACATGTAAAAACAATTGATAACTGAGAAGTATCATCAATAGTTTGATGCAGTGTGCACTTATTCTTAAGGGTAACATGAAAATAGTTTGTAGCCAAGTAAAAGGCTTATTTGCTGTTGCTCCCTCCCAACAGTTGACATATGCAGTTAGAACAGAAACTACACAAAACCATGAGGCAGAGTTGGCCTCGGCTTCAGCATCACAGGCTAATTTCCAGTACTCAATGCCTTCTTGCTTTTCTTAGTACTGGTACTCTTCGTCTTTCCCCTGGTAGATGTACTTCCACCTGATTTCAAAATATTGGGTGAAAGTGAAAGGAAGACACTAGCTTCAGTACTTTGTTGAAAACAATGCAACTATGCACTAGAGAGTGAGGTAAAATATACGAAACCACATCACAAAACCAAATGACAACATTATATATTATGTTAATTAGTTTGTGAAGTAAGCTTCCAAAATTGTATATTTCAAGTTCGTACCACTACCTTCACCACAAGAATCCATTGCCCTCTGTAAAAAAATTAATGATATATCAAGATTGAGTTTGTGCAAATAAATTTAATACACTATGTATACAAGCATAAAAACTGAACTAGCTCAAAATACCTAACTATACTATGAAAAGTGGGTGGCAATTTGGAATTAATACTTTCTTTTAGTTTTAAGCACATTTGTTCTAGCAAAGCCCAAATATCAAATACTGCAATAAAATAGAATACACATATGATTAGTATTAGCATAAAATAATTGCCCGCCTACCTTCTTTTGTAGTTTTCGTCCTTTGAATATATCTGTCCTGTTGGTTAGGGTTGTTTCTAGAAAGAGTTTAACTTCAGACCTAGAGCGAAAATCTGCTTGGTATTCCCAATGATTGTACGACTACAACAAAAGGCATTATGAAATCACAATTCATGTATTGGAAGGGACAAAGCTCTAGTACATTGACATAAAAAGTAAAAGTACATGAGAAAATCTTGTCCACAGTCAACATTAATCTACATCAATCAGAAGAGAGGCTGAGAAAATGGAAAAGGTTATGTCGAACAAACAAATGCACATGATAAAATTATGTGTAGAATATTGTCGTATTTTATCATGGTTGTATTGGAAAAACATATAGCAAGCTTGCCTTCAAAATAGAACCTTTTGTCATAATGCGCTCAACTATTTGTGTGGGGATACCATATAAACTAAAATAGGATGATACACATATCTGAAGAATGAAACATATGGACCTCAGTCGATCCATTTGAAATTAATTGAAGTCATTGTGATATTTGAGTTCATACTTATTTCATCCAGGTTTTTCAACACTTAACTTTACATGTCTAGATTAAGCCAATAAAATGCATATAATTTCATATCTTTCCAGAATATATTGTTCATGTGAGGAGAATAAAATAAAACTTATTTATTCAAAAGGAGTACTCATTTTAGTGCCCTTGGTACCTGTATCGGGATTACTAAGGAAAAATATATGTGTAAGGAGATTGTTTTAAAGGAATACCAACATTCTAATGGATAACGGTCTTAACAATACATTTAAATAGCTGAAATCAACATAGTTGATCTCCAAGGATGTGACAGAAGAAAAAAAATCTAGCCTTCGTGGTTACCTTTTATTATTAAAATTCCATCAGGGTTATGTAAATATGTACCCTTCCATTGCTATGGGATTTTTACGGATTTGATGGGAGGATGAAATGACATATTACAACTATAGTTGTGGCATTATACTTTTCCAAGGGCTTAGGTTAATTCCTCAACCACTTGACCCCACTACACAAGCATGTATAATGGTGCCATAAACCCACATGGCCCACTCCCATGCTGTACGTGGGTTTGATTCCTCAAATGGTAAGTCCTGAGGCAACTTTCCTATACCACGACCGAAAACGGTTGGGTGATCAACACATTAAGAAAGAAAATGGTGTTAAGCTTGGTCTAGATGCTTATAAAGGTCACTTATGCTCATAGATTGTTGACAACCAACAAAAATGTAACCGAAGCAAGCAATGTTGATGAACACACATTACACTTAAGGGGATTCGACTCGTGAGAAAACTCATGTATAAAAAACTCATGCATGTCCTCATGTATGAAAACTCAGGCATGTCCTCATGTATGAAAACTAAGGTATGCCCATTTTCCCATGAGAAAACTCAGGAGAAATCGATAGCGTTCTAGAGTAGTAAGAAATTAGAGAATAATTACACATGCTCTCAATGTCATGCATGACCTCAGCAAGGCTAATGAAATCTAATTTTATGTCCCCATGTTCTGGATGTACGAGAAGAGATCCATTTTTAGGGAAAAAGCTCCTCACCATCGCCACCAACATCCACTAGGCACTTCCAGTCCACGAAGGAGATGAAGCCTCACCTAGCCATGTGTTTTGACCATCGGCCAGAAAGCCAGCTTGTGACGCCGCTTTTGGCATTCGGGTTGATGGTGGGCCAATAGTGTGCCTTCAGTTCAACATCACCATTAATTTGACCCTCCAAGTTTTAGTGTGGATTCCAAGCCATTGCCTTGGACGCGGAAATAGCCGACTGACTTGTCTTGTCTAGTTTGTAGCACGTCAGTTGTCTGGTGACTTTTGTTGTTGATGAGCTTTCCTTAACCAGGCAGTGCATTGTTACATGGAATCTTGGCTTCATGATTGTCATAGTCTTCTCCAGGTTAAATCTCCATTCTGATTCACTAGCTCTGTCATGAAATTTTTCAACATTGTTGAGTCCTTGTTGAAGGAGTTCATTGGACCATAACTAGCTAGACTAAGGCTGTGTTCTAAAGTGGGGTTGGGCTGGGCTAATACCTCATTTACCATGAACACGTTTCTTAAACTACTAAACAGTGTATTTCGTGTAAAAAACTTTCTATATAGAAGTTACTTTAAAAAAATCAAATAAATCTATTTTTAAGTTTATAATGGTTAATGCTTAATTAATTATACGTTAATGGCTTATCTTATTTTCCGTGCCACTAACTAGCTTAAGCCAACCGCTCATTCGAACAAAGCCTAAACAACATTAGCAATCAAGCTTTGTTCCCTTCTTGAAGGTTATGCGAAGGAGAACTACTGACATGCCTTAAATTTCCATGGTGTCAGATCTCTTGTCATTGATCTTTAGTCATTCTTTAGATTTTAAATTGTTGCACAATTAACATAGAGTTTTTTTTAGCAAGCCAATAATCTAATTCTAAGCATGGTATTTTTTATGGTCATGTTGGTTTAAGATTTTATTTTCCCCTTATTTATGCTAATTTTGCTAGTGCAATGGCTAACACGTAGGTGACGATATGACACTAATGGGGACAAGAAAGATGACAGGTAGGTGTCGCTACTAGGGACAGAGGGAGTGAGATGATTGCAACATCACGAGGGTATTTATGATGTTCAGGGACTTGGTAACCATGGTTTTTTAACAGCTTGGGGTGAAAATTGTATGGAATTTCCCAACCATCCCACCTATCATTTTCGTTTTGTACTGAGCGTTTTATTTCTCAATTCTATAATGTTTCAGATATAAAACGAAAATGGTACATGGTTTATTCTGACCGTTTTAGCTATATACCTTTTCATCTAGAATTTCCCAAAAAAACATATAGTACCGACAACCCATCGTAATGAAAAATAAGACATGGTCATGTTGTCAGTGTTGATGACATATCATCTTTATGCAGTGTTTCTAAGGCTATATTCTAATATTCCAATTTTTTATTCCGGTAGTTTCAATATCATTTTCATTTTTGGCCTACCATTTTTATTCCATTTTTGAGAAAAATATGGTTGCAGAAATGGTTTTATCATTTTTGACCACTTTCATCGCTGCTCCTTAGGCATACATATAAGAGGCATGTGGTGGCTAAACACACATGGCATGCGCTAGGTTTTCATCACTGCTCCTTCGACCGCTTTTATGCTCACTTATACATTAGACACAAAAGGTGAGTCATTCCCACCTTAACATCCTTTTATAATGTATATTGGGCTTGTGCATCGTCCTCTAGTCCTCGAGCCCATGAACTTCCACCTTGCCCTGCCACCACCTGCTCAATCGCACTCCACTCAGTCGCACCACTGGCGCACATGCATTCTGCTCGGGCTTGACTTCCTCCTAAGCTCCCCTCCATAAGTCTGCCTCTAGTATCACCAGGTTTGATTTCTTCCAGAGCTTGCTTCAACCTTCATTGTCATGCCAGGTGCGATTTTGACGACGCCGGCACTATCTATATGAGCAGCTCATCTCCCTGGAGCGAGAGTTTGGCTTGCTGAACCTCATGATTGATGCCAATGACAAGCTGCATGAGTAGTAGATGGATGTGCACATCCTTATTTCGAAGCTCTGAAGTGATCTAGACATGCGCTTCATCGGTGCGGACGTTAGCATTAGCACCCGGGCTCCGGCTGCCAGGTGCAACATGTAATGATGCTTAATGGAGCTGCTTGCCAAACAACTCGGCTAAGGGGATTACTTTTTCACTAATATTTTGGATAAGAAAGAGTTTTGACTATTTTCTTTTACACCCGAGAAAAAATATTGCAACTCCTAGGTAGGCCCTTAGGAGTTACATACTACTTTTGTTCAGTGGTATAGGGATGGCTGGTGTTGGTCAAGACTAAAGAACTATTACCTTTCTTGCACCTGAATATAGGACATATTTCTGCATGATCTAATTCTACAGCTATTTACTCTATTACTTAAGCATATAATACATTGGGAAGTACCCAGTTACAAAAACAAACATTGGTTTGCACCAACCCTACTATCATCACCACTTTTCAATTTGAATGAAAAATGAATTCACATAAAAAAATGCTCTTGGTTCCATAAACAGGCAAGTATTAATGACCCCCTTTTGTCTCTCCACACCTAGTAGTTTCCATAAAAAGATTCCCATTACTGGGCAAATACATAGTAAAAGGTGTCATTATCAAAACTTGCAAATATTTCTTATGGACAGGAATAGTGATGTAAGAGATGACCTCTCCTACATGTATTACTATATGTTCCTAGTTAGCATGCCACTTAATTCATAGAAAACAAAACCAATAACTTTTAAATGGTTTGTTGATAATGTTCTACCTAAATCGTTGGTCTTATTTCTGAGACAAGTATGGATTAGTCATTCCACTATGCCAATGGATTGTTCTATTTTATAATAAATTCATGTGTCTTCTAATGTGCAACCAGTAAATACATGATAAAATTACATTAATAGTAGAAATGATTACGTTGTCGTGAGGTGTAAATATATCTTGCAATTTTTTACATATTCATGATAGATTGAAAGTTATGCAGAAGTCAATATAACAACTAAAAATAGAAGATTTAATAATTGGTAGTATGCCATAATATTTTGAAAGAAAAAGTAAGAAGAATAAACACAAGTGCTTGAAACAAATCTATTGTAGATCTTGAGATAAAACTATCTTATTCAAAAGCATATCAATCCTCACTACTTAAGACATATCAATAATAGAAAAAAAAAAGTGAAGCATATAAATGTAACGAATTTAGTAAAGAAAAGTAAGGTTGCATCACGAATCTTTATGTCCATCATCCCTTATTTGAAGGAACACTTTCCAGTCCCCATCTTTGTAGAGATCGAGTTCCTTCATCCATTGAGGGACCGGAACCTCTTCTTTTTCTTTTTTTGAAGTCACCTTTTGCCTGAAGGGAACGGCTTTCAAAGGTGCAACATCCAAAGGTTGATTGTTGCCAAGCATATGTGATCCTTGCAGATTCAACATAGGGGCCATAGCAGACATATTTTCTCCCTCCTTTAAATCTGCACCAATCACTATGGGAGGAATGTCATCTAGAGTTGCCTCAGAGTCGGTACTTGAAAATTCAAAACCGCTCATCGTGGCTATGCTCTTTAGGGCCTCACTACTCATGGATCTAGAGTTGCAAAGAGAGATTAGAATACAGGAGGGATAGGAGTCTATATACAGGAGGGATAGGAGTCTATCTCTTAGCCTTCAACAATTCTTCTTAGAAATATCATTGGGAGTTAAATAGTGTGAACATGGAAGGCTCCAAAATAGCTGTTGTGCTTTGTGAACATGTCCCGGGTACTCTAACCTTTACAGCCCACCTTTTCAACTCGTGGCACACTACAATGATGGCATATTAAAGTTTTTAGCTTTAACTGATATACACATCTTGCTCCATAAAAGGTTTCACCATTTAATGTGAAAGATATTCTGTTCCTTATATGACCATAGTATTTAATATGATACATCTTTTCTTCCTTATAGGGATACACCATTTAATGTGACATAGTTTCTTTCTTATATGTACATACCATTTAATATGACACATCGTTTCTTCCTTATATGGATGTACCTTCATGCTATACATATTTTCTTCCTTATATGGTTTCGTTATTTGATGCAATACACGTCCTCCGATAGATGATTATATTTAGAAAAAAGAGATAAAAAGATAGCTCACCATTGTATTTTTGGATCCATATTTTTTCCTTACATGTATATACCACTTAATATAATTAAAGTCTTCCTTGCGTAGAAGCATGATAACATTGTGCACTAATATCTTCTATGAAGTAAGTTGTTTTTGACATAATGCATAAACTATACATTCGTTGTAATACATTATACATTTATGTTGTGTAGGTCACTTCCTGCACTGCCACTTTACAACCCGATGCATAATTAGCACAGGCTAACCTACAGGAATGCATGTTTGGTTCATGTGCAAAATCACAATATAAGCATTCTTTATATCTTTATCTTTTTTTATGAATGACCTTCCAAATACTAGCTTTTCTAAGATGCAACGAATAAATTGGTTAGCCCCACCATACCTTGGCCCACCACTCCACCTTAGCACCCAAAAAGGCCTTGGCTACAACATGACACAAACTAAGCCCATCCACAACCAAGACATGCTTGTATCGTACTCCTTCCGTTGTTAAACATATGACGCTGTTGACTTTTGAATATGATGTTTGATCATTCGTTTTATTCAAAAATTTGTTGCAAATATGTAAAAACACAAGTCATGCTTAAAGTACTTTAATGATAAAACATGTCACAACAAAATAAGTGACACTTACATAGCTTCTCTAAATAAGACAAATGGTCAAACTTCATCTCCAAAAGTCAACAATGTAGTCGCAATTGGATCCTTATTGGAATTGACAAATTTGTTGAGCTAAATGGCCTTATGGGCTAGAGGGTATAGATGCATAGTAGCATGAGGAAGGTCCATATTTCGTCTCTACACTATGAAATTGTTCAATTTTGGTCCCTCAACTCTCAAAACCGTCCATGTTTCATCACTGGGTCTAAACTAGGATGGTTTTGGATGACGTAGCGCCTACGTGAAGTCTATATAGGCCGATAATGACCACATCAACTTACTAACAAATAATAGATAAAAGCAAAAATAAATAAAAAATAAAGAAAATACTACAACCTGTAAGTCTACCTTGTCTCCCTTTCCTCTTACTCTCTCATATCCTATATGTAATTTATTTTAAATGGCTAACTAGGATGTCACATGGCACCACATCACCGAAAGCCACCCTAGTTTGGACCCCAGGAATGATATGTGGACAATTTCAAGAGTGGAGGGTCCAAAGGCAAACAGTTTCATAGTTGAAGGAATAAACCAAATCAAGACCATAGTTGACTGACCAAATGTGGACTTCATTGTCCAAGCTAAAGGGATTCTACTCATTTTGGCATTGTGCTCTAGACTAGACAATGAATTCAATATTTTCTCCACGACAATGGGGATCCTATAATGTATCCACCGGTAATCCAAGTTTGACTACTCATTTGGGAGACTTTGGCATTGCAAGGTTGTTGCCAGTCAGATATTTGAATTTGATTAATTCAAATGGTTTGGCACCCAAATTTAGCACTAGTTTGGATTTATAGCAAATTCCAACCAAATTTAGAAAATATCAGAGTCTTCACGCCAAGGCCGGTCTGACCATAGGTGTCTGAGCAGTCCGACCGGAAAAGATCATAGACTTCGCGCCAAGACCTGTTCGGCCCCATGTGTCTAAGCGGTCCGACCGCAGGCGTCCAGGCGGTCTGTCATGCCCAGAATTTCCATCCAAAATTCTGGAGTTTTATTGTGTGTACATCCTCATCTAGGAATACATGACAAAATTGATAATCAAAGTAATTGTTTACATAGCGTAAGCATTTATTACAGAGGCGAATGGTACCTCTCAAAATAATAAAGTTCTAATAGCGGATAAATAAATAAGCAGTGTGATGACTCCCACTCCACGCACTTGATCAGGCTCCCGCTCAGTCCTCCCAATAGTCCTCTTCACTGTAGTTCTCCTCTGAATGATAATTGTTGATTGCAATGTGAGTACATGACATACTCCGCAAGCCATACAGCAAATATGCAAGTGCACGGGATAACAAAGGATGGCATAATATGGCTCAAGTTTGCATAAAAGCACGTAATAAAATATTTGAGAGAGTAATAAAGCATTAGTTAAATAGCAACATTGATCAACGCTATACCGCTCACCAAAACGGTATAGGCCCAACCACTCCAACCTGGAGCTACACATGTTCCACTGGTCAACCATCAAGTTTAAATAATGTGGGACTAATCACAGAAAACATTGCTAGGCCTGCCCTTAACCGTAGGCACGGTTATTCGAATAGTTTTACTCTGGCCAGAGATGTACCAATTTACCCACAAGACACAACTCCACCGCACATCACTGTGCGCCTTGATACCACCACGGTACCTCGTGAAGGAATCATGATAGGACCCTCCATGTAACCTGCCCAACAAGGGAGCCACCCGCTGGACCACCAGTCTCCGGTAGGATTGATCAGATACCTAGTCAGGGAGACGGCCCAACGCCCAAGACATGGACTTATTGACGCAGCCATGGTGGTCTTATTGATATAGCCACAACACACCATGGTGGACCCCAGTTGAACGTACTACACTTTGGTTCCCACCATTACCTATACTAGCTTGTGGATAGCACGGGTGTTGCTTCGCAACAAGTAGTCCGCGAACCGGTCCTTAACTGTCACGAGCACCGCTAGCATCAAACACAATCCTGGTGCTCGCAACCCACCTTTTAATCAAGTTTTAGTGGACAATTAAGTTATCCTCGTACGACCACCGTCGTAAATGGATCATCATTTTATGTGACATGATTAATAGTATGGAAATTACTGTGACAACCCAGAAGTTATTCTATTATTTGCTAGGCATAGCTAAGCAGGGACCTAGAGTTATTCTAGCTAACCAGTAAATAAAGTTAGCTAGTCAAATTATCCCATAGGTACAATGTCAGGTAATCAAATCAAAAGGGGCCATAACAAAGGTTAGGGTTTCCCTGTCCCAGTGACATTCCAAAATAAATGCAGAGTTGAAGGAAAACATAGCTTTAAATATAGGAACAATATGCTCAAAGGGAAGGGAGAATCCATGTGACTTGCCTTGCTGCTCCACACAAGCTTCGAAACTCTCCTCGAGAAAAAGCATCTCTTCCTGAACGTCGTTGACTATAGGCAATAAACAAAACAAGAAAAAACAGTACATCAACACATAGGAACAGTACAATATTATATTTTTCATGGGTAGATCTTGATTTTTAAAGAATTTAGAGACTTGAACGACCTCAATCCGAGTTCGTATGAATTAGTTATGATTTTTAGAAGTTTTAATCCTTTTATAGCCTATTTAAAAGAATTCACCCGATTTATTGCGTCATCACTGAATTAATTTTATTTGAGAAAAGGGGTTTATGATGTCACTGGAGAGAGGAGGCTCTCAGCTGACCAGTGGGGCCCACTGTCAGTGAGAGGGAGGGGTCTCGTCCATGGTGGACCAGGTCCACCGAGGTCCACGAGAGGGATACGACGGCTTGGGTTCTAGGGTTTTGATCGGACGGCCGAGATCTAGCCACGCGTCAAGGTAGATCGGAAGGCTGAGATTTAACCTATAAGATCCGACAGCTACGGTTGATCCTGATCGGATCGGCTTAACGGCACTGAGGTGGCGCCGAGCTGGCGCCTACACGGCAACCACGTCGGCGGCCACGTTGGCTACAGCGACGGCGGTGGCACTAGACCCAATGGTCGACGGCAATTGGTGGCGCGGCGGCACTAAAGGAGAGCGAGAAACGCTAGAGGAGGTCGAGCCGATCCTTACCAAAGGCGAAACCGCGAGGAACGGCGACGGAGACGGCAAGCGGCGAGCCTGAGGCGGCGGAGATCTTCGGATCTTCGTCGACGGTGGCGTTCCGGCGGTTCCCGAGGGCTAAGAGGCAGCGGCCTGGCTTCTGTGGGCTACGGCGATCCTAACCAAGGTGGCGGGGAGCTCCAATAGCGGCTAAGGCGATGGCGGCGCTCAACTGAAGCTTGGCGACGGTGGCGGAGCAAGTGCGAGACGCGGGGAGACGGCTAGGGCTAGCTAGAGCTCGATCTAAAGCACGAAAACGGTCCTAGGGGTCTCAAGGTCTCTATTTAAGGCGGAGAGGGACGGACTCCGGCTCGGACTCAACGGATTTTGCGGCGGCGCCGGTTAGGGATAGAAGTTCGACTCGGGAAGCTTGCGGGTCTCCTTTCCACGCGCGATTTGGCTCCGGTTTCTTGGGGATTAGGTAGAAGGAGATAGGGGCGCCGTTTTCCCCCAACTAATTTGGAGAAACCGAGGCCGAAACGAATAGATTGCGCGAGATTTTCGGCGGCGGCGCTCGAGTGTGACAGTGCTCCCGAGCGGGAGGAAGATGACGACCCGACGGGCGGGCCCCACCTATCGGCGACCGAGGGCGACGCGAGCGGCCGTGGGCCGACAGGCGCGCGTGAGCGAGAGGAACCGGCTTAGCATACAGTAGTGGGTCGAAAACGGCCCAGCGGCTGTGGAGGGGTTTTTAAAACCTTTTTCTTTTGTTTTATTGCTGGAAGCTTATTTATTTTGCCAAAACTACTTCCCCTAATCAATTAATTCCCAGAAAATTCCAGAAATTAAACAATTAAGCAAATAATTTTATAAAATTATTTTCAAGCCCATTTTTCTTTAGATTTTTCCCTGATTTTATTCTTTTCACTCATTGAGACTTTAATTAAATTTTTGAAAATTCCTTTTTCACAACATTTTATATAGGGATAATTTTTAGGGTGTTACACGGTCTGACTTCCAGCCTTGAGTTCGAACCTAGTTTTGGTATTTCTCATGTGTCCTTGCTTAAGGACAGGGTTTTTGAGTCCTATAGTTGATCTCTAAGCCTAATAAGACATGGAGAAGACCCTGTAGATGCAAAACCACCTCTACTATACATATAGGGGGCCAAGCCGATTAAAACAACCAATCAATCGCCAAAATCAATCTACTATCTCTATATCTATATTCTACATCTCCCTCCTTTCATTTCTGTATCCCATGTCTATTCACCTTCAAACCCCTTGATTTTCGTCGTCTCTTGCCTCATGGCATTAGAGGTGTGGAGGCCATGGGCCCCGGGTACCTCATCACAAGCATATGGGCTACTCGGATAGAGAATGGGCCGAGACTTGTAATTAGAGATATAGTAGCACTCGGTAGGCTTTGCCTTGTACAGACAGGAATATACAGTCTTAGCCGGGAAAGATATATATCTAGGAAGGAAATCCCTTAGCCGTATCCGGCTGGGATTCTTATCTTGTACTCTTGTCCCCCAGTATATAAGGGGAGCAGGGCGCCCCCTGAGGGCACGAGTTCATACGAGGTCATTGATCGGCACACATCCTCAAAGGAATACCACCACAACTGGACGTAGGGTATTACCTCACATCAAGGGCCCAAACCAGTATAAAATCTCCTTTTGTTCCTTTGCAATCCACCGAGTTTCCCCTTGCCGAGTAGCCCTATAATTATATTGTCGGTGTAAAACATCGACAGTTGGCGCGCTAGATAGGAGCTTCGGCGAGATCTACACCAACAATCTCGATGGATCATATTTCTGGAGTCAACGGCGACAAATTCTCCCCTGGAGACACAATAACCTTCGGAAGCCTCGACTTCATCGCCGACCAGATCGGCAATCTCACCTTGGCCGACGCAGATCCAATCCAACCGGCCGAGGAACCAGCCGACTCCGTGCCAGTCGGCTCACAAGACGCTGCGCCGACTATCATCAATCCAATACAGCAATCTTCAACTTCGCCAAGCTTTGGGACAACTCTCTCCTTTGGCGTCCGACTCGCGCTAGTCCTTGAGCCAGCCTGAGTTGGGCTAAGAGGGGGAGAGATCGTCAATCTCCCACACAGATTTAGTGGCACTGCAGATCTACATCTTATGCGGCAGACCCGATCTCCTGCGATTCAGTTTGGACACGGCCAAGCGCCGTTTCAGATTGGATCTAGGGAGGTCGAAGTTGTTCTTACCCCGATGAACTACTCGGATTCCGACTCCAAGTCGGATAACGGTTCGAACACTAGTTCATCCAGATCGGGTTTCACACCCGGGACGCTATTCACTCGTCTTGGACCCGGTCGTGAAGAACATCAGGTTGAAGAAGGTTCTCATAGATGGAGGCAGCGTGCTCAATATTCTCTTCGCCAAGACCCTAGATGAGATGAAGATCCCTCGTTCAGATCTGCAGCCGAGTACGGTGCCCTTCCACGGGATAATTCCCGGCCAATTTCAACACCACTCAGGCAGATTACCTTGCCGGTAACCTTCGACACGCGGGATAACTTCCACACAGAAAACATCTGCTTCGAGGTCGCCGACTTCGAGACTGCGTATCCGCAATACTCGGATGACTGGCGCTCGCCAAATACATGGCGGTTCCGCACTATACATACATGGTGCTCAAGATGCCAGGGCCAGCAGGAGTCCTCTCCCTCCGCAGCGACGTCAAGCAAGCCTTCACCTGCGACAAGGAGAGTTGCGAATTGGCTCAATCACAAGAGGCGGCAGTCAGACGCAACAGCATTCGGCAAGCCGTCACAACCGAAGTCGAGGAAGACCCAGTTCCGGCCAAAAAAGAAGCGAAGTCGGGAAATTCAGCAGACTCTGACACGAAGAAAATCCCCCTGGACCCTTCCGACCCCTCCAAGACTGCTCTAGTCGGGACCGAACTCGACCCCAAATAGGAAGACGCGCTCGTCACCTTCCTCCAAGCTAACAAGGACATCTTCGCGTGGAAACCGTCCGACATGCCGGGCGTACCAAGGGAGGTGATCGAGCACGCCCTCAACGTGAAGACAAATGCCAAGCCAGTCAAGCAATGGCTACGGCACTTCGCTCAAGACCGTAAAGATGCTATTCGGGAGGAGATAACCAAGCTCCACATAGCTGGGTTCATCAAAGAGGTCTATCACCCGGATTGGCTGGCAAACCCAGTCCTGGTTTGGAAGAAAAACGGTAAATGGCGCATGTGCGTTGACTACACCGATCTCAACAAAGCGTGCCCCAAAGATCCATTTGGTCTACCCAGAATAGATCAGGTGGTGGATTCAACTGCAGGGTGCGACCTTCTCAGTTTTCTCGACTGCTACTCAGGATACCACCAAATCAGCATGAAGGAGGAGGACTGCCTCAAGACATCTTTTATCACACCGTTTGGAGCGTACTGCTATATCACTATGCCGTTCGGTTTGAAAAACGCTGGAGCAACTTATCAACGTGTAATTCAGCGGTGTTTACACACTCAGATCGGGCGCAACGTGGAACCTACGTCGATGACGTGGTGATCAAGACCAAGTCCAAAGAAGACCTCATCGCTGACCTGGAAGAAACCTTCCAAAATCTTCGAAGATTCAAGATGAAGTTGAACCTGGAAAAATACGCCTTCGGTGTGCCATCCGGCAAGCTACTCGGCTTCATCGTCTCGCACCGCGGCCTCGAGGCCAACCCGGAGAAAGTTAGTGCAATAATGAATATGGCATCCCCAGAAGGATGTCTAGAAGCTGACAGGCTGCATGGCGGCACTCAGCCGGTTTATTTCCCGACTGGGCGAACGGGGCATGCCCTTTTTCAAGCTACTAAAGAAAGCAGACAACTTCTGATGGACTCCCGAAGCCCAGCAAGCCTTCGAAAACTTCAAACAATTTCTCATATCACCCCCCGTGTTGGCGCCACCAATGCCCCAAGAACCACTAATGCTATATCTGGCGGCAACTTCTCAGGTAGTCGGCACGGTGCTAGTGGTCGAGCGATCCGAACAGGGCACATCCAAAAAGTTCAAAGGCCAGTCTACTTTGTCAGCGAGGTCCTTGCCGACTCAAAGACGAGATATCCGCAGGTCCAAAAGCTGCTCTATGGCCTACTCATCACTGTCCGTAAGCTGGTGCACTACTTCCAAGTCACGGTGGTCACATCGTTTCCACTCAGGGACGTCCTGCATAACCGCAAGGCCACCAGCCGAATCGCTAAATAGGCGCTCGAGTTGATGACGTTCGACATCAACTTTCAGCCGCGGACAGCAATCAAATCACAAGCTCTAGCCGACTTCGTGGCCGAGTGGAGTCGGGGGCTGCATGTATCTTATGTGCTTTGTCAATAATATATGAGCATATTTTACTTAAGTTACAAAGCTTCACTACGACTTTGTTATGTTTGCTCGAGTATAGCTTCCTGCGGTGAACGATTTTATTAAGTTCCCATAGACTAACTCGGTGCAGACCATATAATCGAGTAAAGCTAATGACAATTGAGTAATAGTTTAAAGCTTGGCGGCAGTGCACATATATTTACACATGTCTTTATAAAAGTCCACAATACACCGACTGCATGATGTACTGTTTTTACACACCCAGGTCTCGGGTGATAATCTCTGCAGTCGGCCTCGCCTTGGCTATCAGCTCCAGCGCCTCCTTAGGAGTTGTCTCCTTGGCAAACCCCTCCCCGATGGCTTCAACATCTACCCTTGGGTAATGGACTTGGTCATAGCCAGGGTTCGGGCCACGCCGGTAATAACATGCTCATCCGAGTACCTCTTTAGGGCACCCGGTGCATCCTCAAGGCGCGCCTCCACTTGGGCGATCGAGCTGCAGCTGGTTCCCACGGGGCGAGGATCCATGATGTCAAGGAGCCCTCTCACGGATCCGAGGAGGGCCTCCCGTGACTCCTTGACGACCCTTATCTCCTCTACATAAGCCTGAAATTGGGCTTGGGAATTGGCTCTAGCAGCTACCCGGGTTCACCGATAAGTAAACTTGTTAGGTAAAAGCTGCAGACGGAGTAATCAATGGATTGGTTAAGATCAGTGTCAAAAGGGAGACTTACTATCGTAGACGACCTCCCACCTGGCTATGGTCCTCTCCAGTTCAACTTTTTTACTCTCGAGCTTTGTATTGGCCTCTTTCAACTCAGCCTTCTCTTGCTCGAGCTCGGTCCTGGCCTTTGTCAGGTCGGCCTTGTCCTTTTCAAGCTCGGCCCTGGCTTTCTTGGCCTCCTTCAGCTGGATTTCTTCCTCTACCCGGGTCTTCAACTTGGCTTCGAGGGTTGCACGACAGATTAGTCAAGAACTCGACGTTGCAGTCAAGACACAACTGGGCAGTCGGGAATAACACAGCTGGAGAAATTCATTAAGGATCTAGTCAGAAAGATACATCATGGAGGCTTACCTCTTATCTTTTTGGCTTGGTCCCAATTTTCAGCCCTGAGCTGAGTAACGGCGTCCCTCAGCCAAGACTCCCTCTCCTGGTTGCGCCCTTCTACTTCGGCCTTCAAGGCCCGGAGCTGGTCCAACTCTTGGAGCTGGGGGGGGCAACCCGGATCAAGACTTCACTCATCTTCTCCGAGCAATGAACAAGTTTCTACTCGGGGAAAAATAGAGCAAAACAGAGTCAGTCGTCAGATCGCTTAAATGAGCAAGATAACCAAGACTACAATACGACGAAGGTCATACCCGGATCCCCTAGGACGCGGCGAGTGTGGCGCGCAGCAAGCTTTCGTGCTCCCTTTCCGCCGCAACCTCGTCATGCTTATAACTCCTTACGGCTCTGTCGGGCGCCGTCCAATGGAACGCTCGCGGGAGCTTGCGAGGAGGAGCTTCGAGCCTGGGGAGGTCCGGCTTATCCGAAGGAGGAGACAGCGACGACGACGACCAAGATAGCGACAGATTCCTGGCCCCCAACTCGGCGGCCTCCGGGGCCTCGGGGGTTGACTCGGGAGCTGCAGCTGCAACTTCAACAACAGGCGCTGGCTCAGGAGCTACCGCGACGGCTTCGACGACGGGTGCCGGCTCAAGGGCTAGAGCAGCGGCTCCGGCATCCATCCCTTGGTCGATCGGTGACGACGGCCCTGCAGTCAGGGCTGCCTCAGTTTCTGCAACTGGGACCGCCACCGGCTCAGCAGGTGTGCTCGCTGGCGCCGACTCGGCTAGGGCAGGATCGACAGCGGGGGTGGCCGGCGTGGTCTCCTTGAGGTCAATGTCGACCCATAGCGAATCCAATATCAAGACGTCACGATCATTGACATGATTTTCAGAAGACCCAAAACGACCTACCTCTTGGAAAACTTGAGCTTCTGTCCGGGAGATCCAGAGGGCGGTGCTGGAGGGCTGCTGGCTGTCTGGCCGGAGGGCGCGGCAGTCGGTGGCGGCATTTTAGTCCTGGTCGGCCCCGTTCGCGGTGTGGTTGGCTGGGGTGCTCGGGTACTCAGCGGCGCTGTGGTCGACCTTGTACTCGGCGGCATTCTGGTTGGGCTCGACGATGTGGAGCTCGACCGCACGGGTCCCGGTCTAGGACTCAATGGCCTAGGCGCCGCGCCAGCGGTGTCCTTTATCTTCAGGCTCCCAGCAGCGGTGCTCGGCTTCACAACCTTCTCCTTGCCCCGATCACACAATGGTTTTCTTTCCCGCTCTCTTGGAGTTGGGCTCGGCGGCTGTTGACGCCGAAAACCGCCGGGTGTGCCAAAAAGCTTGCTGACGATCTGGTTCGGCGCCTAGAGACACGTGAAGGCCTGGGAGATCTGCTTAGCTCCAGTGCAGGTCCTAAAATATTTGAGGTTCGTAGGCGTGCCAGTCAATTTGACCCCGCAATTGACAAGGAGATGAAGAAATTTGATTACTGATCCAATCGGCCAGTAGCCGATATGGGTTCCTTCCAGCCGATCGCCGCTATGCTCGTGCCCGGGCCCTCGCCTGTACTCGCGCCCGGGTCTCGTGCTTGGGTTCTCGCTCCCGGGTCCTCGCTTGTGCTCGTGCCCGGGTCAGCAGCAACTGCACATCGGCTATCGGCCGATACGGGCTAATATAGACTCCTCGTAGCCGATAGCCGATGGCACCTGTGTATCGGCTAGGAAACCGATAACGCTATAGATAAATGGATAAGCTGTCAGTATAACATGTGCATCGGCTAGAAGCCGATGATAAAATAGATAGGCAGAATAGTGAACTAGCCGACTGCTAAGGAAACACATGTGCATCGGCTAGAGAACCGATGATAATATAGATGACCAAAATAGTAAAGATAATACAGTCGGCTTTATAAAAAGATAACCTATCGGCTAAGCACTCCGATAGAACGTCGCATACACACGATCGGCCTCGACAAGGATAAATCTATTATTATCGCCTCTATGTAGTTCAAACCTAACGATGCGCAACAGATCGATAATAGTAAAGGAACTCAACAACCGATAGATCTAATGCAACTGTGATGTATAGAATAAACTTATGACTATGATTCCGATAAGACGCTTGCACAGAAACATCGGGCCTAGCAGGACAACTTATCGCTCAGTTTAGTAGGTCGACCCACCGATACAGCAAAATTGACCGATAAGCTTTCCCCAGTAAACCGATAAAAACTATGCACGCGTGATGTGATAATCTGATAGGCCTAAGAGATCGAATAATTCCCCGAACCCGATGCAGCCGTAGACAAAGCGATATATCGTGGTAAGCGGCTACCATAATACCGACTAGAATATTGGACCTAACCGAGGAAAGTCTAGCCGATTGGTAGCCGGGGTAAACAGACTTACGCCTCTCGCTGGAGTTCGGACCTCACCTGATGCGCCCGGCTCGAGAAGCAGAACCGTTTGGTAGGGTGGCGATGCCGCCGGATTGTATTGACGTTGAGATGATTTACAAGGTCCCGGGCTACGTATCTATATCCCCGAGTTATTAACATCCTAATAGACACGGACACGAGTTTCTATCTATAAAGGAAAACTAACAAGTCCTGATCGGAACGAGATCAGGTTTCTCTAAACAGTATTAAAACTCAACCTACATTTACCGACAGATAGGTTTTAATTTTTTTTACTGCCCCCTCTGTGGTCTTCACTCATTCTCTCTCCCCACAGGTCTCCTCTGGATCAATCTTCACCGGTCATCTGTGATTTTCTCTTAACCGAATCTGCTAAAGACCCGTGCCACATTTTGGCGTTAACACATGCCCCCATTTCGGAGTTTGTTATCAACTCGAAATTCTTCTGTTCGGGCCTCAATATTCCTTCCGGCCTCTTGAAATCGGCTTTCATGAACCGATACTTTTGTACTAGGTGTGCTAGAAGCTCTTGAAGTCTTCTGATGAAAATTTTTCCTTGATCGGAGCTCAACCCTTGGAATGCTTAACTCGGCCAGCTGTGCATCATCCAGACTTAACCTATAACAATCGGCTTCTAACATTACGAACTGCTGGATATATTCTGGCGACTGATTCCTCGGCTTCTGTATTACCGATGTTAAGTCTATCAAATTAACTCATCTCCTGACTTCCCATAAAGAAATATTGTGGAATTGCTTTTCCAGATCGGACCCAACCTCGAACTGAGTTAGGTGGCAATGAAGAACATGTAAAGGCCGATCCGGATATGATAATGGGAAGAGTCTAACTCTCAAGCTTCCCAACAAGCCGATGCCTCTCCACATTGAGCAAGAATCGGCTGACTTGTTCCACTGTAGATACATCATTTGCCCTGAGAATTTGGAGAAGTCTGGTAACTCTGTATCGGCGTGCAACGGAGCTCTATCAAACCAATCTGGCATATGGAGGCCGATACATAAACATTTCCTCCTTCGGTCTTAGACGACTTGCTCTCTTAATCACCTCTGTGACTCTTGCTGAATAAATCTTCTTTTGGATCTTCACCGTATATGCAGAGGTGGAGTTGGTAACCGATTCTGATTCTGATATTCCTCTGATATTGTATCAGAGAACAAGCTTTTGGATAACTCTGTTGATGCCCCCCATAGTACGTTGCAGTTTGATATCCTTGAGGAACTCCCATCTTGTTGCTCGGCCCGGGTTATTTGAATCGGCTCTACTGCCTTCTTGAATCAAGCTCTGTAATGTGTTTCACATACCCAGATTGTCGGATCACGCATGATGAACTGCTTCATTTAAACATGTCTTGGGATCGCTTCTGTGAACTTGTAGGCGATATAATGGCTCGATCTCCAACCAAGACAGGATTTGAAATTGGGAATTTTGAATCGACCCTTGATCTGTCATAACCGAAGGATTGTAGACAAAGCTTCTGAACTTTCCACGTGTTCTGCTCCACTTGTTGTCTTTGTTCTTCGATACAATGTCTTCCATTGTGACTGGGATTTGGTAGTCATCTTTGCTGACCTCTTTTTCCAGCCATGTCGAAGTTAAGTGTCCACGGGCGTACCAAAAAATGTGTTTGAGCCCGAAAATCGCCAGGTGGCCAAAAAGCTTGCTGCACGAGCTGGGTTCGGGCGTCGCTAGGTGAACGACGCGAAGGCTGGGAGATCTGCTTAGCTCCAGTGCAGGTCCTAAATAATTTGAAGGTGTCGGTGAGGCCGTGCCAGTTCAATTTGGACCCGCAATTGACAAGGAAAAAGATGAGAAATTTGATTACTAATGCAATCGGCTCAGTAACCGATACGGGGTTCCTTCCAGCCGATCGCGCTATGCTTCGTGCCCGGGCCGCCTAACAGCCTGTCCTCCGCGCCGCGGTCTCGTGCTCGGGTTCTCGCTCCCGGTCCTC